>JARHVA010003886.1:0-600000 GCA_037957365.1 Torreya grandis
CATCATCAGAGATTGGAAGCAATTGGAGGTCATGGTGGTTCATAGGAATTCCTTTGATTTTTATTTAGATGACCTCAAAATGTGGGACCCTAGAAACAAGGTAATCAACCACATCCAAGACAAGAAGTTCCAAAGATTGAATATGGACATCAGCTAGGTGTAGGTGATGACATCTACATCAGAGCAAAGAATTTTGAAGAAATACTTTCTAGAATTGGAGGCCACAACATCTAATTGGAATGTAGGTTTGTCAGGGACAACAAGCCCTTAGAAAAAATATGGAAACTACACCCTTTACATTATCACTTGTTTCCTAGTTTATCTGGGACTAATCATCAAAAACAACCTACTATGAGATAGTCATTTGAGCCTCAACATGTGGAACCAATAGGACAAGCCTAGTTTGAGTAGCCTGAGGACATTAAGGGAAAAGGGAAAGTTGTGGTTGAGGAACTTAAGATAGAGGAGAGACTTGGAGAAGACCCTACAACTTCAACACTCCCACAAAAACCTTCTTCCCTAGTGGAATTCATTAGCATGGTTGCCCTTGAAGAAGCAGAAACATTGAAAGGTGCCCTTATTGACATAGTAGTTGTATATGATTTTGATAAGGAGGAGGATCCCTCTAGTGAAGTAGGTAAAGAATTGATCTCGATGGATGGATAGAAGAGGAAGGCATAATTTTCCTTGGTGCCTTTGGTTCCAAGAAAAAGGCCTAAGTTGACCATCACTCATCCCATTAGTGAAGTCAATCTTTTTAGTGATGAAAATCCTATTCATGGACCATTCTTCCCTAACTAGTTTGTCTATGAAAAGATACAAAAGATCAAATCCCTCTCCCCTTCCTAGGCATTGACATGAATTGGCTTAGTTGATGATGACAACATCAAACCATGGATCTAATATATAGTCAAAAAATAAGAAGAGAGAAGAATGCAAATTCAACACATTTAGGAGAAATAGAGAATTGGCACCTCAAGAGCTTTTGGGAGTACAAGTGTAGAGGTCCATAAGCCTCCAAAATTCAAATAACTAGAGATTAAGGTGCAATTTAACCTAGACACAATAGCCTTGGAGAGAATCAATGAAGCTAGGAGCATTAAGGAAGCCTTGGTCAAGAATGATAAATATTTTGATGAACTGGCAGACCAAGAAGGGTATATCACTAGGCCTAGTAGATGAACATAAAAAATCCATGAGCATCTTGCATCAGTGAAGGGACCCACCTCAAGAATCTTAAATATGTCTTACCAATAATGCAACCCATTCATTTTATAAAGGCACATGCTATTTTGTTAGTGTGATTGCCTCTAGGTCAATAGGATTATAAAAGATACTTGTATTATAGTTGTAATAAAGACAATTGTCTTTTATACACCTATAGTTGTAAAACTAATTGATATACTACCTGGCTTCCTATAAAAGGGAATGTATTACCATTTTTAAATGGAGAGACTTCGAGACATATATACCACTTGTAAGCAAACAATACAAAAGGATCAAGGAATTCTACAGGAATTGTCTGGCTTGATGTGTTTGAATTGCTAAGTTTCTCAATTGCTTGTATGAGTTTGAATATGAATAGTATATATAAATACTAAGTTAAATCATTAATTATAGGGTTAATAACTTGTGTAATGTTAGGTTAGCTAAATGCGATTGAATTTCACTTCATTTTATTTGCTTTGCATCAAAGATGTGCATTAGTTATCTAGATGTGGTGTAGAACTTTGAAAGTAAATCCAATTTTTACTTGTATCATCATTTGTTTTTAGAATCAAGCCTGGTTTGTAGTAGAATGTGAGCTTAGGCTACCTTTGACTATATACTGGTTAAGATCATGTTTGGTAATTCTTGAAGCTTTGTCAATAAGTTCTTAATCAAAGATCAGCAATCACCATTTCTTTCTTACTTTGCCTTTCCTTTGTATTTTTTTTAAACAAATCAAATTAGCTTAAATGCATTGTCCATAATCATTTTGATCTAGTTAGTAGTCTAGATCTAGGCCAATTTAACCAAACTTTACAAAAAAGAACCAAGATGGTCCCCTACCATCAAAATTTATAAATATTGTGAAACAGCTCATGTTGCTTTCCCACTATTTCCACCACATGCATCTTAATTGTCAAATACCTACAACTCATGCTTTGAATCTTTAGATTCTAAAATGAGAAGTGTTATTTAAAAACTAGAGATCACATGTGGTTCATTTGGAAGCATCAACAAGGGTAAGCTATGATGGTGCTAGGAGGGTCGATCTATATTTTTTTGGTGGTAAAGTTGACTTTAAATAGGAAAGGTCACGTATCCTCACCTTCTACAAAGCATTTGAGGATACTATAGGCTAGGAATTGATGTTCTTTAAGTAGGGATGCATTAAGATAGGACATATTCATAAAATCAAATACATCTTTGATAAGATCTAACCAAATATTGATGTTCTTTACAAATATTAGCTTGCATCTAGACTCAAACCCCCTTCCTCATAGAAATTTAATGTGGTATATTGAATCTTAAATAGGATCTTTGAATCTCATGCCTAGGATTAGGACAAGATCACATTAAAAAACTTGAGAACCTTTTCTTGAACTTTAGGAACACAAGAGAGCAAGATGGGACAAAGGTAGATGCAAAAAATCTAAATCCCTCCCAACATCACCTATTCAAGGTACAGTTGCTTTTAACCCTTGTAAAAGAATGGCTTGGTTAAGTGATTCTTATTTCAACATGCCTAGGGTGGTCCATGACCTCCCATGTAATCTAGAGAAATATTTTCTTGCATTTAGTCCCACAGGCATAGTAACTACTGAAGAACATATAAATTCTTTCAAGGTTGCCTTAAGATTACTCAATGTAGTGCATGAAGATGTATCATGTAGGTTGTTCCCTTTCACTTTTAAGGACACTACCTATGAATGGTTTTTGAACTTGCCTAATAACTACATTACTAGTGGGGAAGATTTTTAAAATTTGGTCATAGATCAATTTGGAAAAATCATCAATCCTTGCATCATTTATCATCAATTTACAACTATTCGAAGAGATGTCAATGAACCTATCAAGTCCTTTAATGCTAGGTTTTAGAAGATGTTCAATACAGCCATAGATCCATACAAACCAGATCAATTTCTAGCTTTAGAGATCTATAAGGATGAAGTGGATCCTATGACCTTAGTTTTATTGAAAAGGTCTATACCAACCATAGCCTCTCTGGCCAAGGCATAATCAGAAGCAGTAATTATTAATGATCAAATGCAACCCCAAATACAAATGGCTTATTTGGTACCAAATGTTACCCCCCACATGCTAGTGATGAACTTATTTCCTAAAAATAATCAAAGCATGCCTATTGTGAGCCAAATTCTAAACCTTACTTAGTTTCCCTTAAATCATATGAGCCCCAAAAAAAACATAGGATTCATAATTTAGCCCACCAATAATGGATTTAGAATAGGAGATTAGATGGCATTAGTAACAACTACCAATGTTAGTAATAATTAGGTTCACAATTCTAAGACCTCTAAAAGTGAAAATGAATCTATCCTAAAATGGTCCAAAATATAAGTACTAATTTCCTCCAATTACAAAAATAAGTGGGGAATACTATTGAAATTTTAGGAAGAAAATTTTCATTTCAAAGATACAACAAGCCAAGCAATAGGTTCTAGAATGATAGTTTCCACAATACGAAAAACCATGACCCCTCCTTAGAGAAGAAAACCATGGATATCAACCTCACAAACATTTCATTACCTAACTATTATAGGGTGCATTACATAGATAAGCATGGGGAGATTGACTGCATTGAATTTTGTAAAGCATTTGAATCATTTCAAGAGGAATTAGACATGTTTGAGGTAGTTCCCAATAAAGATAACAATGTACATACATCTAGCCCAAGGCCTTCTAACTAGGATTTCATGGTAGATACCTTTGATTTCCCCTTTCAGGAAGAAAATAAACCAAATGAGATCTCTGAAGAAATCCATGCATTTTAGTAGTTCCTAAAAAAGACTTATGCATTGAGAAATAGAGAATAGAGGTAGCCCTTGACTACCTCAACCCCCCCAAATAACTTTGAAACTCCTCCATATCTTTCTTCAATTAATAACCATGAGCCCCTTGAGGGAGCATTCCCAAGCATAGCCCTGAAGTCCTGGGTCCCCCAAAAACTAGTTATAACATAATTAAGGACATGAAGAAGATAAAGGCTAATATCACCTTACATGAGTTAACATAGATTATAGAAAAAAGGGTTTTGTTTCTAGAATCCTTAAAGTTTAGCAAACCTCCAAAGATAGATCATGTTAATGTAACAGTGCATAAGGCCAAAGCTGAATCTCCCCCTTTCTTGCTCGTGATTAGAATATTTGGTAAAAACTTGCCTAATTTCTTATTAGACTCAAGTGCTTCTACCAACATCATGCCTATTGGCATATGTAAACAACTTGTCTTAACTACCATCAAGTCTGATAGGATTGTCACCCAATTGGACAATTCAAGGGTTAAAATAGTTGGAAAATTTTTAAACATCCACATGCAGATAGCCTCTGAACCCAAGGTACAATAATTCATTGATATTTAGGTAGTGGACATGCCTGATGCCTATGGGATCTTATTAAGTAGAGAATGGACCAAATATTTAAATAGGTATATGTCTACTAACTATTCCCACTTAAGGCTACCTTAGAAGGGAGTCCCAAACCAAATCAAAGTTGAGAGGGAACCAAGGATGAAGCATAGGATAATAGAGTATAATGTTATTAATGAAAGAGTCAACATAATCGACTCAAACTTGGGAGTTTTCACCCTAGAAGCTAGTAAATTGGATGACCCAAAGGACATGGAGGATTCTCCTAGGCTATGGTAATTACACTTTGATGGTGCTAAGTGTAAATATGGATTAGGTGTTGGCATTATCTTAACTGATCCAATGAACAAAAGGTATCATGCCTCTTATAGACTCCAATTCCCATGCACTAATAACCTTATGAAGTATGAAGCTCTCATCCTTGGTTTACAATTTGTTGTCAAGAATAAAGCTAAAGAACTACTATTTTTTGGAGATTCAGAACTATAGTCAACCAAGTCAGAAGTAGGTATCAATATAAACTCTCATACCTCAATAAATATAAGTTTAGAGTCTAGGACCTAATTTAGTATTTTGACACTTTTAGCATCACCTCCATTCCCTAAGATGAAAACTAAGTTGTAGATATATCAACATCAGCTACAGCAAACCTCATGCCTAGTCTAAACTCCCATGATTTTAGTATTGAATTGGTTTCATGTCCATCAGTGCTTGATAATGTTAACCATTTTCAAGTCTTTAATGATGACTAGTAGATATTAGACTTCTTAACCAATTCTAAGGCATTTAAGGCCCATATCACCGATGAAGCTAATGAAAATACAATTGGAAGGAACAAGTTTGATAGAAAAGTCATCTAACTAAATGACAACAAAATCCCTAAAGGAATGATTACTCTGGAGAGATTGTTTGATCAAGACAAACTAGTTGAGGTTTCCAAAGTTCCCAAGGTAAGTGGAAAAGATTATAATATGATGGATCTTGGTTCCCAAAGGCAACCCCAATTGGTAAACATTGGAAAGGCTTGTACAAATTTTGAGAATAATAAGGCCAAAGAACTCCTTACCAAATATAAGGATGTTATAGCTTGGTCTTATGATGGCCTAAAAATCTTTGATCCAAGGGTCATTACCCATATCATACCCCTAAAATAAAGTACTAAACCTTTCAGATAGAAATAAATATGAGTAAACCCCATGTCAAAACCTATGATATTCAAAGAATTCAAAAGTTTACTGGATGCAAGGATAGTTTTTTCCCATCAGACATTCAACTTGGTTAGCCAATTTAGTGCCAATCAGGAAGAAGAATGGTGAGATTAGACTATGTATTGACTTCAAAATTTTGAACAAAGCATCAAAGAAAGATAATTATCCCCTCCCTTCCCTCCTTTGATCAAGTAATTCAAACTTTTTAGGTTCAGCTATGATGTCCTTCCTTGATGGTTTTTCAAGCTATAACCAAGTACTAGTTGACAGAGAAGATAGGATGAAGATAACATTCACAACAAAGTGGGGAACCTTTGATTACAAAAGGATGCCCTTTGGGCTAATCAACTCAGGAGCCACATTTTAGAGAGACATAGATCATGCCTTCCAAGGCTTGATTGGTAAGTGCATCATTATTTACATGGATGATCTAATAGTTTTTCTAAAAAAAAGGTAGATCACTTCATGCACTTGCAACAAGTTTTTGAAAGATGCAGAAGGTATGGCATTTCTCTAAACCCTAAGAAAAGCATCTTTTGTGTAACCAAGGGTAAATTTTTAGGGCATGTTATAATCAAATATGGTATCTCTATAGACCCTGAAAGAGTAAATACAATATGCAATATTAAACTCCCTAATATTAAGAAAGAATTAATGTCATTCTTTAGTAAGATAAATTTTGTAAGAAAGTTTTTTTCTAGTTTTGCAAAAATTGTCAAGCCATTGAATGACATGATCAAGAAAGATGCTAAGGTGATTTGGAATGAATAATCCAATAAGGCATTCAATGACACCAAGGAAGCTATTGGCCAATTGTTGGTGCTTATAAGGCCTAATTTCTCCAAGGATTTCTACCTATACTCTTTTGCATATGATCATACTATGGTTGTTGTATTAACTCAAAAATTTGAAGAGTATGATCACCTAATAGCATTAATGAGTACTAATTTCAAAGATGTTGAACTAAATTATCCCATGATTGAAAAGTAGACATATGTGTTAGTGAATTCAGTAAAGAATTTTAGACACTACATCCTTAGAAATAAGGTGCATGCCATCCTACCTAACCCTACTACTAAACTTATGTTGAGTTAGAATGAGCTGGGAGAATACTGAGGTAAGTGGATGTCATTTATATAAGAATATGACTTGGAGATGAAAATAGCAAAGCTGGTAAGGTACCAATGTTTGATCCAAATGAATGATTGCCAATGTTAGTCCTAGGCTAAATATCATGCAAGTAGACCAACAAAGTTTTCAAACTAGCAAATGGTATGATTTAATCATACATTTGTTGATCAATGGTGTTTTTCCTCCAAGCTTATCCAGGGAAAAAAAGAGGGCCTTAAGGATTAAGGTATCCCACTACCTTATAAAGGATGGAATACTATACAAAAAAAAATTTGAAGGAATCTACCTAAGGTGTGTCTCACAAGAGGAAGTTACCCAAATTATGGCCACTTTTCATGAAAATCTAGGCAGTGGAGATCCCTCTATAAGCACTACTACCCATAAGATCTTAAGGGTGGGTTACTATTGGCCCACTATGTTCAAATATGCCCATAAACATGTAAGAAAATTCACTCTTGCCAAATTTTTAGCACCAAAGAGCCAAAAGTAGCCATGCTTCTACAACCAATCATGATTGACAAACCATTTACATAATGGGGTCTAGACTTCATTAGAGTGATTAACCCTAACACATCCAAAGGCCACAAGTATGTCTTAACTACCATAGATTACTACACCAAGTGGATATAAGTAGTAGCTACCTATCAATACAAAATGGAATAAGTAATCGGCTTCCTAAAAGAAAGTATATGTACTAGATTTGGGACCCCAATCTCTCTAGTATGTGATAATGGATCTACATTCATTTCAATTGAGATGACTAAATGGGCCTATAATAATGGGATCACCCTTAATTTTTCTTTCAATCTCTATCCTCAAGGAAATCATGTTTCAAAGTCCATAAATAAGAACTTGATGAAGGCAATCAAGAAGTCTATTGAAGACAAGCCTAGAACTTGGCACAAGTTGCTCAAGTTTGCACTCTAGGTTGATAGAATAAGAATCAATCAAGCTTTAAAAGCTTCACCATTCATGTTGGTGTATGGGCTAGATTTCATCTTCCCCATCACCCTCAAATTTCTCACATATAGGTTCTTGCAATAATACATGGAGGATAGTTAAGAACATGCAACTTTTATGCTATTAGACCTTATCCAAATGGAAGATGGTAGGGAAACTGCTTTTTTTTATTTTAGTAGACACTAGGCCATAGTAAAAAAATGGTTTGAAAAAAGGTCTAAGATCAAGGTGTTTAAGAAGGGAGACTTAGTCTTACTTTGGGACAAATAATTTGAACCCAAAGGAAAGCATGGAAATTTCACACCACTATGGATTGGCCCATACCAAATTAGTGAAACATTACAGAACAACACCTTCAAGATCAATGATTTAAAAGGGGTAAGTTCATGTTTCCTACCAATGGGCAATACATCAAGAATTAATTCTATACCACCCCTCATGGGGTCTTTATGGAGTAAGGTGTAAGGTGATTAGATTATAAGTAGGTAGGATAGTTAGTTTGCTTTATGCATATTTTTCCTTCTTGACCCTGGTTTGTACATAAGTTTGTTCATATTTTTTAATTCCTTTGTTTTAATTTCTCTTGATTTCTATTGTGTGTTTCTTGTTCTATGATTTTCCCTTGATCTCAAAGTATTTTGAAGTCATCCCTAAAGCATGGAGATTGTGAAATCTGCTCAAAATAGGCCCCAATCCTAAAAGGAAGGTGTACACCCCACACAAGGGCAACCCTGGTCCTAAAAATTAACTTCATGATACAACTTTGAGAATCTAAGTATAGACAGATAGAGGGGAAATCATTCCATAAGATTTAAGTCATGACCCTAGATCCACACTAGTTTTAAGAAGATTTATGCTTAGGATTTAAGACCTTATTATGAAAAGCATGCTAGTAGTTGGTACTTAATCAACATCCTTACATAGGGTAAGGGTTGTATCCATGATTGATCTTTCCAAAATCAAATATTTGACTGAATCATAAACTTTTCCATCTTAGTTCCCAGCCTCATTGAAAGCATAAAAATCTACAAAATAAAAAAATATGATAAAACCAAGGCAAAACTGAAGCTTTCATAAAAGGTGATTCAGGCAACCTCCACTAGGGTAATGGATTCCTATATGGTAGTGGAAAAAGGCCATGAGTGGAGCTAAAGGTATCTCCATTGAGGTTATGGATGTCTGGCTGGTAGTAGAGTAATGCCCAAGATTTCCCTAAACCAAACCATAATTCTAAAAAAAAAAATCTATACACCGAGGTCAACATAAATGATTGAAGGAAGAAAGCTAAGGAATACTTCTTGAGCCCTATGGAAAATAGTAAGTGGAATCAAATCACACACACAGCTTAGGTATGTCTTGATGTTTAACCTTAAATCTGCTAGTGCAAGGTTTGTTTCAACCACAATTAGATCTAGATGGTAATTTCTTAGGTCAAATGGAATGGTGACCTCAATGTTTATCTAAACTCAGAGTTTGTAATTTCTAACATATTTCTATGTTTCCCTCAGAAGTCACCATTTTTTAGGAACAACAAACCCCACTCATTTTAAAATTGGGGACCCTTGAGAGACTTGTGTATCTAAGTTTGAAATATCTAAACATTAAGGTCCCTCATGAAAGAATTTGAAGATCATCCACTCATTATTAAACATTTGTGTATCTTTCAAACCTCTTGTTCAATTAATGACCAGGATAATGGAGTTACTTAAAGTCTAATTTTAGGTTCTTTGGAAGATCTCAGTCTTGGTGTTTGCAAACCCTAGGTAGCCCTCAGTTTAAATTTAGATGTTGGTGAGAGCCAAGTTGGTAGGGACAATTGAATAAATTGGTTAATAAAGGGTTTACCATGTTTTTTAAATGTGACCCAAGCCTATATTTATTTCAGTCCCCTTTTTATTTTACCTTGGGTCTTAACTAACATGCTTTATGTGGTATTTTTTAAGTCACCTAACTTAGACTAGGTTGTTAATATTAAGGCCCTGATATTTAATCTCAACCTTAGTATTAATGATTTATCCTAAGTATTTATGTCCTTAGGCCTAATGGTTATTGCTCATATCCCTTGCAGGATCCAATGGTGATCGCTCACTCACTAGATTTGATTGGATGGAGCATATTAACCAAAGATCTCCCACTTAAGTAGTGTACATCATGAAAGGATTAATGTTAACTTCTCACTCGCTAGATTTTATCTAATGGCGTGAGGCATAAGAAGAAAATTCAAAAGTTACATAAAGCCCCAAGGGATAGACACATGGTAACTTACTAATCAAAAGAAGGAATTTAAGGGGGGCCACTTAATAAAGGTATTGAATTAATGACTAGGTTTAACCTCAAGATCAATGGTGATCACTTGCCCACTAGATTTGATCTAATGGCATGAAAGGACCTCTACTAAATAAAAGAACCAAAAGTATCAATGACAATCACTCACTCATGGTATTTAATCCAATGGTGTAAAGATCCTAATGTATTTTTAAAGCTCAATGAGCTTGACATGTGGCCAATGCATGACCAAGATAGTAACTGACATAGATACGTAGCATGGGAGGAATCTATGAGAATTCCAAGTGTCATGATGATGAACTTGAAGATCAATGGACCAATGGGAGCATATGAAGTTAGATTTGGATCAACTGATCATGTTCAACTAAAGATCTCAATCCAATAGAGTAAAATAAAGGAGGATTTTAAAAGCCAATGGCTGGTATCTGAAGGGCAATTATTAAAATTATCATGAAAGTCTAGAATGCTACCACATGCGCTCCACATAAGCATAAAAGCAAAATCAAAGATCTTCTGAGCTTGAAAACATAAAGGCATGAAGGAAAGAGTCCCCATCAAATTTAAGGCACATATGAAGTTAAGACCTAAATATTTCTACAATTAATGTTTAAAGCCCTAAACCCTCTATAAAAAATATCCAAATTGACTAAATTAACTTCACTTGGTCAAGATAACATAACTAAACTTTGAGAAGCAAGTGCCTTAGTGAAATCTTTGGAAATTATGAGGATAATTCTATATCATCAATAGTGGTAAGCAGATAATAATTGAAGATGGAGGCTAAGCTCTATCTCACCTCTGATAGTGAAGGAAGGGTTTTCAAGGATACCGAGCTAGACTTGGCATCCCTCAATGTCCATGGGGTTAGGGATTTATGAGGCAATCACAGTCATCCCTATGCCAAGACTACATCCTCTCATCAATAAACAAGTGGAAACCATGGGGGATGTGTGGTACAACCCAGATTACATTGTGATAAGGATAGAGGGAATCTTAACTCAACCCTATATATTACCAATCCATGTCCCTAACAATCTTGTAGAGTAGGAGATTACCTCCTAGATTATTTAAGGTGCAAACAAGACATGTAAAGAAAATAAAGTCCATCCCTTCCCATTAGATATTTGAAAAATCATCATTAGAGATTAGAAGCAGCTAGAGGTCATGGTTGTTCATAGGAATTATTTTGATTTTCAATTAGACGACCTCAAAATGTGGGACCCTAGAAATAGGGTAATCAACCACATCTAGGACAAGAAGGTCCCAAAGATTTAATATGGACATCAGATAGGTGTAGGTGATGACATCTACATTAGAGCCAAGAATTTTAAAGAAATACTTTCTAGAATTGGAGGTCACAATATCCAATTAGAATATAGGTTGGTCAGGGATAACAAGCCCTCAAGAGAAATATGGCAACTACACCCTATACATTATCACTTGTTTCCTGCTCCATTTGGGACTGCTCATCAAAATCCACCTACTTTGGGATAGTAATTTGATCCTCAACAAGTGGAACCAATAGGATAAGCCTAGGTTGAGCAACCTAAGGATATCAAGGGAAAAGGGAAAGTTGTGGTTAAAGAACCTAAGATAGAGGAGAGACCTAGAGAAGACCCTGCACCTTCAACACTCCCACAAAAACCTTCTTTCCTAGTGTAATTCATTATCATGTTTTCCCTTGAAGAAGGAGAAACATTGAAAGGTTCCCTTATTAACATAATAGCAGTTACATATGGTTCTGATAGGGAGGAGGATCCCTCTGGTGAAGCAGGTAAATGATTGATCCCACTAGATGGAGAGAAAAGGAAGGCATAATGGCCTTAGTGCTTATGGATTCAACAAAAAGGCCTAGGTTGACCATCACTCATCCCACTAATGAATTCAATCTATTTAGTGATGAAAATCTAATTCACTGACCATTCATCCCTGACTAGTTTGTCTATGGAAAGATAAAAAATATCCCATCCCTCTCCCAGTCCTAGGCATTGACATGGATTGGCTTGACTGATGATGATAACATCAAGCCATGGATCAATGATATAGTGAAAAAATAGGAAGAAAGAAGAATTAAAATTCAACGCATTTAGGAGAAATGGAGAATTGGCACCTTAGGAGCTTTTAGGACTACAAGTATGGAGGTCCTTGAGCCTCCAAAATTCAAAAAATGAGGTTAAGGTGAAATTTAACCTACACACAATAGACTTGGAGAGAATCAATGAAGCTAGGAGCATCAAGGAAGCCTTAGATAAGAATGATAAATATTTTGATGAGCTGGCAAACCAAGAAGAAGGGTGCATCACTAGGCCTACCATAGATTTAAGCCTAGTGGATGAACAACATACAAAAGGCATTAGCATCTTACATTAGTGAAAGGACCCACCTTAGGCATCTTAAATATGGCTTTCTAGTAAGGCAAAAAGTTTATTTTGTAAAAGTACATGCTAGTTTGTTAGCGTGATTACCTCTAGGTTAGTAGGATTATAAAAGATACTTGTATTATAGTTATAACAAAGACAACTCTCTTTTGTACACCTGTAGTTGTAAAACTAATTAGTATACTACCTAGCTTCCTATAAAGGGGCATGTATTACCATTTATAAAGGGAAAGACTTTGATACATATATACCACTTGTAATAGATTTGTACAAAAAGATCAAGGAATTCTATAGGAATTGTCTAGTTTGATGTGTTTAAATTGTTATGTTTCTCAATTGTTTGCTTGAGTTTGAACATGAACAGTTTATAGAAATACTAAGTTAGATCATTAATTACAGGGTTGTTAACTTGTGCAATGTTAGGTTAGATTAATGAGATTAAATTTTACTTTGTTTTATTTCCTCTGTATCAAAGATGTGCATTAGCTATCTAGATGTGGTGTAGAACTTTAAAAGTAAATCTAATTTTTACTTGTATCATCATTTATTTTCAGAATCAAACATGGTTTTTAGTGGAACGTTAGCTTAGGATACCTTTTACTATATACTGGTTAAGATCATTCTTGGTAATTCTTGAATCTTTGTTAATAAGTTCACAATCAAAGATCAACAATCACCATTTCTTTCTTACTCTACCTTTCCTTTTGATTTTTTTTAAACAAATCACATTAGCTTAAATACATTGTCCATAATCATATTGGTCTAGTTAGTAGTCCAAATCTAGGCTAGTCTATCCAAATTTTATAATAAATAACCAATATGGCCCCTACCATCAAAATTTATAAATATTGTGGAACAGCTCATGTTACTTTGGCACTATTTCCACCATAGGCATCTTAATTGCCAAATACCTACAACTCATGCTTTGAATCTCTAAATTAAAAAATGAGAAGTGTTATTTAAACACTAGAGAGCACTTGTGGTTCATTTGGAAGCATAAAAAACACCTTCACACATGTAATATATAGCATCATCAAAATTCTTACTCAGCTTTTCTTGTCACACGTAAATTTGGCTAAGGATGGAAAAACACAACCAACTGCCTGGGAGCCCAACTTTGTATATGCATATCTTTTGATGTAATTTATCACATGATCTAAAATTTAGCATAAATAAACTAAGAACAAAAATGAACAAACCTATATGATCATTTTTTCATGACACCTCCACATATGTGAATGTTGATCTTATCAACATGCTTACTCACCTCTTTTTTAACACATGTAAATTTGGCTATGGCAAAATAATGAATTCTAATTGAGAAGCCAACTTTGCATCCTCATATATTTGACCATGCTTCGATGCATGACTTTATATCTGGAGCATAACAACTAGGTACTAATTTGATCATAACCATATGACCAACTCCCCTTGACTCATTCCCACATGGTAATGGTGACATCATCAACTTGCGTACTCATATTTTCTACCACTAGACCAAAAGTGTCTAGATGAAAACTATGAATAACCAGATGAATTCCACTTATACACATAAGATCTCAAATCTTATAAAATATCTTAGGTACCATTTTCACATGCTTAAATCACCATAATCATCCATGAATAACTCTAACCATGCCAAAATTGAAGATCAACTAATCATACTTCAAGCATAATAGGACAAACACATTACACACTTTTTCATTGTCAAGGCTCTTCATCCACTCACTAAGACACCTTCATGACATCACCATGACATCACTAACAACTCTTCAACACTAAAGTGATTCAAACACAGGTTTGGGTTATGCTTACCACATCTCGATATGCGTTTGCACATAGATTTACACATAGAACTCTTTGGGTATACCAAATGGAAGTAAAAATTGACCAAAATTAATACATATTTCAAATGATAGCATCACATCTTCTACTACACATGCAAAATGTGAGGAGGAACATGTTATTTCCCTTTTCAACCTATCTAATCATGTTTAAAACAATGTAAAAGATCTAAATTTATGTTATAAGGTTCAAAGTGGGGGTAGATATTTATGACCATCCATTATATGGCATCATAGGATGATCTTTGATTATCATCAAAAATTACCAAAGAAATCAAAAACATTTAAAATTTATAAACATTTTCAGCACCTGCATGTTCTATTGGCTCCTTAGAATTTATGTTATTTTTATGTTGAGGACAAGAATATCATTTACTCCTACATACACATATACATGATATAATTATAGGTGTTGGGATTTCCCTCTAATCATATCACCAAGACATTGGGGGTATCCATCTTCTACGATCTTGATAAACATAGGTTATATGTTTCGATGATCACTCTATAATATCATGTTTGAGCTTACATACTTACTTACACATGCCTATTATCCATGCTTATATCTTACTCACGGTACTTGATATGTTATGTTATTGACATTTTTTGCTAACACATTTGATCCATGGGCCACTATAACATGTTTATGTTATTTGCTTATGAATTTCCTTTCCACACTTCCTTGAGTGTTTTATTTTACTATTGTCTTGATTTTTTAAGCATTTGAATATGCTCTATTGTATGTGTCCCTTATACCTATGTTTTATTTCTTGGAATTTTAAATATGTCATTGATTTTTGTATAGACATTTTAATATGTCATTCCTTAATTATGTAGACATTTTACTAAGTCATGTCTATTTTATTTTATGGCATTTGAACATGCCCCTTGTTTACAGTCTCCTTGGACCATTCCTTTCGACTTGACATTGAGTGCTCATGTGTGTGTGCTTGTTTGTTTGTTAAGATTGTATTATTACTATCTAAATTTTAATATGATCTTTATCATGCATCTTAGGCCTACATGTGATCACATTGGTTCTTTTCACTTCAATGATACATTTACCTAGATAGGTTTGCTTCTATATGCTATATGGTTACATTCACATATTTTACAGTTGTATTACCATTTTGAGGTGAGGTAACTTCCAAGCACTATTTTTTCCTCACCTAAAAAGGGGTCCATATTAATAGGGCCATGCTTGGGAAGCATGTTCTCCACACTTTTCACACTTATAAAATTTAGTGGGGTGCATGTCATATGGACATGGCTTCCACACATTCATAGTTTCTAAATTATAATGTGGGCATGCTTTGAAAGCATGGTCTCCACATTTATTCAATATTCAATACTTATACTAGTTTGTAGAGTGAGTGGGGGCATGTCATATGGACATGGCTTCCACACATTCATAATTTTCAAATTTAGTTGGGGCATACTTTGGAAGCATTTTCTCCACATTATTTAGTATGGTACTTGTTTTGATACAAAAATTCAGTGGGGCATGCTTTGGAAGCATGTTCTCCACACCTACTCAGTATGCATCATCTTCAATTCACTATGGGGGCATGTTTTGGAAACATGTCCTCCATATTGGTACTTATATCAATTTTAAATTTCTCCATATATAGTGGGGGCATGATTTTTGAATCATTTCATCCACACTTATATTTTATGAATTGGCCAAAGCACACAATTATATGATTCAGATTCATAGTTGTGTTATAATTATATAAATGGTAAATTTTTATACACAGTTTTAGCATGAGACATATATAAGGTGCATATACTATGCAACATGTGCCTAATATTGTAAAATCCAAATCAATCTCATATTCTAAAACTATTACATGTATTGATACCCCACAGACTTTTATGGACTTTAGAGAGCCAATCCAATATAATAGTTGTCTCACCTTTTAGTATGGTTGAGGTGATTAAATCACTCAATCTTGCCAAGTTTTTAGTTTGGACTTGATCATCTAAAATTACCAAGTTATAAGTATCATTGAGTTTCAAAATTAAGCTAATCTCAACTGCTAGGTGGCAACTCATTTTTACTCTAAATATTGGGGCATGGGCCTTCTAACCTCTCTCTCTCTATCTCTTTGGATATATGTGTTGGGTGAATATTTTTTCGTCAAGCAACTGACGGCAAATGGGTATATCAACCACAGTATAAAGAGATTTATATGGCAAAAAGTATGGGTTTACCACATCATAGTGAGATAAATCTCTCCTTTCATCAAGGGGAGGTTCCCCATAAACTACTTATATATTAATATGAACTAAAAATAGACTCAGGGGTGAGATTACACCATCCATCTCTCTTTTTTTAGAGATAATGTTTACAAGGCAAAAGAGAAATCTTGGTTGATTACTGAAATCATTTCTCTTCTTTCAAAAATGATGTTCAATAAATGGCAAAAAAATCTTATCAAATAGTAACTAGATCCATGAGAAACCCATGAAAACACAAAGTCTTTCATTGCTCCCCTTACTATTTTAGAACGTACGTAATAGTAGAGTGAAGTGCAGCTCAAAGTCTCCACCTTAAACTACAACAGAGCATAAGATCCTAAAGGATAAAAGTAGTTCAAAGCCTTTCAAATATTCTTCTCAATAAAATAGGAGAAACATGAACTAAAAGTAATTATAGCAACACAAAGTCTTCATAATTATCTTTAGAACATCTTCAGATAATTTCCACACACTTTACTTGTTTAATCAAATAGATGAGAGATTATTAGGAAAAATAGCATAAGAATGATCTCATAAATAACACAAATTATTTCAACACAAAGTCTGAAAGTAACCTACTTTCTCATTCATTCAAGAAAATATGATTTACAATCTGAGATCAAAGTCTCAGGAAGCATCTCAATTGGGGTAGAGTTTTTACTCTCAATTATCAAAAATATCCCCCCTCATTACAAAAGAGGCTCCCTCTATATATAGGGAGAAGCCTTGAGAATTGAGAAAAAACTTAAATATTATAGCCTAGTAAAAGATGAGAGTCCATTGACTTTGGGAATTTTTTGGATTTTTAAATGTAATTACACATAACAAAAGTACATGTCTAAATGTCCCAAGTCAATTACAAAGTGCATGAGAAGAATGGAGAAGAAAGCATGGACGAACAGTTTAATTTTTGTCACCAGCCTTCTTTAGATGAGCATCACATGGTGATAGCTACCTGTATCATGATACTATTTGGAGTAAAAATATTCTTAAGAATCACCTTAGCCCTGACTGTAGCATCTCTCACTACTATGATTGACTTGGTGTGACTGGTTAACCTAGTTTTTAGATTGTCTAGAGTTAATTGATTATCTAAGATATTGTCCACAGAAGCCATTGAGAATGTTTTCTCCTTGAATTCCTTTTGGATCATACCTTCAAACTCTTGAATCATTTCTTTTGCTAAAATGAATTAGTTGTCTTGAGAGGTAAGTCTACAAGGTAACTCCTCCAATTTATGTAGCAGACTGATATTGCTTTGTTCATTGGCATCCTTGGAAGATTCAAGGTTGTTAATCAATTCTTTAAGCACCCAGATATTATATATCAGTGATTCTTTAGTTTTAATATAAGAATCTCTATTGACAATGATGTTGATTGATATTAGAGTGCCTATTTTTAGCTTCTTCATATATGTCCATTGGCCAAGATATTTATCTATGCTTTCAATCTCATGAGAAATGATATTGATAAGATCATATAATTCTATTCTCACTTTCCTCATTTTACCCATCTTCTCAGACAACTCTATGAACAAGGAAATTCCTTGTGCATGCATCTTATCCAAGTAGTCTTCAAGTACCTTCCCCTTTAGATAAGTCCTTTCTGCTTTCTGAATCATGGGATCATCTATGGAGATGGCCTCTGGAGCTACCACTTCTTGAGCAAAAGTGAATCTCCTTATCACTACGGTTAATTATTCCACCATCGCCTTATAATGATCCTTCATTTCTCTTTCCCTATCAAAATTTTGAACCATAATATCTATTGTTGATTGCAAATCACTCTTAGTGCCCTTGTGAGTTATCTTCCCTAACTCAACTCAAGAAATAGATTACCTAATCATATCAAAATTTTCAAAAGTTGCATCTTGTGTAGGTTTGGCTATTTCCAAAAATTTGTGCCCTTTATCTCCAATCATCTTCAAAAATATCTTTGGCTTCTTGGGGGTCTTAGCTTTTATTGGCACCATTTTATCGAAGTCAAAGTCATCTGGAGAGATGGCATGTTTTTTTCTTTTTAAGCATGAAAGTCGATAACCAAGGTGGGAGAGTAGAAGCACTTACATTATCAATAGTCCCTGTAGTTGGTGTCACTAGGGTAGCACCTGCACTATTAGTGGGAATAATGGGTGTAGTATAAGTTAAAACCACACCTACTATTGAATGATTGAGGGTAGAACTATCTTTGATGTTAAAAGATGGAGATGACAAACTGGGGATGGATCTTGATAAATGAAGAACATCTCCAGAAGTTCTTTGAGGGTCACCAAAACTAATTTTAGAAGGAGAGGTGGCTCTAGAAGAGGGAATACAGATTGGAGAAATAGGTGAAGGAGTTACACTAGGTGAGTGGGGTGGAGAAAAAGAAATTCTTGTGTCTGGTTGTGCACCTTCTCATAGAGATAGAGTTTTTGTTCCCTATTGACCTACAGCCCTGTCATCAGTTTCCATCTATTCTACCGATGGTTCCTCGGCACTTTGTTTCTCAACCCTCATATCTGTCATTTTTGGCTCTTTCTCTGCAACTTTTGATTTCTTCATTACAAAAATGATCCTAGGCTTATGGGGCCTAAAAGGAGAAAGAACATCACTTTTATTCTTCATTCTATTTTCCACTCTTCTCCTTATTTCCTCTTGAAATTTGGCCTCTGAACCCATAATAAACTCTTTCAAGGTGATTCCCTTATTTTCTAACTAATCATTGGTATTTACCAATATTGGTTCAAATCTCATCCTCAAAGAGGTCAACTCTTTCTAAGACCATTGGACTAGGGGAAGAGGAGTATTGGTGACTTGTTCAGCGTAATATCTATTATTGATCAAGTCTCCCTCTTCTACTAGATTTTTAAGGATATCATTGAGCCCCAGATATTCTATTTGTTCAAGAGATAGTCTATTATATTCCATCTTTTTGATATCTTCCTCTATCCTCAAATCGATCCAAACATCTTCAATCATAGGCTCATAGAATTGGGTCTTCCTCCTGATTATGTCCTTCAAACCTTTGTAGTCAATATTGGGTCTCCTTTTGAAATGTTTCATGGTTACAAGTTGCATTTCAGTCTCCATTACCCTAGCTTTTGTATCAGTCAATACTGAGAACCTACCAATTTCAATTGGGAACCTGAAACTGGGTTTCTTGAGTTCCATCTGCTTTTATGTACGACAATAATTTGCTTACATAGTTCCATCAGGACCAATTTATCTAAGGGAAATCTTTGGAGCATATAGGGATAACCTTGGAAAAATCCAACCCATAGATAACAAAAAGTAGGGAACTGCAAAAACATATAGCTGAAGTCATTCACAATAGTCTAGGCTTCATCTGACACTCTTTTTTATTCTAATTGGGGATCAAAAAGACACAAAAATACCATGAAAAAAGCATCATTTACCCTCCTAAAATGATGGATAGAACCCTTCAATGTTAGTTAAGGGTAAAATTGATATACCAGGGTTATTCTCATGTCTCCCTCTAATGTTAAACCTAGAAAGGTTCTCATTGAAGCTGTAATGTATACTAGGTATGAAGTCATATAGAATTTTGAGGTAGTAGACACCTTTGTCAATTGCTCATGCAGAGCATTGCTGATTTGTTCTCCCTAGAAAATGACTTGTTTGCCCTAGAGAATTATCTTAATGAAGGGATACATCCATTCATGAAACTGAGAGGAAGAAGGTAAACCTCATACTCTACTAAGAAGAGTAATCAAGTTGCCAATCTCTTCTATAAAATCACTCCTTGGAAAGTTTCATGGCCATCTGGACAAGTTTGCTCTGGGAGTTTTGAGCCATCTATTATTAATCACTTTCTTTGCTTTCTCAGGATCTTTATCATATTCCTTTTGTGCCCTAATGAAGTCAAGCTTCAAAACATCAGTAGCGGGAGGGCACATGAACACTTTGTTGATGAAGTTAGGGTCTAATCTAATTATCATGTTACCACTAGCATCTACCACAGCCTTGGTATCTTTGTTATAGAATATGGTGCACTAGAGAATGAATTCTATGTGATGAGCCACCATAGGAAAAAAAGAGACCAGATGAATATTGATCTCAATTATCCTCTTCATTTTAGAGCTAGGATTGTTTGCTTTGGTTCTTTCTATGAACTCAGCCATGTCTACGTGTTTGATCCCTATATCCCTAATGTCATTGACATTAAAAGCAACTGAGGTGATTGGAAAAACACCTTGATACTAGTAATTTATTATCTTTGACTTCTTTGGATAAACCTCAGTCATCAAGATGAGCCTTTGTCAAAAGTATTTTGATGAAGAAGGATCTTGAAGAGAAACTGTGATAAGAATCATGATCACACAATTATGGAAAATATTGGTAATCTAGGAAAATTACACGTTGGATGATCATGACCAGGGAGATGTGCTTGAACAGGCAAAGGCATGATCAGATCGATAAGAGAAAAGGAAGTGGGCTTAGAAAATAGGAAAATTGAGATTTCCTAGAGTTAGTATAAAATGGAAGGAAAGCATGAATGGGCAGCAAAAATTGCCACCCTTCCATGTTGAGGAATGTCTTTATGCATAGGTGTCAAAAATGCCACCTGTGCACATTGGGGATGAAAGGTTGCATCGGTGACAATTTTCACCACCTATGCATGTGGAAAGTCATTAGGTTGTGCATAGGTGGCAAAAATCACTGCCTATGCATGAGTCGGTAGTTTCATGTAAGGGCAGCAAAAATTGCCACCCTTGCATTGGTTGGTAAGGGAAGAACTATGTGAGGGTGGCAATTTTTGCCTCCCTTATTCGAGGAAGAATGGAAGGCAGTAATGGCAGTGAAAATCACCGCCTTTACATGAAAAGAGGCATATTATGTAAGGGCAGCAGTTTTTTGCTGCCATTACATAGGGTAGAGTGGCCGATGGGGGGAAGAAGGGGAAGAGGGTTTGCATCAGTTAGATTTCCTCCATGGGGAAAAAAGGAGGAAGGGGAATAAGACTAAAAAAAACCTAGACTAGAAAAGAGAAAGGAAAGAGAACCATGAAGGAAAGAAGAAAAATAAAAACAAGAAGAGAAAAATGTGAAAACTTACTAGGAAAATTGCGATGCAATGCTTGAATCTGATGAGAACTTGACTCCACTTGATCGCTCGATCATCTAGATGCATGGAGGGGGAAACAAAGAGGAATGAAATAAAAGTGGTGAAAAAGGGGTTAAATGAGGTGAAAATTGACTCCAGCTACTTAGCACACATGGCCATTAATGCTGCACATGAAAACTGAGATCATACAGGGGTGACAAATTTTGTTGCCTCTACATGTGAGGTTAGAAAAGCGATGTAAGGGTGACAAAATTTGTCACTCCTGCATGTTGGGGAAATAAAATGCAAGGGCAAAAAAATTTGCCACCTCTACATGGAGGATGTGAGGGTGGTAAAAATTACCACCTTTGTGAGGAAACTAGAAAACCACATGTAGTGGTGGTAAAATTTTCCACCCTTACATGTAAACTTAAGAAAAAACCTCTTGAAAAAAAACAAAAAATTTGTCATCTGATCACATCAAAATCATAATGATTTTCATGTTTTCTGAGAGATCATAACAAGGGAACGTCATGAACTTTCAATGATGACAATTAACCAAACACAAGATCAAGAAAAACTTGTCTTGAAAGACAAACTTAGAGATAAAAACATGAAACAGACAAGTTTCATAGGGGTTGTTCCAAAAATGAGCATAGCTGATTTTGGGAACAATAGCTGGCTCCTATTGGGGAACTTTCATTGATCAAACTTTGAAATGATTGATGGGAGTAGAAACCAGTCTCTAAATGCCTTCATCCAAGCCATTGGGCCATGGAGTCAAGCTAAGAAAGAAAAAGATATGAAAAATCAAAATAAAATAAATAATACAAAAACTATACAAATGTATAAGTGAATTCATCTAATACTTCAAGGATTGAAGTATTTCATATGTTTCCCACTATGAGGCAGTGAGAATGGCATTCCATCTTGATATTCTAGCAAGAAGCTATTTTCACCACAGACCTAACGAATGGTAAATGGACCTCTCCACAAAGAATCAAACTTGCCATGCATTCCTTTTGGTTCTCTCCTCTTGTCCCACAACAAGACTTGATCTCCACTCTGAAAATCATGAATTTTTGCCCTCTTATCAAAGAGTTTCATCACCTAATTTTGATGTGCAATAATCTAGTCCACGACCATGGTTCGTTGCTCATCTAATTTGGTTAGGCACATGATCATTTTATCAATAGAATTTTTTAAGGTTAAATCTTTGATTGCCTTTGCTAACCTTAATGCTAGTAGTTCCAGGGTGATTGGTATCTCCATGTTCAAACCATACAGAAGTTGAAATGGTGACATGCCTATTGCCCTCTTGGGTGTAATCTTATCTGCCAACAAAGTGTCAAACAATACTTTATGCCAAGTCCTATGATTATCATCTACTAGTTTCCTAATAATAGTAACCAAATTTTTGTTGCTCGATTCTACTTGGCCATTTCCTTGTGGAAAATAATCAGAAGAGTGGGAGAGGGTAATTCCATAATAAAAGTAGAACTAGGTAATCTCATGAGAAGATAAATAGGTTGCATTGTCTGTTACAATCTTAGTTGGAACCCCAAATTGAGAAATA
Organism: Torreya grandis; assembly: GCA_037957365.1. NCBI lineage: Eukaryota > Viridiplantae > Streptophyta > Pinopsida > Cupressales > Taxaceae > Torreya > Torreya grandis. The sequence continues at coordinate 23,261 of JARHVA010003886.1, forward strand.
ATATTTTTCTTAAGAAAATTACATACCACTTCTAAAGTAGCTTGCTTAGTTGAAATGGCTTCCACTCATCTGGTAAAATAGTCAGTCATGGTGAGAACATAATCATGCCTAGCACTTAAGGATGGGTTCATTGTGCTAATGAAATAAATGCCCCATTTTTGAAAAGGTTCTTCAATCACCACTAACTTGAGGGGTAACACGGCCAATTTAGGTTTCTCGATGAACTATTGACACAATTTGCACCTACACACCCATTTGTAAGCATCTTGAAACAGTGTAGGCCAATAGTATCTCACTAATAGAATTTTATGAGCTATCACCGGTGCAAAGAAATGTCCTCCACAAGCCAAATTATGGAAAGACTCCAAAATTTTACCTTGTTGTGCCTTATCGATGCAATGAAGAAATACCCCATCAAGGCTTCTCTTGTACAAACTATTATCCCACAAGACATAGTTAGTAGCCTTTACCTTAACATTTCTTTTTTATTTATAGAATAGATGAGTGGGACACTCACCATAGGTAATAAAATGAGAAATATTATAATACCACTCATCATTAGTAGTGACAAAGAGGACCGTAGGCTCGTCTTCAACCTCTATTTCTTCATTTCCTATTTCCTTAGGGATATTATCAGTAATCAACTGGCAGAGCCTTTTTCCCTACACAAGTTTGGTAATTTTGATATCAAGATCAAATTCCTAAATTTTGGCAATCCAATTTCTCCTTTTAGTACCAAACTCCTGTTGAGTTAGGATGGACTTTACTATTATGTCAGGCACTAAAACAATGCTATGTGAATTCAGGATATAAAACCTAAAATGCTTTACTGCCTTAACCATAGCATAAGCATGTTTCTTCATATTTGAATATTTTAATTCATGAGATTTGAGAGGACAACTCATAAATGATATGGGATATTCCACACCTTTATTTTTCTAAACCAAAATAGCCGAAAGTGTATGCTCAGAAGCATAGTTGTATATTATGAAGTCTTTGGTATAATCTAGACAAACCAGAATTGGTGCATAGGCAATCACTTTTTTAATGTCTTCAAATGCTGATGTGCCTTCTACATTCCATCTAAAAGTGGCTTTTCCCTTCATCATTTCAATAATGTGGTGAGTCTTCTCTGTGAATGCCAAAATGAATCTTCATAGAAAATTCACCTTTTCAAAGAAAGAATGAACTGCTGTCTTACTAGCAAAAAGAGTAAGATTTTGGATAAAACTGACTCTTTCTGAGTCAATTTTTATACCTTCTTGGGATACCGTGTGACCAATAAATTTACCTTCTATAATCCCAAAAATTGACTTCTTGGGATTAAGAGAAATGCCATTTTGCTGACAGCGCTCCAGCACTTGTTGTAAATGGTGCACGTGGTCAAGATGATTTTTGGAAAAAATGGTCAAGTCATCAAGATATACTACAATAATCTTCCCCATTTCATCTTTAAAGGTGAGATCCATCGCCCTTTGGAAGGTAGTGCCAACATTGATCAAACTAAAAGGCATTCTGTAGTATATAAAAGTGCCCCAAGGTGTAGTGAAAGCAGTCTTATGTTGATGTGCTTCATTGACTTTTATTTGATTGTACCTAGAAAAAACATCTAGCATTGATAATATTTCTGAACTAGTCACTATTTTCAAAACTTGTTCCATGATGGGTAGAGCGTAGTTATCTTTTAAAGAATATTGATTTAGGTTTCTGAAATCGACACAGATATGAATTTCTCCATTCTTTTTTCTCATGGGAACTATGTCAGTAATCTAGGTGGAATGATGAATTGGAAAAATAATTCTTGCATTCAGCATTTTTTCAATCTCAAAAAAGATAGTACCTGATAGTTTGGGGTTGTATTGCCTTTCTTTTTACTTATAAGGCAATGACCCAACTTTAAGAGGAACTTCATGAAAGATCTCCTCAGGCCTGAGAGATTTCAAATCATCGTAAGAATATGCCAAAACATCAATGTAATGATGAAGAAGAGTAATGAATTTGAGCTTCTCATCAGAAGTGCAATGATTCCCAATGTTAACCATCTTGGGATTTTCCATTGTACTCAAGTTCACCTGATCAAATTCTTTGAAGGAACTTGAATCCATTTGTCACTGCTTGACATACCTGTCATGCTTATCAAACAATCTCTCGAGAGAAACCAAACCTTTTAGAATTTTATTTCCCTTGAGTTGAAGGAACTCTTTGCCAATTTTGGAATTTACTTTAGGAATTGATTCTCATGGTGGAGATTCACTTCCTTAAAAATAAAGATCTTTAAAGTTGTCCATCTTTTCCAAAAAAGCAATGATTTAATTGTCATTGTTAAACACCTACCAATGACTGGCATTATTAGGGACACTTGGTCAAAAGACCAACTCAATAGTGTACTTGTCCCCTTTAAAATCCTTATGGGGAACCATGAGGGTTTTAGAGACCACCAATGAATCTATGCGATCATTAAATTCTCTCAGCATAGCAAAAATATTGAAAGCATCAAAACTTTCAATACAATCCCATACTAGATTACGATAATGTTATAATCTTTCATTTTTACTTTGGTACAGGTTCCTTAATTGACAAACCACCAGTTCAGCATCTCCCCAAGCATGAAGAATCTCAATACCTTTAGCATGACCAATTTTCAATCCAAGCAGTAAAGACTCATACTCAGCGGTGTTGTTAGTATTTTTGCACTGTAACTTATATGAATAAGGAAAAATTTCTCCTCGAGGAGAGATCAAAACAATTCTAGCTCTAGAACCAGTAGAAGAGCAACTGCCATCAAATTCTAAAATATAGACATTATCAAAATTTGATCCTTTCAAAAACTTCTCTTCATTATTCAGGGAAGATCCTTTGTTGTCTGAACTTTGCTCCAAAAATTCTTCTGACTTTGTATCTAAAGTTTTTGAATTGTCACTAAAAGGACTTTCATCTGATGAGATGAAAACATCTTCAGTAGTCAGGAAATAATTACCCATTTTTTATTATTCAAATAAAATTTAAGCTTCAAGATCTGATGTTTGGGTGATTATATATTTTGACTCTTTTTGAGGAAGTAATTTCTTCATAACACCTTTAACAGGTATCCTCACTTTAGATAGATCCATATTTAATTCTCTACCTATATTTTTGCAAAAATTGCACCCGAGTAGAATGCCATAAGAGGCTGGAATATTGGCCACTAAGACCATCATTTTGATCCTCTTCTCTGGAAAAGTTGCAAACACAAATGGGCATCTTTGATTTGGCCCAGGAGTGGGACTTGCTTGTTTTACATGGAGAAACATCTCCCAAAAGTCTTAGTCAAAGTAAGACCAAGAGAATCTACTACTTTGATAGGCATAATGTTATCAGAAGCTCTAGAGTCTATTATACAGTTGCTCAATCTATGACCATTTATTAGAAGAGAAACATATAAAGGTTTTATTTTCCTAGAAGTAGCAAGGGGAGTAGTGACGATATTATTCTATGTGGATTTTTTCTTGGAGGAATCATGAATTGCCTTTGGAAAATCTTGTCTTATAGGGGCATTTTTACTCTTAACATATTTGGCCAGCCTATCAAACTATTTAAGATTGGATCGCAAGTACTCAATCTCAGTCATTCAAATCTTAGTCCTTTTGGCATGATCGATTATATCAAATAATTGAAATGAACTAGAGATAAAGGGGGGAATCTCATCATCCTAATCTTTATTGGGTGTGGCACTAGTCTGAGAGATAGAAGTAGAAGGTATGGAATGGTTTGAGGTACCCATTTTTTAATTAGTCATCAGGTCCTTTGATTGGAAAGGTAGTGAAGTGCCCTATTTAGCGATCAAAACTACTAGCTAAGGTTCTTCACCTATTTTTTCTTTATCAGCTTGTTGAGCTGACTAGTTTTGGGACCTGGTAAAAATAGTGTATGATCCATCAAACACTTCTCCCTTACTTCTAATTTCATCTTGATAATCCAAGAAACTAATGTTGGAGTCACCAGCTAATTCTTATTCTTACTCTACAAAGAGATTAGCATCATCTTCTTGGTTTAACTTAGGTTAAAGTGAGGAATCATGTTCAGCTTCAAGGTAACCAACTTCTGAGTTAGTTGGTGTTGCTTCAAAAGCCAGTTTCCCCTATGGGGGAGGCAGGGAATTTGGTTGCCCTTGATTTCTAGTAGCATTGCCTTGATATGATTTGTTTGGAAATGTCCTCCTTGGTATATCTCGATAAGGAGGAGCAGACATACCTTGGGCCATTTGTCTTTTCAAGGCTAGTAGTTCATTTGTCAACTTTTGCAAAATAGGATCTATGGTGCTCATGGAAGAACTTTCAGCAGATGAGGAAAATTTACTTTTATTAGAATCTTTTTTGATCTTACCTGCCAGGATAAGATCATATTCCACCTCGGTAGCCAAATTTTGGGCTACAAAAATATCCATAGGACTAGCTTGCCTCAATAAAAAACTTACTTCAGGAAGTTGCAAGTTGATGAAAAAGCAGTTGAGGTTTTTGGTGTAGGCTAAGCGATCGTAGGAATTTGGTTCTTTAGCTTGTTGAATTTGGAAATGAAGTCTTGCATGGGCTCATGAGGTTCCTTCTTCATTTGCGTATGCTGAGACAATAAGGCATGTGCATCTTTAGCAGGTTTGAACCTAGCCTCAAACTTGGCCTTGAGCGTATTCCAGTCAGTTATAGTTTGAGCTTGAAGGTGATAAAACTAGTTAGTAATAGTGCCTTGCAAAGTTTCTACAAATAGCCTCACCGCTATATCTTCATATTCCACACCTATCAAGCCACATGATATGTAGAAAGTAGTGATATGCTCATCTGGATGAACTTTTCCATCACCATAGAATTTGGGAAAATTCTTCTTTGAACTATGGGGTAGTTTGTGTAAAGGTGGGGTTAGATTGAGAGGGCCAAAAGTGTTTCCCCAAGGGCCTTAGACAGCCATGATATGTTGATTAAATGGAGGGATAACAAATATTAGTGGGGTAAGTATAGATAAAACCCTACTAGTACTAAAACTAGAAGCTTCACCTGGTATGGGAGATCTAACGCTAGTAGGAGGGAAACTCCTGGTTCGCTGAAGGCGAGATGGTGGAGGAGAAATTTCAAAATTATTTCATTGCACCAAATCAAATATAGGATCAACAATACCTTGAGCTCTCTGGCTTGGCATGTACGATGGATTTGCCAGAGTGTAAAATGAAAAAGGACTAGAAATGCTTCAAATTGAAGCTTGAGGCTTCAAAGTGCACATTTGTATCCCCAGTGGAGTCGCCAAAAGTTGTTGGGTGAATATTTTGTTGTCAAGAAACCATCAAAAAAATAGGTATATCATCCACAGTATAAGGAGATTTATATGGAAAAAAGTGTGGTTTTACCACATCATAGTGAGATAAATCTCTCCTCTCATCAAGGGAAGGTTCCCTATAAACTGCTTATATATTAATATGAACTAAAAATAGACTCAGGGGTGAGATTACACCATCTATCTCTATTTTTTTAGAGATGATGTTTACAAGGCAAAAGAGAAATCCTGGTTGATTACTGAAAGCATTTCTCTTCTTTCAAAAATGATGTTCAATAAATGGCAAAAAACTCTTCTCGGATAGTAACTAGATCCATGAGAAACCCATGAAAGCACAAAGTCTTTCATTGCTCCCCTTACTATTTTAGAATTTACGTAATAGTAGAGTAAAGTGCAGTTCAAAGTCTCCACCGTAAACTATAACAAAGCATAAGATCTTGAAGGATAAAAGTAGTTCAAAGCCTTTATAATATCTTTCTCAATAAAATAGGAGAAACACGAACTAAAGGTAATTATAGCAGCACAAAGTCTTCATAATTATCTTCAGAACATCTTTAGATAATTTCCACACACTTTGTTTATTTAATCAAATAGATGAGAGATTATTAGGAAAAAGAACATAAAAACAATCTCCTAAATAACACAAATTATTTCAACACAAGGTCTGAAAGTAACGTGCTTTCTCATTCATTCAAGAAAATATGATTTATAATCTAAGATCAAAGTCTTAGGAAGCATCTCAATTGGGGTAGAGTTTTTTCTCTCAATTATCAAAAATATCCCCCCTCATTACAAAAGAGGCTCCCTTTATATATAGGGAGAAGCCTTGAGAATTGAGAAAAAACTTAAATATTATAACCTAGTCAAAGATGAGAGTCCATTGACTTTGGGACTTTTCTAGATTTTTACATGTAATTACACATAAGAAAAGTACATGTGTAATGTCCCAAGTCAATTACAAATTACATGAGAAGAATGGAGAAGAAATCATGGAAGAACCATTTAATTTTTGTCACCAGCCTTCTTTAGATGAGCATCATACATGGTGATAGCTACCTGTATCACGATACTATTTGGAGTAAAAATATTCTTAAGAATCACCTTAGCCCTGACTGTAGCATCTCTCACTACTATGATTGACTTGGCATGACTGGTTAACCTAGTTTTTAGATTGTCCAGAGTTAATTGATTATCTAGGATATTGTCCACAGAAGCCATTGAGAATGTTTTCTCCTTGAATTCGTTTTGGATCATACCTTCAAACTCTTGAATCATTTCTTCTGCTAAAATGAATTAGTTGTCTTGAGAGGTAAGTCTGCAAGGAAACTCCTCCAATTTGTGCAATAGACTGATATCACTTTGTTCACTAGCATCCTTGGAAGATTCAAAGTCGTTGATCAATTACTTAAGCACTTGGAACTTATATATCAGTGATTCTTTAGTTTCAATATAACAATCTCTATCAACAATGATGTTGATTGATATCAGAGTGCCTATTTTTAGCTTCTTCATATCTATCCATTGGCCAAGATATTTATCTCTGCTTTCAATCTCATGAGAACTGATATTGATAAGATCATCTAATTTTGTTCTCACTTTCCTCATTTTACTCATCTTCTCAAACAACTCTATGAACAAGAAAATCCCCTGTGCATGCATCTTATCCAAGTAGTCTTCAAGTACCTTCCCCTTTAGATAAGTCCTTTCTACTTTCTGAATCGTGGGATCATCTATGGAGATGGCCTCTGGAGCTACCACTTTTGGAGCAAAAGTGAATCTCCTTATCACTGCGGTCAATTGTTCTACCATTGCCTTATTATGATCCTTCATTTCTCTTTCCCTGTCAAATTTATGAACCATAATATCCATTGTTGATTTCAAATCACTCTTAGACCCCTCGTGAGTTATCTTCCCTAACTCAACTCAAGAAATAGAGTAGCTACTCATATCAAAACTTTCAAGAGTTGCATCTTGTGGAGGTTTGGTTATTTCTAGAAATTTGTGCCCTTTATCTCCAATCATCTTCAAAAGGATCTTTGGCTTCTTGGGGATCTTAGATTTTACCAGCACCATTTTATCAAAGTCAAAGTCATTTGGAGAGATGGCTTATTTTTTCCTTTTGGGCATGTAAGCTAATAACTAAGGTGGGAGAGTAGAAGCACTTACATTAGCAGCAGTCCCTATAGTTGGCATCACTAGGGTAGCACCTGCACTGCTAGTGGGAATAATGGGTGTAGTATCAATTAAAACCACACTTGCTGCTAAATGATCAAGGGTATAACTATCTTTGCTGTTAAAATATGGAGATGACAAACTGGGGATGGATCCTGATGAATGAAGAACATCTCCAGAAGCACTTTGAGGGTCACCAAAAATAATTTTGGAAGGAGAGGTGGATCCAAAAGAGGGAATACTGATTGAATAAATAGGTGAAGGAGTTGCACCAGGTGAGTGGGGCAGAGAAGAAGAAATTCCTGCGTCTGGCTACACACCTTCTTGCAGAGATAGAGTTTCTATTCCCTGTTAACCTACAGGCCTATCATCATTTTACATATGTTCTACCACTGGTTCCTCAATGCTTTGTTTCTCAACTGCCATATCTATTTTTTCTAGCTCTTTCTCTGCAACTTTTGATTTATTCATTACAAAAATGATCCTAGGCTTATGGGGCCTAGAAAGAGAAGGAACATCACTTTTATTCTTCATTTTGTTTTCCACTCTTCTCATTATTTCCTCTTGAAATTTGGCTTCTGAACTCATAATTAACTCTTTCAAGGTGATTCCCTTATTTTCTAACTAATCATTGGTGTTTACCAATATTGGTTCGAATCTAATCCTCAAGGAGGTCAACTCTCTTTGAGACCATTGGACTGGGAGAAGAGGAGTATTGGCAACTTGTTTAGCATGATATCTATTATTGATCAAGTCTCTATCGTCTACTAGATTTGTAGGGATATCAATGAGCCCCAGATATTCTATTTGTTTAAGAGATATTCTACTATAGTCCATCTTTCTAATATCTTATGATGTCCTCAAATTGATCCAAATATCTTCAATCATAGGCTCATGAAACTGGGTCTTCCTCCTTATCATGTCCTTCACACCTCTGTACTCAATATTGGGTCTCCTTTTGAAATGCTTCATGGTTATAAGTTGCATTTTGGTCTCCATTGCCCTAGCTTTTGTAGCGATCAATACTAAGAACCTATCAATTTCAATTGGGAACCTAAAATTGGGTTTCTTGAGTTCCATCTACTTATTGTGTACGACAATAATTTTCCTACACAGGTCAATTAGGACCAATTTATCTGAGGGAAATCTTTAGAGCATATAGGGATAACCTTGGAAAAATCCAACCTGTAGATAACAAAAAGTAAGGAACTGCAAGAACATACAGCTGAAGTCATTCACAACAGTCCAGGGTTCATTTGACACTCTTTTTTGTTCTAATTGGGGATCAAAAAGACACAAAAATACCATGAATAAAGCATCATTTACCCTCTTAAAATGATGGATAAAACCCTTCAATGTTAGTTGAGGGTAAAATTGATATACTGGGGTTGTTCTCCTATCTCCCTTTGATGTTAAACCTAGAAAGGTTCTCATTGAAGCTGTAATGTATATTAGGTATGAAGTCATGTAGAATTTTGAGGTAGTAGACACCTTTGTCAATTACTCATGCAGAGCATTGTTGATTTGTTATCCCCAAAAAATGACTTGTTTACCTTGGAGAATTATCTTAATGAAGGGATACATCCATTCATGAAACTGAGAGGAAGAATGTAAACCTCGTACTCTACTGAGAAGAGTAATCAAGTTGCCAACCTCTTCTATGAAATCACTCCTTGGAAAGTTCTATGGCCATCTAGACAATTTTGATCTGGGATTTTTGAGCCATATATTATTAATCACTTTCTTTGCTTTCTTAGGATCTTTATCATATTCCTTTTGTGCCTCAACAAAGTCAAGCTTCAACACATCAGTAGCGGGAGGGTACATGAACACTTTGTCGATGAACTTAGGGTCTAGTCTAATTATTATGTTACCAGTAGCATCTACCATAGCCCTGGTATCTTTGTTATAAAATTGGGTGCACTGGAGAATGAATTATGTGTGATGAGCCACCACAAGAAAAGAGGAGACCAGATGAATATTGCTCTCAATTATCCTCTTCATTTTAGAGCTAGAATTATTTGCTTTGGTTCTTTCTACGAACTCAGCCATATATATGTGTTTGATCTTTGTATCCCTAATGTCATCGACATTAAAAGTAACTGAGGTGATTAAAAAAACACCTTGATATTGATACTTCATTATCTTTGACTTCTTTGGAGAAACCTCAGTCATCGAGATGAGTCTTTGTCAAAAGTATTTTGATGAAGAAGGATCTTGAAGAGAAACTGTGATAAGAATCATGATCATGCAATTAGGGGAAATAATGGCAATCTAGAAAAATTACACATTGGATGATCATGACCAAGGAGATGCACTTGAATGGGCTAAGGTGTGAGCAAATTGGTAAGAGAAATGGAAGTGGGCTCAAAAAATAGGAAAATTGAGATTTCCTAGATGTAGTATAAAATGGAGGGAAAGCATGCATGAGTGGCAAAAATTGCTGCCCTTACATGTTGAGGAATGTCTTTGTGCATAGGTGGCAAAAATTTCTACCTGTGCACATTGGGGATGGAAGGTTTGCATCAATGGCAATTTTCACTGCCTATGCATGTGTAAAGTCATTAGGTTGTGCATAGGTGGCAAAAATTGTTGCCTGTGTATGAGTCGGTAATTTTGTGTAAGGGTGGTAAAAATTGCCACCCTTGCACTAGTTTTCAAGGGAAGAACTTTGTGAGGGTGGTGATTTTTTCCACCCTTACATGGGGAATAACAGAAGGCACTAATGGCAGTTAAACTTTCCACCTTTACATGAAAAGAGGTAGATTGTGGAAGGGTGGTAGTTTTTGCCACCATTACATGGGCTAGAGTGGATGATGGGGGGAAGAAGGGGAAGAAGGTTTGCATCGGTTAGATTGCCTCCACAGGGAAAAAAGGAGGAAGGGGAAGAAGACTAGAAAAAAACCTAGACTAGAAAAGAGAAAGGAAAGAGAACCATGAAGGAAAGAAGAAAAAACAAAACAAAAACAAAAACAAGAAGATAAAAACATGAAAACCTACTTGGAAAATCATGATGCAATGCTTGAATCTGATGAGAACTCAATTCTACTTACTCGCTCGATCATCCAGATGTAGGAAGGAGGGGAAACAAAGAGGAATGAAATAAAAGAGGTGAAAAAGGGGTTAAATGGGGTGAAAATTGACCCCAACTACTCAGTGCATGTGGCCATTAATGCCGTGCATAAAAACTGAGATCATGCAGGGGTGACAAATTATGCCACCTCTGCATATGAGGTTAGAAAATTGATGCAAGGGTGGAAAAATTTACTGCTCCTGCATGTTGGGGAAAGAAAAATGCAAGGGTGGAAAAATTTGCTACCTCTGCATGGAAGATGCGAGGGTGGCAAAAATTTCTTCCTTTGTGAGGAAACTAGAAAACCACATGTAGTGGTGGCAAAATTTACCACCCTTACATGTAAACTTAAGAAAAAACCTCTTGAAAAAAAATGAAAAATTTGTCATCTGATCGCATCAAAATTGTAACGATTTTCTCATTTTCTGAGAGATCATAACAAGGGAATGTCATGAACTTTCAACAATGCCAGTTGACCAAACATGAGATCAAGAAAAACTTGCCTCAAAAGATGAACTTAGAGAGAAAAACACAAAACAGACAAGTTTCGTAGGAGTTATTCCAAAAATGAGCATAGTTGATTTTGGGAATAAAAATATGCACCTTAAATATTTATCTATATTTATCCTAATATTAGTTTTAGATCATTACAATGATACATCATTTGAAAAATTAACTTACCAATAAGCGAGGCAGTTACATCAACACACAAGTGTACTCCTAAACCTTGCTCTTTCAATTTCAATCTATTTCAAGTACTTTTAACCTAGATTATATGCATTGATTATACACAGTAACATGTTTTTAGTTGTAATTTAGTCACTATTAAAGCACTCAAATCCAACTCAAGCAAAGATAAGGTGTGCATACACACCCAGGTACTTATTCCTTTCTTTCAGATTAGAAATTTCATTACTAGATTAAATAGGGGAAAATGTAGATGATATCTTGTGATTATGTAGCACCTCAATCTTATACACTTGGAAAACTTAGACCTTGGTTATTCTTATTAGTTCTATAGATGCCTTTATTCTACAATCCTTGCATCTACTTTATTTTGTGCCTCTTGGCTTATCTCTTAGTCTAATTAACCTTATATCGATGACACAAACATATTATCTTGCCTAGAATGCTTAAAATGTACTTATCTTACACCATAAATTTTGAGCATGTGCCTACTCTCCTATTCCCTGAACACTAATTTTTGGTACAAATAGTAGCATCAACATTAATGTCCTACCTTGATGCAAGTGTCTAATGCCCTAAAGTCATTCAATTTACAAATAAAACATATTACAATGGTTGGCCTAAGTGCTTTAATGTGATTTATATTTTGATAGGATTGGTATAAATATAATATTAACCCTCATTCATTCCTCACCTAGTAATTAGACCAAAAGAGCACTCAAGAAGCAAACAAGTTACCAAAAACTTTCCTATTATACCCTATTCTAATATTAGTCAAAGGAATATCCCAGCTACAAATCTTAAGTACTAATTTTTTAGTCATAAGGTCATATTTAATAAGTTACATGCTAGGTCACTATTGTAATTTACATGCATTACTTGATTCACACATAAACCAACATGTAGGGGAAACCTACATAAGTATGAGGCCCTATTTTATAGTACTAGATATGTAGGGAATGCCCTTTTATATTAGGGTCATTGTAGATTAGCTTGACATCATGTGCCCACTAACCCATTTTTCCCAAGGTCACATTGAAGATGAAATACTAAGGTTTTGTCATTTCACCAAGATCATAAGTCCATGACCCAGATCCAAATCCTCTAGAGTGAAGGTGAAACCAAACCTAGAATAATATATGTGGTCACATCCTATTTCATCTGATATTCCATACTAGACACTAGCATTGAACCCAGATAGTAGCATCGATGCTACCATCCTAGGTTGATGCAACTATCTCGAGAGCTAGAGGCACCAAATCTATAATCTCGTGATTGATCCAATACCATCTTCCTACCTGCTTTTTACTTGTACTATCTATATTTATATTATCATTATAAATACCCAAGTACTCTTTTTTATGTCATTTTTATATCTAACATAGTTTTACTTTCCATTAATAGACTACCTTAGTTTAATAAATTTAGTGTATGGTACATCTAAGTTTAGCACATTAATTGGCATGTTATAGATTTGATATTCACCCTTATTCCCTATCATTTCTATATCCTTAACCCTATCTACCCAAGTAGGTTTCCTTAATCCAAATTAGGGTTTAACAAAAATATGGATTTCACCAACATACACATGCACTTCTTCCTTGCTCTTTAAATTTCAATATTGAAGTTTAGATTTCAAATTTCAATCCATAGACATTAATTATCACATATTTATTTTAGGTTTTACTATTGAGTGACTTGAACAATTAGAGCTTCCTACCAAATATAAAGTGTTTTGTACATACTTAAATATACCTTTTTCTTTTTACTCTAGGAATCGCATTACTAGAATAAAAGGGGGTTATTTTTAGATACTTAAATTTGGTATTAAGCAATTTAAAATGATAATCTTGATGTAAATTTACCATGCATTATTTGAGCACACAAATATGGTCCTAACCCACCATTATTTCACAACTACATGTTACCTTATGAGTTTGACCCTTTCACTTTATTGTTACACATCTACATGAACCTTACTGTCCATTTCAAACCAACATAATATCTTGCACGGATGTGCTTAGATGCTTATTTAAGTCCCCTTGTGCATAGGTTGGTAATTTCAAATTGGATCAATATCACTAGTTGATATTGCCCTGAGCTTGATGTTACCAACTCTCTCCCAGGAATGACTACTTTTTAAAATCAAACCTTTCCTTAGGGTCAACCTATCTACCTAGTGTGTTGATGGGGTGAGCAATTACCCAATTAGACTCATATATATATATATATATATATATATATATATATATATATATATATATATATATATATATATATATATATATATATATATATATATATATATATATATATATATATATATATATATATATATCAAAGCATTTCCTGATAAGGGACTTGGCATTTATCTAATATAGATCTAGACACTATTACACATCAAGCAAATATTCCCTATTCTTCTTAAATTTCAAACTAGTCACTATGATAAGTCACAATCCAAGTTTGAATCATCTTAAATTTAGGTCAAAATAAACATTATCAAGTATTAAATCTAAATCATTAGTTACATTCATAACGTGAAGGTCACAATCAAATAATCACACTTGGTAGGATAAATATATGTGTGGCTTGATTTCCCTCTTAGAAGTTTATATATATAGGTAATGATCAATCATCAATGGATGTAATTGGAGTCAACTCATCACATTACACTTCCTTTATTTTTATAGTTTTTTATCCCTTAAAAACATGCCTAAGGTTTCAAGGTGAAGGATAATTATTTCTAGAGTTGCACAAATCATCAAGGTTTGACATCACACATACAAATATTTCAAAGATAGATGAAGGTGATTATATGGTCATAGACTAATATTTTGGCAAAATCACTACAAACCACTAAAATTTAGTATTGACAGTCGATCCTGACCTAAATTTAATGGAATTAACCCTCCATAGATATAAATATAGTTCCAAAACTTGAAAAATCATAGGCCTACTTCAATATGTTTTCCACTTTAATATAATCATAGTCGGGAAGTCAAACATAAAATCTAAGTACTTATCCCTTTGTTATACTTACTATATTTAACATATGCCATTTGTCAAATAATTGCAATCAATTTCATTATTTTACATTTAGATATATTCTTGAATGTTATGTCTATCAATCTAAATTGCATACTATTTTCTATTCTATTAGGGTTTCTAAAACCAAATTAAGGTGAAACACATTTGTTAAATTAGAAAAACCTCATCCCTTAGATTAGAGACCCTAAAAAATAAATCAACTCTATCTCATTATTATTCCTTTTCTCACTTGGCTTTGTTGTTTGTATTTTTAGGTTAAAGTTTCATTGAGATGAAAGCTATAATGTCCCAATGGGACATGAGTTAGAGGATGTATACACCATGTTTATACCACTATACTGTGTGTGTGTGTGTGTGTGTGTGTGTGTGTGTGTGTGTGTGTGTGTGTGTGTGTGTGTGTGTACACACACACACACACACACACACACATATATATATATGTATGTATGTATGTATGTATATATATATATATATATATATATATGTATGTATGTATGTATGTATGTATGTATGTATGTATACATACATACATACATATATATATCTGTGTGTGTGTGTATGTATGTATGTATACATACATACATACATACACACACACACAGATATATATATGTATGTATGTATACATACATACATACATACATACATACATACATACATATATATATATATATATATATATATATATATATATATATATGTATATGTATGTATGTGTGTGTGTGTGTGTGTGTGTGTGTATGTATGTATGTAGGTATATATGTGTGTGTGTGTGTGTGTGTGTGTGTGTAATGTGTGTATTATAAATGTTAAAAAAATAAGGGTTGGTATCTAACCATAGAGGTTCCATGGTAATAAATTTGTATTTGGGTTGAGTAGGCTAATGGTGTAGGGGTGGGGAGTCACATCTAATCCCTACTTTATAATCCACCACACTATATGGGATGGAAGAACATTGAAATATTATTGTCAACACCTCAATGGCATGTTTTGGGGCATTTTTCCCTAGACTGCATTGGTGAAGGTGATCAAATGAGGCTTGGCAGACCTACACCCATAAAAAGAGTCATTCAATCTATTCCGCCAGCCTATATATATATATATATATATATATAGTTTATAAAATAATTTTTTTGCACATCTTATTTATTATTTTTTATTTTGTTTTGTTTTAAAATTTACTTTATTTAATTTATTTATGTGTATGTGTATTTATTTATTTAATTTGTTTGTATGAACATTTTGTATGCCCATTTTATGGGGTTTGTATTTGGGTTTAAGTATTTTAGTTTTACAAATAAAAGAATATAAAACTATATAATTTGATTCTACTAGAACTCCAATACCATAAAAATTAAGTACAATAACAATGTAGCTCAAAGGAGAAAGATATATATTTTAGAGGTAATGTATAAATTCTGAACTAGTATTTGGGTAGAAACTTTTTTTGGAGAAATTGATAATTTTCATCCCCATAACTCCAAAGGGTTGTCTTCAACTTAGTGTGCCAAGTCCTTTGATTTTCCTCCATTATCCTCTTAATGATCCTGATTAAGTTCTTGTTTGTGGACTCAACTAGTCCATTCCCTTGGGGATAATAATTGGAGGAGGTGCTAAGATAGATGCCATGATTCAAAGCCCATTCACTTGTCCTTGCTCCTAAAAAAGCTAATGCATTATCTAAAATAATTATTGAAGGGGATCCAAACCTTGTTACTATACCTTTATAAAAGTCAAAGACTAAACATTCATTGGCCTCCTTAAGAGATACATCCTCCACCCATCTTGTAAACTAATTAGTGGTTATCAACACCCACTTGTGATCAGCACTACAAAGAGGATTGATTAGGCCTATAAAGTCCAAACCCCATTGCATGAAGGGTTGCTTAACCTAGATTGGATGAAGGGGCAAGGCAGCTAGATTTTGTTTTCCATCAAAGAGATCACACTTTTGGCATTTCCTTACCCAAGTGTGAGTGTCTTTAAACAAGCTAGGCTAAAAGTAACCAGCCCTCATAATCTTAGTAGTTGTAGTTCTTGGAGCAAAGTGACCACCAGCTGGTCCATCATGGAATTCAAATAGTACTTTGTCAATTTGATCTAAATCAAGACACCTCAACAACACACCTAAAAACTCCTTCCTAAATATCACTCCATCAACAAGTACATAGGGAATGGATTGCAACCTAAATTACCTTTTCTTGGCCCTATCAAGACCTTATGGACACTCACCAGTTTGAAGGAAATGGATCATGTCATGTGTCTAAATTCTCATAGATGAAGGTGCAGTTGATATAGAGTCATCATGAAGTACTAAAATAGCTTCTTTTTGCTCTTTCAAGTTTAAAGTGAGATGCTCACATAGTCCTTTTTTCTCACTAACTTAGTAGTTTTGATCTCCACATCATATTCCATTACCCTTGTGATCCATCCTACCCTCTTTTCATTCAAATCTCTATTCAATATAAAGTCTTTCACACTAAGATGAGGCACAAAAATATGAATCTTATTGTTAGACAACATATGCCTAAACTTATTTAAAATATTTATGGCTAAAAGAACTTGTTTCTAAATATATGTGTACCTTATCTCATAGGCTTCCAAACCTTGACTAAATAAGGTAATAGGTTGTTCAAAATTTTCATCATTAGCTTGAGTAAGCATGGTAGAGATTACCTCTTCATTCCCAAAATTATACAGGTTAAAATATTTGGAGATGTTTGGACTTGCAAGGGTAAGATCTTGGGCAATGGCTTGCTTGATCTCCACAAAACTTTCTTTCATCCTTGTCCAAGTGATCACGTCATCCTTCGTTAGCATGGAGGTCAAGGGCTTGACCAGGTTTGAAAAATTAGGAATAAACCTCCTAATGAAATTGATCTTACCAAAGAATCTTTGTAGACCTTTCTTATGTTTAGTCAAAGACAATGCCAAGATGGCACTTACCCTTTCGATATCAATAGATAGACCTTTCTTGGAAATAATATGGCCTAAGATTTTGCCTTCATGAATAGCAAACACACACTTCTTTGGGTTTAGAGAGATCCCAAACTCTCTATACCTCTCAAAAATCTATCTTAGATGATTCAAATGGCCATTTGCATCTTTGGATAAAGCTATCACGTCATCAAGATAAACCAATATAATATCATTGATTAGTCCTTTATAGACTAAACCTATACTAAATGCATGCTTTCCATTATACCAATATAAGTTTTTCATCAACAAGGGTAAAATAAACTATCCTTTCAAACAAATTTAGAGATCATTGAAGATAGTCAATAAATGATGAAAATAAGAGATTAACCTTGTCTCTTGTAGACACTAAATTTAGTCACTGGTACTTGACAATTCTAATTTTTGACACATATTAAACCACATGACTTGCACACAAATACATGAATATTATTTGCCATTCTTTTAAACCATTTCTATATGCATGTTTGATCCTCTATTTGTTACTATCTATTACACATAACTTTTAATGTCAAATTCTCAGGCCATTTGGAATCACTCTCATATCATCTCTAATTTATGAGAGGTGTCCCCCATACTTTTCGACAAGTCCACACTATAAATAAAGAAGCACTATGCTCTCCTATCCACTTAGGTTGGATTTATCACATGCCAAATAATATCTAATTTATAAAATTCAAAACATTTCATTGGATTTTTTTGCACATTTCATAAGGTTTGCTAAAGAAAATCATCAAAATATTCACCTATAAATACATGTAAAGATTCATTCATCACCCCCACTTTTTATTCATTTGGTTCAAGCTTTTACACTTATGCACATTGAGCAAATCTACCCCATTATTTCCAAATTCAAGATTCTCATAAATAATAACCATAATCCAATTCAAGATCCTTCTAAAGTAAGCCAAGAGTTATCATTTTCAAGTATCAAATCCATATTCTAACTTCATACATATAGTCAAAGGATCATAATTGCACATTCACTCTAGGTAGGAGAACTACGTGAGCTTGATTTCCTTCCTTAAAGTATTAGATATGTAGATAGTGGTCAATCATCAAGGGGTGATTGAGGTCAACTCAGCCCATTACACTCCCCTATTTTTTATAGGTTTTCAAGCTATGAAAGTCCCCTTATGGTTTTAGATACAAGATAAGACAAATAAGGATTCTACATAGGATAATGCAGGTTGTGAATTTCATATTACTCAATAGACATATGCACATAAGGCATATCAATCAATTTTATGTCATAATCAATCGAGACAATTCCATGGTTAACAGACTCAAGTGCATAGTGTTGATGTCTACTTATAATAATCATATCTAGGAATATTCTCTACTTATACCTTTTATCTATCATTTTTATAATTTTACTTTCTATGTATTTTTTTATCAGTCATTTATCACACTCAACTAGGACAAGTTCTCAATCAACAAACCCAAGTGAACTATGTTGTTGTCCACTTACAATAGACCTATCTAGATTATATTTTTTATTGTGTTCTTATTCTTGAACCTATATACTCATCTTGTTCACTAATTCTCACTATCAAACTATCATAATAGTTAATGGAAATTTATGTGCATGCTAAGTATATATTATATTAGTGTTTTCTAAAAATAGCAAATTTCTATACTTTGTGTTTGTCAAACTTAGAAAAGTTGATTATTGTACTTCTTTAGCATTATAATATTATTTTATTTTACACCTATAATAACAAATACAATTTATTGTGTTTTATAAAAAATAGGGTAAAACATATTGGTGAACCCAAAATACTACTTCTGAACCCTTGCTTTTCTTATTTGATTTTCAATTTCAATTTTTTTTTGCTCTTTTTTTTCTTAAAAATTATGTTTTGGCAGTTTTAAAACTCATAGTAGTTGTCATTATGTATAAAGTGGTCTTTAATTTTACCTGAGATATGGTGTGAGGGGTACTACCCAAATAGTCAAGACATTAAACTACATTATATGTGGTCTTTAATTTCCATATACCTCATGGTATATTGGAAATGCCTATGGTTTTATTTTTAGCCATAGGAAGCCTTTAATCATTTATTCTTATAGTGAACCAATAAGAAGTTAGCCCTAGGAAGTTACTCTCAAAAGATGAGATAGGGTGGCTATGGGAATGGTGTAATCCTATATATTTAATATCTTTGTGGTTGTGTTCACTATTTACAAATAGGATTAGTATATCTGAGAACCTACAAACCAAACACACCCTTAACTAGTTGTACCTTAAATCCTTATTGCATAAATTCCAAAGTTTGAAATCCAAAGCATGGTAATAATGAATGTAGTTTTATTAAATCTTCTCAAATTCAACATTAATTTGTTTTTTAATCTCAAATATATTATTCAAATTCATTATATATGCATCTTAATCAAATTCAAATACAAAAAAAGACTAAAATGAACAATGTGCAATCTCAAGACTTAATCAACTCACATTATAGTAATAATGATCTTAAGCTACAAGCACCATTTAATAAAATCTTTGTAAAATCTAGCATGACTTGGGAAAAATAAAAATTATACATTCAAAAGGATATAAGGCATATTACACAACCTATTTATGGGCTTATCATGATTATTGAGGCTGATAAATCTAATACAGAGCAAGTGGATGAAGTTAATGATTAAGAATTCACTAAATATCTTAATGCTAACCCACATAAGATTGATGCCTCGATATATATTATAAGATATGAACAAAATAAATCAGCACAAGCTTCCACTTTTACTTTAAATGATCAAATTACTACTATTGATATCATTCCTATATCAACACCTACTATTATGTATGTGCCAACATCCATAGGTATGGAGGCATCACTTGGTTTACAATATATTAACATGCCTATTTATATAAGGGTATAATACACACATACCTTGATTACTACATAAGTTCCACTTCTAATCTCACATAATTCATCCTCTTTTGAGTAAATTTTTATATCCTTACATGCAAAAATATTGAAATTAGAGCAAGGTGTCTCTAAAGTTAGTCACTCAATGGACTCTCATACTTTGATTCATAATCCTTTGGCACATGAGATAGAATCTTACCCATTAATTTCAGGTTTCATAGTTCCAAAACTACCACTTTATGATGGAAAGGCTGATCTTGAACAAAATATACATTCATTCCATGTAGCATGTTTGGACTATGCCTAAAATGATAAATTACTCGTAAAGTTATTTTTTAAAAACCTCAAAGATTATGCTATAGGATTATTTTATGATCTCCCACTTCAATCATCTAGAACATTCAACCTATTGGTAGATCAATTCTTAACACACTTCTCACATAACATTGGTGAAATGTTATCCTATGCACAAATTGCTAAAACTCAAACAAGGGTCAAACTAGCCTATTAGTGAATATATTCTATGGTATAAGACTATGCTAGCTAATATGACCAAATATATGGTAGATAATGAGTTAAAATATATATTCAAACAAATATTTCTATAACCACCCCTTGAATTAATCATGTTTTATAAATTCAAATCCTTTGATGGGCTATGTAATACAAGAAAAAAAAGTCAAGCTCTTAGCTTTGAACAAGCTCAAATACACACCAAGTGTTGAATCCACATCAAATGTCAAGTTTTAAATAAATATAAACTACAAATTCAAAACTAATGATAGTAATAATGAAGAAAAATTAGTAGAAGGTTACCACAATCACCTCATATCTTGTTATAGAAATTAACTGATTACAATCTCATATTTCTACCTCCACCATTTAAGCTTGATTTGACCAAGTCTCAACCCAAGGGCTTTTAAATTAATGCATATTGTGATTACCATATATGTATTTGGAAATCTACAAATAAGTGTTATATGTTAATGCATAAGATATAGGATCTTATTGATAACAATGTTATTGAGCTAATCACACCCGTAGAGGAAGCAAAGCCATAATAAAATGACAATACAAAGCTAAAAAAAAAGTAATCTTTTTTTAAATCATGGCACAATATATAATATAGATAATTTAGAAGTATATCATGCGTATAATTCACATCCTCCTAAATCATATGGGCTTCTAATATATGTAATTATTGGTACATGTACATGTATATTTACACCACTAATAGTGATTACATTCAATAACAGTTAAAATCAATGATGATTCAAATATCCATGCACTCTTTGTTAGATCTTACATCAACAAGCAACCCATCCATAGTTTAATTATTGATGATGGGTCAACAAAAAATGCATGATACATAGAATAACAATCACAAGTTACATCAAGAGTATTCAAAACATTCAATGACCATACAAAGAACACTCTAGGGCATATAGTGCTACCTCTCCAAGTTGGTTCAATAACAAAGGTAACTCCATTTATAATCTTACCAAGCACATGGGTCTTTAACATGTTATTAGGAATCCCTTGGATACAAAATATTCAAGGAGTATCATCTCTAGTTCATAGATGCCTCAAAATACTTACATTGTAATCAACTGATCAAAGTTCTAAGTATCCAATATGAGCACCCTCTGCTGTTAGTAGTAAATCTTCCTCCTCCCCCACCACCACCACAATTGGTTATGGGTCCTATCCAAGAGCATAGTACAAAACAAAAATTTAACCTACTCAAAATCACATTATAAAGATAATCAATACACCCATTAAAGAGCATAGTGCACAATCAATTATTATACCTATACCAAATTTTTCTTTACAATCAAATCAAAGTAAAATGGTGTACCCCAAAAGTATAAAGCCTCATATCAGAGAATTACTCAAAGTTTAAATAAATTAAAATCTTCTATATCACATTTTAAGGTAACACCTAAAATAACTCAACATGTTCTATAATGAACACAAGTATTGAAGCACTCTCTTATTACATGACAAAGTGCACCAACTCATACACCTTCTCAAGTTATGCATTTGGTAACATATTCTATAAGTAGTGATGAGGACATTTAAAATACAACACTTGATGCCTTTTAAAATTTAGAGACATCCACATATATCATTTTTCATCCATGTAAATTCACTTTCTAACTCGGTGATCTAAGCACACACTATGGTCTTCCCAGTGATGGGTATCAAAAATAGAAAAAAAAACAAATTCAAAAAAACTTAAATATATAAAAAATCCAAAAAACTAAAATATTTCAAAAATAAAAAAATATTCCAAATATTCTTTAAAAAATTCAAGACCTAAGCATGATACAAGTTGTTAATTTACTTCATTACATGTGTGAGTTATCACATGTTTAATAGATAGCATATTTTTTCTATAGACATATATTTCACAAGGTATATGAGGGTAATGTAGGATATACATTCTTAGATGTTGAACTCCCTTATACCCAATGGTCATGCCTATGTTGGGGGTATCTAATTCAATGTGTTACACCATAATAAGTTATATCTAATTATAACCTCAAATACAACATTGAACTACATATCTTACTATAGATGATATTTTGCGATTGTGTAGCACCTCAGTCTTATACACTTGGAAAACTCAAACGTTGGTTGTTCTTATTAATTATACATGTGCCTTGATTTTTCAAGCCTTTATTTACTGTATCTTATGCCCCTTGATGTATATTTTAGTACTATTAGCCTTATATTGATGATACGAACATCTTATCTTGCCTAGAATGCTTAAAATGTATTTATCTTACACCTGTGCAAGTTATAAGCCTATACCTTCTATCTCGTGCCCTGGGCCCTAATGTTTGGGATATACAGTAGCATCAATGTTACTATCCTTACCTGACATAAGTGTCAAGTTCTCAAAATTCATATAATAAGCAAATGAAACATATTAAAATGGTCAAACAAGTTACCTCTTGATAGGATTGGTATAAATACAATATCAACCCTCATTCATTCTTCACCTGGCAATAAAACCAAAAAATCACTCAAGAAGAACTCAAAATACCAAAATATTTCCTATTCTACCCTATTCTAATATCAATTTAAGGAACAACCTAGATACATGTCTGAAGTACTATAGGACTAGTCATAAGGTCATATTTTCCATGTTATAAGTTAGGTCATTATTGTACTTGATTTACACACATTACATGATTCACACATAATCTAACACATAGGGGTAAAATACATGAGTCTAAGGCCCTCTTATATAGTATTGGCTATGTATACATCACCTTTTGATAGTTGGGTCATTGCGGGTCAGCTCAACATAACATGCCCACTAACCCATTTTTCCCTAAGGTCACATTGAATATGAAAAGCTAGGGTTTCACCATTTCACTAAGAGTGGTAGTCCATGACCCAAATATGAATTCACTAGAGTGATGTCACATGTTATTTGACAAGACATTCTATACAAGATACTAGCATCAAACTTAGATACTAGCATTGACATAACTATCCCAAGCTGATGCAATTATCCAGAGAGCCAAAGACACCAAATATAGAATATGAATACTATTCTAGAAATATATTCCCACTTAATTTCTACTTGTACCATATCTATATCTACATTAGCATCAAAACCAACTAAGTATATCACATTTGTATCATTTTTATATCTAGCATAGTTGTTCCTTCCATTAATAATCTATCTCAGTTTAATAAATTTGGCATATGGTACATCTGAGTTTAGAAAATCAATTGGCATGTTATAGACCAAATATTCACCCTTATGCCCTATCATTTCTATATCCTTAACCCTATCTACCCAAGTAGGATTTCACAATAAAAAATTAGGGTTAAAATTTTGGTGAACCCAATTTTTGAACATCAAACCCTAGGTCAATTAGGGTTGTTTGATTTATTTTCTCTTTGATCCTTGATTGATAAATCTTCCAATCATTTTTCCATTGACATATCTATAAATTATTCCATGGTCCAATACCTTATAGAGTTATGGTTTGCTACATTAGTTGTCTACCTCAAAACATGATTCTCAAAGAGGTAAAATCCATTATCTCTTAGTGAGGCATCAAAATTGATTTGAGAAAGGTGAAATCCATTATCAAAATGCCACCCCCAACCAATATAAAATAATTATGATGCTTGTAGGACCCAATTCATGTTATTATATGCTTCATATCTCAGTTAGTTGATAAAATAATTCCTGTCACATGTTTTCTAAAAAAGACACAAAGTTTATATGGGATGACGTGTGTCAACAAAGCTTTGATTAAATCAAAACATATTTTGAAAACCCATCGGTACTCATGCCTCCTATTCTAGATAGACTATTACTTATTTATATCTTGGCCATTTGTGAGGCCATTGTGGCCCTATTAGCACAATATGATGATGATCACAAAGAATGTGCAATCTATTACATTAGTCATCACTTGGTCAATTATAAATGCAAATATTTGACAATGGAAAAATTATGTTTAGCCTTGGTTTTTATTACTCAAAATCTATGGCATTACTTTCTAAATAATGAGGTTCATGTTATAATTTAATAAGATCTATTAAGGTTCCTTATGAATAAAACACTCCTCACCAGCCACATAGTAAAGTGGGTGAGGCAGCTCATAGAGTTTGATCTAAAATTTGTAGCCCAAAAGTCAATAAAGGGTCAAGTCATAGTGACCAAATGGATTTGGATCCCTTAATAGACTCTTTTCCACTCACTAAGGATTTTCAAGATGATTTTGAGGCATATAATATATCTTCCATTCCATGGATAATGTTTTTTATGGATCAAAATGTCAAACAGGAGCTGGTGTTGGCATTGTATTTTATACCCTTGAAGGAAAATACATGCCTTTCTCTTACAAATTAGATTTTTCTTGCACCAATAATATAGCTAAATATGAGGCCTTGATCATTAGATTATCCATAGCACAAAAGCTGGATATAAAATATATCCAAGTTTTTTGTGATTCACAGTTGGTTGTTAATCAAGTTACTAATCATTCCAAACTAAAGAAGAGCATCTTCTACCATATAAATAAATGATAGATAAACTCACACAAACATTTGACACATTTTCTATAGATAGTATTGCATGTAAGGATAACCATCATGCCAATGTTATGGAAAGCATAGCATCCTTGATGAATTTTGATGATGATCACATAAACTTTACAATATAATAGCTATGAAATCCTTCCATTTATTTTAATCAAATAAATGCCTTGTCCAATCTTGTTATTACTTGCAGTACTATAAACATATAATGGTACACTAATATTTATAATTTTATTTATTGAGCCTATATACTAGACCATTTTACATGAAATGATAAAAGAAAAAGTGCAAAGCATTATGTTACATTATTATTAGAAATTATTTATTCAAATGAGATTTTGATGGGCAGTTACTATGATGCTTAAATAAAGATGAATCTTGCACTACACTCTTATAAATGCATGACCATGAATGTGGGGGTCATTTCAGTGGATGGGTCATGTCTCAAAAACTATTATGCCAATGTTATTATTGGCCTACCATAGAAAAATAATGCATCTAATATGAAAAATTGTGTTTATAATGCCAAAACTATAATAATTTGAATCATGCATTGTCACATGAGTTACAATCAATTATTTCACCATGGACCTTTTCCTTATGGGCTTTTGGTTTGATTGGTAAAATCAATCTAGTATCCACTAGTGGACACAAATTCATCATTATAACTAAAGAATATTTTATGAAATGGGTGGAATCCATTCCCCTTGAGTTTACCATAGGGGATGACATATGCAGGCTTTTGATGACCAATATTATTTCACTTTAGCATTCCTCCAACTATTATTTATGATAATGGATCATCTTTTAAAAATAAAATGATCAAATATTTTTTTAATAAATACAAAATTAAACACACATTATTACCCACAAGGTAATGTGTAGGCAGAGGCAATAAATAAAATAACTATTAAATTACTTGGCAAAATAGTTTAACAATACAACATTGATTATCACCAACAAATGGTATATGCTCTATGGGCATACCAAACTAGTGTACGCACACCTACTTAGGCCACACCTTACTCTTGGGTCTATGGTACAGAGGTTATCTTACCAATTGAATTTGAGGTGCCTTATTTATGTGTTTATTTAAAAGACATCATCAAAGATAATGAATACCATGAAAAGTGATTGAATCAATTAGAGTAATTGGAGAACAAACTTACATAGGTTGTTAAGTACTTACGTGTTTATCAAGATCATGTAAAATGAGAATATAACAAAAAGGTTCAACCACATGACTTCAATGTGGATCACCTTGTACTACAATAAAATCAAAACAACACTAATGCAAAAAAAGACAAGAAAAAGAAAGTTTAAACCAAACTAGTTGGGACCATTTATTTTTAAATAAAAATTGGGAAAAGGTGTATACCACCTTACTACACTTAAAGGAAAACCTTTAAAATGTCCAATTAACATTATGCACTTGCATAAATATGTTATGTCATATATTATAAAACCTCTTTGAAAATTACCAAAAAAATCAAAAACATTCGAAAAACCAGAAACATTTTTGGCACCTACATGTTCTATTGGTTCCTTGGCATCTATGTGTTAGTTCCATGTTGAGGGATAACATATCATTTACTCATACATACAAAATCAAACAGAAATACATGATATACTTATGGGTGTTGGTCTTTCCCTCTACCCACATCATTCAGATATTAGGGGCATCCATCTTCTATGATCTTGATACACACATGTTATATGATTTGATGATCACTCTACATTATCATGTTTAATCTTATATATGTATTTACACATGCCTTATCCATGATTATATCTTTTGCATGCTACTTGATATGTTATGCACTTGACATTTCTTTTTAAAACATTTGATTTATGGGCCACTATGACATGTTTATGTTGGTTGCTTATGTTTTTCCTTTCCACACTTCTTTTAGTGTTTTGCCTTGTTATTGTCTTGCTTTTCAGAGCATTTGAATATGCTCGGTTGTATGAGGCACATGTGTTTATGTTTGCCTTCTTGGACATTTGAATATGTCATTACCTTCTTGTACATTTTAATATGTCATTACTTGTTGTATGGACATTTAAATATGTTATTCCTTATTTTTGTGGACATTTGACTAAGTCATGTCCATTCAATTTTATAGAATTTGAACATGCCCATTGTTTGTGATCTCCTTGGACCATTTTTTTTAATTACTTTTGAGTGTTATTGTGTGTGTGCTTGGTTGATTATTTATCTTATAATGTCACTATATATATTTTTCCACGATATTTATCATGCATATTAGACCTACATGTGTTCACATTGGTTCTATGTCTTTCAATGTTACATCTACCTGGACATATTTATTTATATATGCTACAGGGTTACATTCATAAATTTTATAGTTGATTACCCTTTTTAGGTTAGTTACCTTTTAGTTATTATTTTTCCCTCACCTCAAAGGGGGGAATATTAGTGGGGAAATGCTTGGGAAGCATGTTTTCCACACTTTATACCAGTTCTCAGATTTAATGGGGGCATGTCATATGGACATGGCTTCCACACACTCACAATTTCTAGATTATAGAGGGGGCATGCTTTGGAATCATGTTCTCCACATTTATTTAGTATTCAATACTTATATTAGTTTTGTAGATTCAGTGGGGGCATGTCATATGGACATGGATTCTACACATTCACAGTCATTAGCTTATAATAAGGGAATGCTTTGGAAGCATGTTCTCCACATTCATTTAATATTGTACTTATATTGATTCACAAATTCAGTGGAAAATTTCTTTAGAAGCATGCTCTCCACACCTACTCAATATTCAACATCTTCAATTTACAAAGGGGGCATGTTTGTAAACATGTCCTCCACATTGGTACTTATATCAATTTCATATTTATCCATATATAGTGGGCACATGCTTTGGAAGCATGTCTTCCACACTTATGTAGTTGTTCTAATTGGCCAAAGCACATAGTTATATGATCCAAATTCATAGTTATGGTATAATTATATACATGGTACCATTTTTATACATAGTTTAAGCATGAGACATACCTAAGGTACATATGTTATGCAACATGTGCCTAATATTACAAAATCCAAATCATTCTTAGATTCTAAAATGATTGCACATATTGATACCTCACATACTTTTATGAACTTTAGTGAGCCAATCTACTGTAGTAGTTAGTTCACCTTTTTTATGGTTGAGATGATTAAATCACTAAATATTACCAAGTTTTCAATTTGGACTTGATCATCCAAACTCACCAGGTTATAAGTATCATCAGTTTGTATGGTTGAGTTAATCTCAACTTCCAAGTGGCAACTCATGTTTTCTAGAAATTTGGGTGCATGTGCCACTCTCTCTCTCTCTCTCTCTCTCTCTCTCTCTCTCTCTCTATATATATATATATATATATATATATATATATATATATATACATATATATATATATACATATATATATATATATACATATATATATATATATATATACATATATCCTTGTATATATGCACTTTAAATATCTAATCTATATTTATCCTAATCTCAATTTCATAGCCTTATAATGATACATATTTTGTAAAAATAACTTGTCAATAGGTAAGGTGATTACATCGACACACCAATGTACTCCTAAGACCTTGCTCTTTCAGTTTAAATCTATTTCAAATAATTTAAACCCAGATTATATGCACTAAATATAAACTATAACATGCTCTTGGTTGTAGGTCAATCACCATCAAAGAACTCAAATTCAAATCTAGCAGAGCACTCAAACTTAGGTCAAGGAAAGACAAGGTGTGCATACACACCCTAATGCTTATTCTTTTCCTTTAAACTATAAATATCATTACTAGATTAAATGGTGGGGAATGTAGATAATATTTTATGATTAGGTAGAACATCTGTCTTGTACACTTATCAAACTTAGACCTTGGTCATTCCTTTTAGTTCTGCACATTCCTTGCTTCTACAAGCCTTGCATCTACTCCATCATGTTCCCTTTGGCTTATATCCTAGTCTGACCAGCCTTATATTAATAACATAGACATCCTATCTTGTCTAGAATGCTTAAAATATACTTATCTTACACCTTTACAAGTTTTGAGCCTATACATGCTCTCTTACTCCCTCGACATTGACATTTGGGATAGATAGTAGCATCGAAATTACTATCCTAACCCAATGTAAGTGTCCAATACCCTAAAGTCATCTAATTTTCAAATGAAACATATTAAAATGGTTTTCCTAAGTGCTTTAATATAGGTTATCTCTTGATGGATTCATATAAATATAATATCAACCCTCATTCATTCCTCAACTAGAAATTGGACCAAAATAGCACTCAAGTTACCAAAAGCTTTCCTATTTTGATATCAATCAAAGGAATAATCTATCTATAGGTCTAAATCACTAAAGGAGTAGTCATAAGGTCATATTTTCCAAGTTAAAAGCAAGTTCAATTTTTTACTTACACACATTGCAAAATTCACACACAAACTAACACATAGGTGAGAACTAAATGAGTCTAAGGCCCTATTATAGAGTATTAGATATGTAGGTAGAACCCTTTAAGATTGACTTCATTATGGGTCATATTGACACTATATACCCACTAACCCATTTTTCCCTAAGGTTACATTGAAGATAAAAATCTAGGGTTGTTCCATTTCACCAAGAGTGATAATCCATGAGCTAGATCTGAATGCACTAGAGTGAAGGTAAATCCAACCCTAGAAGCATCCAATTAGTCACATACTATTTGAGTGGATATTACATATAGGGCACTAGCATTGAACTCAAACACTAGCATCGATGTAACCATCCCAGGTTGATGAAACTATCGAAAGAACTAGAGACACCAAATCTAGAATATGATGATTATTCTGAAACTATCTTCCCACCTATTTTATACTTATACCAGATATAGATCTACATTAACATCAGAACCAACTAAGTACATCACTTTTGTATCATTATATATCTATCATAGTTATACTTTTCATTAATAGCCTATCTTAGTTTAATAAATTTAGCATATGGTACATCTAAGTTTAACACATTAATTGGCCTATTGTAGATTTGATATTCACCCTTGTGCCCTATAATTTCTATATCCTTAACCCTATCTACCCAAGTAGGATTCTACAATTCAAAATTAGAGTTAAACATTTGGTGAACCCGATTCTTGAACATCAAACTCTAGTTTAATTAGGGTTATCTAATTTATTCTCTTTGATCCCTAATTGATAAATTTTGAAATCATGTTTACCATAGACATATCTATAAATTATTTCATGGTCCAATACCTTATATTTTCTATGGTTTTCTATATTAGTTTCTTAGATCAAACCATTCAATCCTTAAGGAATTCAAAATATGCATTCTAGCATACTCCTTGTTCTATTGTTTACAATGAGCATCTATGGGTTACTAAAAACCACCAAAGGGAATGTATGAAGTAATCATTCATCCTATGCCATGTTCCCACCTTGTCCAAGGATATTATTACTCAGCCTTCCCTCTTTGAATTGTTACACTGATCATCCCATTAAAAAAATGTCTTTTTGGATGCACTAGGTATGACTATGTTGCTTCTATTTTCAATTACGTCAAATGGACTGACCATAATATATCCTTTGAAAATTAAGAATTACCACCTCAGCATATTATAAACATTTATTTTCCACTCTGCATCCAAGTGTGTGTTTGCAATAAAATGGTAAAATAAGTTCTTGTGGACAATGGTTCATGACTCAACATATGCAACATATCTTTTCTCTCATCAATTAGAATTGGGCCTTCAAATTTATCCCCATCTAATATGATCATCAAGGTGTTTGATAATATTTCATGATAAGTGATGGGGTAAATAATACTACATATTACTATAGGTCCATGTACCCTACCTATTATGCACCAAGTTATGTCAAATGACTTAAATTATAACATCCACTTGGGGCCTTGGATACATGAGATGTACATGGTTCCATATAATTTTCATGAATGCTTAAAATTCAATCATCATAGGTTCACTTACACTTATCTTATGGATACTAATCCCTTCAAAAATTGTGCAATGATAAACAAAATAGATAATACTACATCATAATCTTATAATCCCAATTTTGGTTATTACTATTTATAAAAATATAAATATAAAGGATGAGGGCTAGGTAAACATGAGTAAGTATTTCTCAAACCTATTTTTGCTATAACTAATACAAACTATCAAGGTTTGGGTTTTTCAAAAAATCTACAAGTCATAAGCATATTTCTCACCACATAACGTATTTTCAAAAATATAAAATAAAGTGTCAAAATAATTTGACAACTAGTCTACCAGTAATAAACACTCATCTCATTAATGAGCATGCTTCATTAAACATTTTGACATTATATGAGTTCTCTGATGATGAATTGTTTCTAGAGTATTTGGGGACATATGAGGATCTCCCTTCTTTATATCATAAGAATATGTTTCCTCATGCCAGTTTTGCTCATGCATAATTTGGTGAAAGTGATGATACTAATGTCCAAAATAATACATCACATACTATTCCTATGGCACCATTTCTCATAAAAAGATCCACTTTGCTAAATGAAGAAACAATCCAATATAACTATGGAATAGATGAGGACCCTCGACTAGTTCTACTAGCTACAATGATATAGGAAGATGAAGGAAAAACCTATCGACAAGTCCTTCATGATGTTTTTGAAAACTTTGCTTAGGATTATTTGGATATACATGGGATTGATCCATCATTGGTAATGCATAATATATTATTCTACCTAGATGCAAAACCAATTAAATAAAAGATTCACAAAATGAATCCCAAAGTAACTTTATTGGTAAAAGAGGAAATTCATAATCTCTTAGATGTCATATTTGTAAGATTTATTGCACATTTTGGATGGGTGTCCAACATTATACCTATAAAAAAACCTAATGATGACATGCATTATTATGTTGATTATCAAGATTTAAATAAGGCTTATCTAAAAGATGATTTTCCATTACTTAATATTGATATGATTGTTGATTCTATAGATGGATATGAGACATTTTAATTTATGGATTCATAGGATATAACCAAATCAAAATTAACCTTGTTGATCAAGAAAAGATACCATTTACTACTCTTTAGGGTATATTTTATTATATAGTACTGCCTTTCAGGATAAAGAATGTAGCATCCACATATATAAAGGTTTTGTCTCATATATTCCATGACTTTATACACAAAACTATTGAGGAATATGTTGATGATTTATTTTCTAATTCTAAACATCATCAAGAACATGTTGCCAATTCGCATCAAATATTCAAATACTTGCACAAGTTTAATGTTTGATTAAATCAAAAAAAGTGTATTTTCAGGGTTTCTTTAGGAAAACTCTTTATATAGATTATCTCTTAATGAGGCATAAAGGTTAATCCAAAAAAGGTAAAATCCATTGTAAAAATGCCACCGCCAACCAATCTCAAATAGTTATGATGCCTATAGGGGTAAATTTAGGCTATTAGATGCTTCATAGCTCAGTTGGCTGATAAAATTATTCCTTTCACATGTTTGATAAAAAAAGACACAAAATTTATATAGGATGAAGTGTGTCAACAAAGTTTTGATCAAATCAAAACATATTTGAAAAACCCATTGGTATTCATGCCTCTTATTCTAGATATACCATTACTTATTTATATCTCAACCACTCATGAGGCCTTTGGGGCCCTATTAGCACAATATGATGATGATCACAAAGAACGTGCAATCTATTAAATTATTCGCCGATTGGTCAATTATGAATGCAAATATTCAACAATGGAAAAGTTATGTTTAGCCTTAGTTTTTTTCTATTTAAAAGCTATGACATTATTTACTCAATAATTAGGTCCATGTTGTAATTAAAGAAGATACATTAAGGTTCCTTATGAACAAAACATACTTCACCAATTGCATATAAAAATTAGTGATGCAGCTTACAGAGTTTGATCTAAAATTTATAGCCCACAAGTCAATAAAAGGTCAATTCATAGTTGACCAATTGGTTTCAACTTCTTTACTAGACTCTTTTCCACTCAGAGGATTTTTGAGATGAGTTCAAGGCATATAATATATCTTCTATTCCATGGATAATGTTTTTTGATAGATCAAAATGTCAAATAGGCGTAGGTAATGGCATTGTATTTTTTACCCCTAAAGGTGAATACATGTCTTTCTTATACAAATTATATTTTTCTTGCATCAATAATATAGCTAAATATGAAGCCGTGATCATCATATTATCCATAACACATAAGTTGGATATAAAAGACAACCAAGTTTTCGGTGATTTTCAATTGGTAGTTAATTAAGTTATTAATTATTAATAAACTAAATAAAAACATCTTCTACCATATAAATAAATGGTAGATAAACTCACATATACATTTGACATATTTTCTATCGATAGTATTCCATGTAAGGATAACCGCCATGACGATGCTATGGTAAGTTTAGTATCCTTGATGACTTTTGGCGTTGATCACATAATCTTTACAATATGATAACTATGTAATCCTTCCATTTATTTTAATCAAATAAATGCCTTGGTTGTTCTTTCTATTACTATAAACACATAATGGTATACCAATATTTATAATTTTATTTATCGAGCCTATATACCAAACTATTTTAAATAAAATGATATATAAAAATTGCATCACAAAGTGTTATGTTACGTTATTATTGAAAATGATTTATTTAAATAAGGTTTTTATTGGTAGTTATTGGGATGCTTAAACAAAGATGAAGCCCACACTACACGCTTATAAATGCATGACAATGAATGTGGGGGTTAGTTTAGTAGATGAGCCATGTCCCAAAAACTATTACATCAAGGTTATTATTTACCTACCATGGAACAAAAAAGCATTGAACATGAAAAATTTTGTTTATAATGCCAAAAATATAGCAATTTGAATCACGCACTATGACATGAGTTATAGTCAATTGTTTTGCCATGGCCCTTTTTTCTTATGGGATTTTGATTTGATTGGTAAAATCAATCTGATATCCATTAGTGGACATAAATTCAACATTACTATTGTAGAATATTTTACAAAATGGGTGGAATCCATTCCCCTTGATTTTACCATAGGGGATGACATGTGCAAGTTTTTGGTGACCAATATTTATTCTTGTTTTGGCATTCCTTCAACTATTATTTGTAATAATGAATAATCATTTAAATACAAAATGGTCAAATAACTTTTTAGTAAATACAAAATTAAAAAGATATTTTCCATACCTTATTACCCACAAGGTAATGGGTAGGCAAATGCAACAAATAAAATAATTATCAAAATACTTAGCAAAATAGTTGAATGATATAGCATTAATTGGCACCAACATATAGTATATGCTCTATGGGCATACCAAACTAGTGTATGCACACCTAAACAAGCCATACCTTACTCTTTGGTCTATGGTAAAAAGGCCATCTTACAAATTGAACTAAAGATACCTTCTTTGCATGTTTATCTACGAGACATCATCAAATATAATGAATATTGTGAAAATTGATTACATCAGTTCAATTAGTTGAGTGCCAAATATATATAAGCTATTAAACACTTAGGTGTTTATCAAGATCATGTAAAATGAGCATATAAAAAAATAGTTCAGCCATGTCGCATTGATTTGGATGACCTAGTACTAAAACAAAATCAAAAGAACACCAATGTAGAAAAAAACAAAAAAGAAAAGTTTAAACCAAATTGGTTGGGACCATTCACTATTACATGAAAATTAGGAAAAGGTGTATGCTACCTTGTTACACTTGAATTAAAACCTTTAAAATGTCCAATGAACATTATGCACTTGCATAAAAATGTTACATGATATATTCCAAAATCTCTTTAAAAATACCAAAAAAATCAAAACATTTAAACAACCAAAAACATTTTCAGCACTTACATGTTCTATTGGTTCCTTTCCATCTATGTGTTAGTTCTATGTTAAGGGCTAGCATATCATTTAATCCTATCTACACAAGCATACACTGATACATGATACACTTATGGGTGTTGGGATTTCCCTCTACCTGCATCATTAGGATGTTGGGGGCATCTGTATACACATAATACTTTCAAACCTTATCAATTATTGATGCTTTCTCTCTTGTAGGAACCCATTGAGTATCAATTTCTATGAGTACATGCCTTAAGGGGCACATCAGGAAAGGGGTGATCATACCATTGGTGATTCACAAGAATGTTGTCCCTTTATTACCACTTGTTATCTACCAAACCATCTCCTAAAAACATTCCCCTAAGCTTTGCCTCCTCTTTTATACCCTCCTCTAGTCATTTTATACCTTTATTATCCCTTCCCTAGCCTAAAATCCTTTTTGATGTTTTAAGATACACTAACAAACCCATTGACCCTATACTCTAATTGACAAAACTCATTTAGGGTCTAGAGTCGATTGGGCTGACCCTATCGCTAAACTTTTGAAAAGGATTAGGGTTAGATTCAACTATGTATACACACTCATTTAATCATTTAAGAAGAGAAGAGAAGAGAATAAGAAGAGAAATATATTGTGCATCTACTTATCTAACATTCTACTTGAGAAGCATAGCTTAGGGTTTCAATACTTTATATGGAGATATGAATCTTGTCTCATGTAGGAGTCTTTTAGATGTATTGATAGGTTTTGTAGCTTAGAGTTGATTTATCCTTGTCATCCTTACATACCACAACAACCTCTTATGAAGCACCTTATCCAAGGGAGATATTGAGGCTTGACAGATTCATCTTCAAAGGTAAGTATTCCTAACTTTGTTCCTCCTTTGTAAGAGTAGATAGATATGCATTTGTACTTCTCTCCCATGCATATTCCATATACATTGACATGAGTATATGTCTTTTATGTATGTTTAATTTTAATGCTTATTTCCCCCACTTTATGCCATCATCATTAGTGAGAACTAGAATAAATTTTACTTTGATTTTTTCATTTCCTTACTTTTGTGAATATGAAAACATAGGACCTAGTTAGGGTTACTACATAGTTTTACTTAACTAAAGGCTTTGAAACCCTACTTAGTGATATTATTATGGTAAGAGATCCCTTGGATAGGTCACAAAATCCAAATTGGTCATGACCTTAAATATTTATGTATCAATAATCAGAAATGTAAGTAGGATTTATCTTCTTTAAGCTAGGATTAATTTATAGATCAGTTGCATTTCCCTTTGCATACATTATGGTGAGCTCAACATGAATCTAACCCTTATAGGTTTCCTTTCACACCATCATATTACAATTTTTTTATATATTTATAATACTGTACAAAACCAATCATTAAGATTCTAACTTTATGTGCACATGTTCAACACATAGTCACTTCAAAAAGACTTTGTTTTATTTATGCAGGTCTTCATCAATTACAGGTTACTAATCAAGTAGTTTGACATGGTATTCTTATTAAATTATATATTAACATACACTATTGAATAGGTTGACTCTATCTATTATTTTATTCTATCAACATATAGGTCAACAAACACTATCAAACAAGTAGACTCTGATCGTTATTCTTCTTCAACATACAGGGTTTTATATAACTTGGTTGAACCAATCGACCCAGTTTACAGAATTTAGAATCAATAATTAAGCACTATAACATATTAAAATTTAATCTAAATCATCTTTAATCACACCAAGGTTCCTTTCTCATCTCTATCTATCATTTCAATTCTTCCTTTAGTTCTATTTTTCATAGCTTAGCAATATTCAAAACTACAAATCTACAACTAACTAGGCTGACTTGGTTGACTTAATTTTGTAGTTTTTCTTTTATTTGAGAGACATAGTCAACCTATTCAACTTTGTTCTTAAATACCTTGCTTCTATAGAACATTAATGACCCAATCGACTTTGTGTTATATTATTTGCATATAGTGTTTCCTAAACTAACTTTGTACTATTCTTAATCAAAGAATTAACATCTATTTATTAGTAATTAATTCACATTTCTTTTTTAGTTGTTTTCATGCTTAGAGTAACTCACATAGTCTAAATAGGTGGGTTTTTTTTCAAATTACCATTTTAGTTACACTATTTTACACTTTTTCACACATTACCAAATCACTCAACATTCAAAAATTAGTTAAACATTTATCTTCCCAAGGCCTACCTACTTGGATTTCATCACCAAGGGGAAGCTAACTTGATTTTTTGTCCAAGTATAAATACATAATTAATGGTATATATTGGCAAATCTCCCAATACCCTTATCACTACAAGATTGTGAAGTGAGGGGGTAGGCCCCAATACTAAGCCATTACCATTGCCAATATAGATTCAGCCCAAAGATCCTGAAACCAACTTTAGACTACTTTCTAGTTCACTATTCCAGTGAAATTTCTCCTCACATTAAAATAAATTTTTTTTAATAATCTAATAATACTTAGGGTGACCAATTAGTTAGCATTTACTTTTCAGTTGATTGATTGTTATTTAATCATTATGTGTTGTATTGAAAAACTTGCATTGGCCAGTGTTGGTTCAATGTTTTTGATGTGTACCCCAACTGGATCAATTACATTGATCCAATTATTTTTGTGTTTTCTTTCATTCTTTCTTCCAATTATCTTGAAAAAATTCCATGCTCTAAAACATTGTCATCCCAGTTGATACATTCTCTTACACACTATATTTTAGTTTCCTACCAATAGTACATAATCAAATTGCATGACTATGTCTTCTTATCCCCCTATTCAGTCCTCTATTTAGTAGTACATAGTCAACCTGAATGACTGTCTATCCTTATCAGCTTGTTTAGCCTTCCTATCTACCATACATAGTCGACTTAAATGATTATGTATCCTTATTTGTTTGTTCTCTTCCCTGGGTTACAAAACATATTCAATTGATTCAACTTTGTATCTTATTCTCTGACTTTGTCTTCGCATCACCATCATCCTTCTTAACCTTTCTCTTTCATCATGAATTTCATGTTTAAGGATAACACAGAGTTGAACTCAATATATATGATGAAATTTACCAATCCCAATAGGTTTCCCCATAAATAGCTTGTGGTTTTCACTTTGGATGAAAGTAATGTGTGTGTGGTCACTCACACTACAAATTACAAGACTCTTTCTCATGCATATTTAGTTCATAACCCTTTGTTCTCCTTAGAATATCAACCTAAGTTAGAGTATACTCTAGAAATTCTTTTCTTCATTATTGAATTTTTTCAACATCAAGGAAACAACCCTTCCACTATTTACAAACTTATGATAAGTGGTCAATAAGAAGAACCCCATTCACCTTCCCCCACATTCTTTTCTTCTTAACCTATTCCTTATATTTTAACTCCTCATAATATGACCTTTTCATCCTTGATTTCTTCTACTTCCATGCCAAGTATTTATACTAACATGGTAGTTTCAACATCTAGCGGGCCTTTTTCAAGACCCACCCTTCTTAATCACTTCACTAGTGCATCATTTGTTACCCGTGGTAACCATGCCACTAGTGCCTCTTTTTCTTTTAATCCTTCTACTAGTGCATCATTTGTTACCCATGGTAACCATGTCACTAGTGCCTCTTTTTCTTCTAATCCTTATAATAGTGCATCATTTGCTACCCATGGTAACCATGTCATTAGTGCCTCTTTTTATTTTGATCCTTCTACTAGTGCATCTTTTGCAACATAAGTTAATCATTCCACCAGTGCCTCTTTTTATACCAATACCTCTCAATCCACTAGTGTCATGCATGCCACTACTCACAATGGTACCCAAGCCACTTATACCAATACTATTGCTTCACATACTACACATGCTAATCAAAACACCACTTAAACCCATCAACTTTTATTACAAATTCTCAACCAAATGAATTATTTCCAAGATAATAATGCCAACCAAATGATGCAAATTTAGAATCACCTTATTCACCACTAAAATAAACCTTAACATGATCTATGGGGAGTCCACAATCAAAATTCCCCCCATACCTCCCTTAGGTATTCCCATAGCAACCTTATTCCCCAACCACCTCTTGTTAACAAAGTGATTAAACATATTCAAAATGAAACTCTTACACCTCAAATTTCCAACATAGATATATGAGGTATCACCCCTACCATTAGTTACAACAAAACAATTGATCCTACCTTACATTTGAAAATATATACAAATATTGGGTCAAATTAAACATTTTTTCCACTTCCAAGATATTAATGAAAACCCTCTTAGGAGATGCTTAAGATTGGTATAATCAACGTGAGTCTCATTCCATCACTAGTTTGGAAGATCTAGTTAATGCTCTAGTACAATAGTTTCAAACTAGTAACCTCCTTGAGAATACCTTGGCTCATTTTATTAATTACAAGTAAATTGAGATTGTTCATCAAATGGTGGAAGACCTTATCTAATAAGTGTGAACACAACATGGAAGATGATAAACTCTTTCATCTATTCACCAACACTCTCTATCCTAAGTTAAAATATTAGATTATGACTCTCTCTCTCTCTCCATGAACTTTGGAAGAGGACCTTGACCAAGCTAACCACCAAGATTTTATTGTGCATCAGTTTGAGCCATACCAACCTCCTTTGGGTGCTCACATGCTCATCAAAAATAAAAATATTCATGCTACTAATAATGGTGTCACTGACTCCTATGATACCATTCATAATATTTAAGTTATTACTCTTGACCCTGCTCTAAAATAAGTTTCCCCTTTAAACCACACCCCGAATCCTCAATTTTCTCAAATAAACAACATCAATGTTCATAATCCATTATCCTTAGTGGAACTACAAAAGCATCTACTAAGGCCTCTTCTACAAGATCTTGATCCCACTCACCCCATGAAATCATGGTATGATCCAAATAAATTATGTTGGTTTCATGCTAGTTGGGGTCACTCTCATGAGACTTCTAGGTAATTACATAACTTAGCTATGGATTTCCTCTTTTGTCCAAATTTTGATCATGATTCCATCATTCATAAACATCATTAAGCTTATGAAATTACCTTCAAATCTCATGAGACACAAATTAAAAATCAAGCTTTGAACTAGCCTAATGCTCATATGGACATTTATAAAGATCTTCTTCCTAACCATCACGACAATAATGACAAGCCTAATTCTTCCACCAATACTATTGATAGTCTTATAGACCAAAATTCCAAGATAATGTGGTAAATATGAGTAATATGTGAAAGGTAATTACTTTCATTGATTTTCATCCTACCCATATGCACCAATCATCTCACACTTTCTGTGTTATCCAAAATTCTTCCCCAACTCACCTAGTAGAGTTGGGGTAAGAGGACCTTATCTCTTTTGATCAAAAAATTCCAACACCTCCATTGGATAACACCTCTCATACTATTTCTATAATTTGTCTAACCTCTTTACCCATCAACAATATCATTCAACCTTCTAATATTACTTCTTCAAATCAATCCTCTACATCTTCTCAAGACAATTAACCAATTTATCCCCAAATTAAAACTCCTAGATCCTATCAAAAAATATTAACATTCACTTATAAACCTCCTTCTAAGGATCTCCTCTAACATTACACACCTCTATCTAGTAGTCCACTCATGGGTTATGATGAATGGGACCCTATCATGGATCTTACCAATCACCCATCTCAAATCCCCTTTATCAAACTCATGTATACTTATCCACATCATTGCAACCACCTTATGTAATTATTATTTGAAATAAACATCCCCTGCCCTCCCCTAGTAGGATGTGAAGCTACCTTATCTATATCAAAAGATAACATTTTACAACAATGTGAAGAGATGTATATACACATTGACAAAATAATGGATACTTATCTCTCTCTCAAATTTCCTATTGATTCTATGATTCCAGATGAGATTATGCTTCATGTGGATGATCCTCCCCTCTTTATAAGCGTTCAAATCCATGACATTAAATTCAATCATGTTTTGATATATGAGGGTTCATGTACTTGTGTTACCTCTCTTGAATTCATTAAAACCCTTAGATACTTTGAGTGTAATCTTAAGTCCACATATATCACATATTAAGGTTATGATCGAAGGCAAATGCCTCCCTTAGTTTGTGTGTGGCTCCCTATTAAAATCCCACCTATCATTACTCAAGTAAAGGTTATGATCTTCAATTTTACCCTCTCTTATAATATCTTGCTTGGTAGGCCATGGACTTATTGTATGAGGGTTGTCACTTATTGTGCCTACCAATGTGTCAAGTTTCCTCATAATGGTGCAATCTAAAGGATTCAAGGCAACACTAACCCTTAGAATTTTGAATAATTTTAAGATGATGGTGTATTCAAAATTCTAACCCTTGAACCCTTATCGAGTATTCCATTTCAAGAATCTCAATGTTTTAATTTCCCTGTCAACTCTACATGAGGTTATCATGGTCACCCAAAACTCATAAGGAATATACCACCTAACCTCTTAGATTTTGATGACAATGAGCCAGACAAGATCAACATCAATATAAAAACTTTTGATCTCTCTCCTCATCTCATTTCCTAGCTTCTACCATCTTTAAATCCATGTTCCCATCAACCACTTGGAAATGATATACCTATAGTCTTAACTAAGACTTGACACTCTATTCATCACACCACCTCTGATGATAAGGTCATACTTACCTACATAATTGATCTTCATACACCTAATTATGATGATGGTTATACTTTAGATGACCCATTTCTAGGAGGTCTTGTTTAGGCTAGAGATGATGAGATCCTTCATTGTCATTTTTCTTTATTTTAGTCTTTATATTTATCTTATCACATTTTATCTTATATAGTTCTTAATTTTAGCATTATTCCTCTTGTTCATAGGGTAGAGATGGTACATTTGCATGACACACCTCTAGTTTTTTAACAACCTCTTAGGAGCATGGTTATGTATCATATTATGGCTAGTCCCTATTAATTTGATAGATACCAATATCCTTATAGCCTACTTACCCCTAAGATGCATGATATTATCCTTAATCCTTCTATGCATCCTACTCCTCCCTCAATTGAGCCTAGTCTAGATCTTAATCCCACTCTACCTTTAATTGAGTCTCTTCTAACTTCTAATTATATCTCTCCACCAGCCCCACCTCCCCTTGGTGATGCTTTATTTCCTTTACTCTAGTTTACTCCTCTACTTGCCTAATGGGCTAATTAGTCATTCTATGACATTCATAAAGTTATCGATCATTGGACTAAAGATTGTAAACTATACCAGCCTTCCCTAGGTTTTTCTTCCATTCCCTTTGTTAGTATACCCACAAAGTCTACTAACAAGTGTATATGTTCTTTCCATGACACAAATAATCATTCCTCCACCCATTGTCAAAAAATTTAACAATATATCAACACCTTAGATCTTATACTTTCTTAGCCTACAGACAAGGCTCTACATCCTCCAAAGTTATTACTTGAGTATATTCCCAAATATAGAGAGAGATATTATCTTTAGCACTAATGTAGTACCCATCACACTGATCATTTTGACATCCTCTCATAGCATCTTTAGGTTCACCTTATGACCATTCATGTACATGTTATGCCTCATCCCATAGGTCACCAACTATGTTCCCTTGTCCACCTATAGATCCTCCTTCACCTGTGGTCCCTTTTACACTGATGTCTCCTTTATGTCCCATAAATTCCACTCCTATTCCTTCTCTTAAGCATCGTATACATGATGTCCCTCATGAACATGATCTTTCAGTCATTCGATGAGAGCCATTTTCTTAGCTTTCACTAAAGATCGATGAGACCCTCACTATAGTTAGGTTCTAACTTCACACAGATATATCAGATATTATGGATAATGTTTATGGATAAATTTATAGGTATTTATGAACACAAAATGGTGTTCCTTCACATTATTCTTAATTTTATATTGGACATGTGATCCAATTTTATATTTATCTACTTTATATATCCTTTGACTCTGTGTCCAATTATTACTTCATTTATCTATCTTATATGGCTCATTATATTTCACATTATATGTTTTCTATGATGTCATTTTCTTTTAATATGATATTTTATAGATTATTTTCATGATTTCATGCTTCTATTTATGAGTTCATTTATTTGCATAGATGTTTTATTCTTCTCTCATGCTTATTTGCTACCTTATCTCCATAACATGGATAATAATTATTGTGACTTGGTTATACAATTTGTGTTCCCCTTAGTAATCCTTATTTACCATGTGATCAATTAGAAAACAAGTCATCTCATTATAATCCCACTTTATCGGTACACCTTGGATCTCCCTTTATTCCCCTTATATTTCCTTTCATAAACTAAGCATACACATGGTTGAAATTTGAGATAACATACTAGTTCATAGATCAGCCTAAGTGTTTTATTCAGTGATGTCTTTAGATACTTAGTTTTATTTCACCAAAATATAAGGCTTATTTGTGTGTATCATGTTGTCCCTCATGTTGGTTATTTCAAGTCCATATGGAGGAGGAATCTTAAAATCCATAAAAATTCAAAATCTAAATCATTTAAACAAAAGGCAATCATATAAAAGGCAACATTCAAAATTTCAAAAGTTTAATCACACTAAAAAACATGATTCAAATCACATCTCCTTTTTATAATAGATTAAAGGTCCATTAGGGTGTGGTAGGATAGTATATTTGGAAAGGAGAATAAAAATATTTTATCGCTACCTAATTTTTCACATAAGTATCCAATCTTTACAGTAGACTGACAACTCTATAAAAGGTCCTAAGGAATGGGGAACACATTATGGGAAGGTAGGTCCATTTTTATTTTATTTTTCAAACAACCAACATGATTCAATCTTAGTATTTCACTTATTTTCATATACATCTTTATGCTTGTTGATAATGGGTATTCTTTGTATATTGATGGTCACTAGCTACTTAGTGTCTTTTATGTGTCCTTATTATGCCTCATATTTCCTAAAGTCTTTTCATAGATTCCTATGTTGTATTTTTTACATTCCCCCTATCATTCACAATAGTCAAAATATTTCCCCTTGATAAATATTGTTTTGTTCACTAATCACTCCCCCTAGGGATTCCATTAGTGAGTTATAGTGTAATACCATGGATAAGACCAAGCCTTCCTCATGAATTACCAAATTACCATTCCAAATATTCCTTTTAACATATTTTAATAATTATTTCCACCTTATTGATGTTCCCTTTGTGATTTTTATTGATGTGGGTTTTATGCACAACACAACATAATGAGGTATCCTCTAAAATTTTAGGATCTCAGTGGAGGTAAACTCCACTCCAGGGCATGAGTTATAGGTATGCAATCTTTGACAACCTGTTGATGGAATATTTGGTAGGGCATGTAGGTTGTTCACAATGTTTTTTGGATAGAGGTGTGGTCCCTAAAATGTTGTGAATCCCTACGTGAGTTGGATGGATGGCTATTTGCTAATCTAAAGTGTGTAGATCTCAAAATAAACTCAAAAAAGGAGGGAAAGGTAAGGCAGAAAAGAAAGCTATGTGGTTTTTAATAAGTACTTCCCTATTTGGTTTCAAAATAGACCTATGCTCTTAGAACATATACCTATTGTTAGCAGCTATTACACACACACATTTAGACATGGTTAAGAAGTCTAAGGAGATAATGATGTAAGAAAATTCACAAGCCTTAGACAAAGGTTGCTCCTTTTAGGGCAGCTATTGAACACTCTTACTCAGGAGGTTATGGCTTGGG
The DNA here is from genome assembly GCA_037957365.1 of Torreya grandis. Classification (NCBI taxonomy): domain Eukaryota; kingdom Viridiplantae; phylum Streptophyta; class Pinopsida; order Cupressales; family Taxaceae; genus Torreya; species Torreya grandis. The sequence continues at coordinate 68,210 of JARHVA010003886.1, forward strand.
ATAATGAAGTATCTGAGGTCACTTTGGCACACACATAGAAAACTACATCAAATAAAGCATTAGTGCACATTTAGAATTATGAATCAAATAACTTGACTATCTTAACCAATATATTTTACTAATATTTTAATAGTTGTTACACATCTAAAAATCAGTACATCGATCAATATAATCAAGAATCCATTCCTAGCTACTGCACACTAAATATTATTCAAATATACAACAAAATAAAGTAACAACTAATTACATAGAAATTGGAAATAAAATATACAAACACATTCACTAACGATCAAAATTGATGTTGGTCCTGAATTCAAAATTTTCTGACAAAAATCCAAGTTGGATTACAATTGTTTATATAGACTTGGGGGAAGGGGTCGCCTCATCCTCCAAGTTCATGCAAGGTCATTACATGTAATTTTTAGAACATGAGATCTAATTATATTCCAAAACCATATAAGATTCCACTTACAGTTATCAATTAGCCTTTGCAAGAGTTATGCAACATATGCATGTCTATAAAGATAAAGATTATTTTAAAATTTTAGCATGAACTGTATGTAAACTACAAATATATGCATCATTTTCCAAAAACTGTACATGCCTCATTTTATAGGTTTTGAAAACATCTTGTTGATATTTTAGATTAGCCATGTTCAAATGAAACTCAAACATGCATCACTTTACCAATGATTTTTAGAACTAGGGACATTGTTGTTAGTTGTGACTAACTTATCTAAATTGTGCATTACATGTTTTCCCATTGTAATTATATATTTTGTCAGATATTCACTTCTATATTTCTTAACCATGCATGTTTATATTCCTAATCTATCTTTAGTTGGGAGACCTAATGGCTGATTGAGTTCAAGATCTTTGAAAAGCCCACTATCGACTCACACTATTGATCTACTTGTTCTCGAGTTAATGTTGATCATTGATCTACCTGGGCCCATTAACATTTGAATCTAAATGGATAATTTTTTAGTTTAAATTTGATGTATGCATGACCATCAATGATGTCCTTTGACTATCAATGATGTCCATGTGACCATTAGAATTTAATCCACTATTTTTTTATTATTGAACCTAATTTCAACAATCATACAAACATCAAAGATGTAAATGTGATCATAAAATCAACTTAATTTAGTATGAGCTTGACACTTGTCATTTCCTAGTTTACTCTGATCTACATTCATAAATGAAAAGAGGACTTAGAATATATATATATATATATATATATATATAACTTTAGACCATGGTCTCAAAAATGAACTTAGGACATAATTTAAATCCTAAGGTTTTATCCATATTTATAAATACAAATAAAGCCTAAGTCTAAGATAATGTTAAAAAAAAGTGTTAGTGTGTGTGCCACTTAGTAGTTACTCAAGGATTCTAAGTTCTATGTACTGGGCTCCCTCACTTTGTTTGATTAATTATATTGGGCTCCCATAATGGTGAGACTTGTCACCCTCATGGGGCTCAGTAGGTCTTTTAAATTTTCAACCATTGCTCTCACTTCATTGGATTAATTAGGCCTAAGTCAGTGTGGTTCATTGGATCTATAGGCATAGAATAAAGGACATAAGTTAATATAAAGGACCTTGCATAAGGATTCTAGCCTAAGGACTTGGTTTTATTAATAAAATATGATTAGGTCCTAGGCTTAGAATATATAAAATATCCCCTACATTAATTTAAATGACCTACCATAGAGAAATATGATTGGGACCTTGGCTAAAATCTTCAATTAAGCTCAAAACATAATAAAATGCTCTCTAAGTAGGGATGCCACTTGGTAATTTAATGGGATTTTTAGTCTATTAATCTTGGCAGTAAGGTATTATTTAACTATTTTGTGTAGGGGAATTGTTTTAGGCTTTTTATGGAGGCCAGTCTTTACAAAAGACACGCAATAAAAATCCCAAAGACCTAATTTTTATGAGACAAAATGTCTAAAAAATAAATTTTGAAGCATGTACATTTTCATCAGATAAAATGTTTGAGACACAAAGCCCATAATTTATTTTCATCAGACAAAATGTCTGATACATAACTTCCAAAGGAATTGGTCTGAGGCAAAAGGCTCAAAATAATTAATCCAAGACAAAAGTCCCAAAGGATAGGCTTGTAGGAAAAAATGTCTAGGATAAAAGTCCCAAAGGGCAAGTGAATTACGTCTGAAGGGTCATTTCAAAAAAGACTAAAGGGTAATTATATCAATAAAAAGGCCATAAAAAGTCCCTAATGGGAACTATAAAAATTTTAAAGGGTTATTCTATCAGACAAAATAGTCATAATAAAAAGCTTGAAGGGAAACTATAAAAAATTCGAAGGTTTTACATCATAGTGCAAAGTGCCCATGACCAAAAATTTAAAGGATCTACTTCATCGAACAAAATTTCCAAAATAAATATGTTGAAGACCTAATTCTATCAGACAAAATGTCTAAAATAATTATGCTAAAGTAAAAAAGCCTACAATAAAAAGTTTGATAGAATAAGTTTGAAACAAATAAGTCCAAAATGATAAATTGCATAAGTCCTAAAAGAGTTATTGGATAAAATACCCAATGGAATAAGTCTAAAACAATTATAAATATAGTCTATGAAAACATACCACTAATGCCATCTTGCCAAAGTATGAAAGGCCAATAGTCAGACTTTTCCTAGAATTTTGCAAAAACACATAGAAGAGGGATAATCTAAAAAAAGGTGGGTCCCCATTTCCTATGGAAAGAATGGGGATGTTGGATAAAATAAATGATAACTTACAGGTAGAATACTCTTGAGTATTCAAGAACCCAGAAATATAGTTTGAAATCTTAAATCAATCATGAAGTATGTCATATAAGAATACTTAAATCAAAAACATGGAAGAGACTCCTAAGTTCATTCACACAAAATACTTGCCTTTTAATTTATTAAAATTGTGTGTGTCAACATGTGTAATTAATTTATCCCTTATTATGGTGAGTTTTTCAAAGGATTGATAAAATTTTAAGTTTCATTCCAGTGTCTATTAAATCTAAAAAATAAGGGAAGCTTAGGCATCGCTCTGATGTCAAGTAGGTGTCCATAACCTTGATAGAGATACCTTAAACTCCTCTTCTCATTTTATAATTTTATTTTGATCATGATGCATGGTATATTGACCTTATTTCATCATGTAAGCCTTTTAATTTTATTTATAATTTATTTTGCTCTTTTGAACTCATTGGTTATTTCTTCTGTTGTTTTTTCTTTTATTATTGAATGAAAAAGAGAAGAGCTAGAACCCCAATGACCTGGTATAATTATAAAATAAATCATTACTAGAACATCCCTAACATCTATATTTATACCCAAAATTGTCATTTTCAATAAATATTTAACGTGATAAGTCCATTTCATCCAATAAAATAAGAAAAAAAATTATATTTATATGAAGTACTCTGAGAGCAACTTCTACATGCCTAGTAAAAGTATTCAATTATGACACCATCTAGAATAATCCATTATTACCTACCTTCATCCTGAAGACTCGAGACACAAAAATACACCTAATTTTGTGAACTAGTCCAAACTTACCTATTCTCTTTTTAATTTTCCCTCTTTATACAATTCCTAACCTCAATTGGTTTGGATTTTAACTTGGTTATAGTTAAAGAAAACACAATTCTAATTGTCAAAGAAATCAAAAAATAACTATTATAAGAAAGCAGTAAACCTAAACTAAGAAAGTAAGAATCTAATCCAAGAAAGCAAAATATTGAAAGAAAGAAAGATTAATCTATAAAGTAGGAAACTAATCTAAGAAATCAAGAAATATAATCTAATCATATAGCTACATTCATCTACTTCATCAATCTAGGGTTCCTTTAGATGGTACAACCACGAAGTAGTGCTTTAAAAACTACCCATTTACTAGATAGCTATGTTCATTGCCCTATAGGTCCTTCAGACAAAATGCATTATTGCCCATGATATCCAAAATCTGATATGGTCTAATCCATAATGGGGCAAACTTGTCATGTTGTCCTTTCTTCTCATGGGATTTATCCCAAAGTAGTATTAGGTCTAAAATCTTGAATGCTTTGACCTTTGCTCTTTCATCAAACCACCTTTTGACCACATCCTGGTGTTTGTTAAATGTTTATAAGACCTCATTCCTTGAATCTTCCATTTCTATTATGTCCAGTAGTCTTGACCTTTGTTTTATCACATTGCTCCATATAATCCTGTAAGAACGGATAAGTGGGTAACTTTAACATAATTGGAAATATAGGCTTTCATCCATACACCAATAGATAGTGTGATGCTATAAGGGCTTGTTTGTATCTTGTTCGATCTACCCAAAGAACATACTTTAACAAGTTATGTCAGTCCCTGGGCTTATCCCCTTCTAATTTCTTAATTGAATCTATCATATTTTTGTTCATTGATTCTGTCAGTCCATTTCCCTAAGAGTAATGGTTAGAAGTTAAGTTGATAATAATCTAGTTGTCATGTGCCCACTTAGTAAATTATGTTGATATGAAATTTGGTCCATTATCACAAACCAAAGAAATGGACATGCCAAATATGGTTATTATGTGTTCTTCCAAGAAGTGGATCACATATTGTGCTATGTAATTCTTTGTGGCTATGGTTTTGATCCATCTAGTGCAATATTCTATAACAGTAAGCAAAAACTTATGGCCTACCAAGGAGTTTGAGTTGATGATGGCAATGAAGTCTAAACCCCATTGGGTGAATGGCCTTCCTTCAATAATTGATTGTAGAGGCATTGTTACATGTACTTCTCTCTTCGATAGAGATTGACATTCATGGCAGGTTCTCACATGAGCATAAACATCCTTGAAAACTATTGGCTAGTAGTATCCCATTCTTAAGATCTTGTGGGTTATGGTATTCCCAGAAGGATGACTACTACCTATTTTTTGATACAATTATTCCAAAATTTCTTTAGCTTCATCTACAGATACACACCTGAGGTAAATGCCTTCTTAGTTTCTTCTATAAAGGACTCCCTGTTTGATCATGTAATGAGCAACATTAAGCCTCAAAGCTATTCTTCATTCTTTTTTAAGTCCTAGGGAGCAAGTTCTTGTAACTAAATATTGTATTATATTGGTATACCACTCTCCTTTAAATACTTGAGCTTAACATACCTCTTCAATAGTGATGAGTGGATTTGGTTCAGTCATAAACTAAATGATGCCTTGACCTTGAATGATCTTCTTAGACTTGATATCTATGTAAAATTCTAATAAATTTGTCATCCACTTGCCCCAATGTTCACCTAGCTCATTCTATGATAGAATGAGCTTGACAATAGGATTAGGCACAATGGCAATGACTTTATTTCTCAAGATATAATGCCAAAATTTCTTTACTACTTTGATAAGGGCCAAAATATGTTTTTCAATCATAAAGTATTTGAGCTCTACATCTTTTAGATTTGTGCTCATGAACATAATTGGATGCTCAGTTTCATTCTTATTTTGCATTATAACAGTAGCAATTGTATATTCTAGAGTGAATGAATATAGGTAGAAATCTTTATTGAAATTTGAACTGATTAGTACTAGAGCCTATGATGTTACATCTTTTGTAATGATCTTGATATTTAATACATGCAAAAATACCCTTAAGTTAGGGAAACACTATATAATACTCCTTTAGGAAGGAATAACTCCATAATGTCTCTTCGAGGGGACAACCTCCAATATCCTCTTACAATAGAAGACTCAATGATTACTTGATATATTTACCATGAGATTCATCTCCTATATATATGCATCTATCTAACCCATGGATGGATAACCTCCTAATCCCAATGTAGGTCAACCACCACCCAATATACTACTTCCACAAGTTACTCTATTATCCTAATATATTGTACCGATATAACTAAGGGGATGTGTGCCACATTTCAGCATCTCCATCAACCCATATACATCAATACATCATATCCCTATGTACATAGCATTCCTTCCCTCCTTGACATGTTTCATCCCTGAAACATAAGAAGAAACCAAATAATGAGTGTGCTTCAAATCATTGCACACTTGTCTCCAATCTCGATCATCTAGCCATCCATATGTGATCTTGGCAGGTGATAGCTCTCCAAGCTTGTTTCCAAATTTTATTTTGCTCCTCTGATTTCATTCATGATCATAATTATACGGCTTTGGTGTCCAAGCATAATTATTTCTCTTTTTATTCCATGTACCATATTCCGTTGCGCTACTCTGATTCCAACCATGACCATAGTAGGTATTCTTCCATGCATAGTCATAGTGATTTCCCCATTCATTCCATGTGCCATAGTATTTTTTCTTTGGATTCCATGCATATCCATAATGATTGGAAATTGTATTTCTTGTATATACAAAATGATTGTTATTATGACACTTCCTCACCTGGTTCCATAATTTTTTCCTCTCATGATGATGTGGGTGTCTATATACCTCAACCTTTTCCAATACTTTGACCTTATCCACCTTTGTTTCTACCTCCTCCACCTTTTCCTTCTTTGTCTCTTGAGTAGATGAAGTGCTCATTTGTAGTGTGTCTTTATCTATATCATCTAAATCTTCATCATGTTCTTCATCACCTATTTCTATCTTATCCTCATGATTTACCTAGATTGTTATTGGTGCCTTTTTCACTATGATATCTTGTAAAGTGATCTTCTTTTTCTTATACCAAAACTTCATGAACTTTTTTTGAACATTAATATTCATTATTCCCAAAGTCTCTAACCATGGATATCCAAGAACTATATCCACATCATCCATATCCAAAGCATAAAAATCTGAATGCAAAACATATTTTTCCATAATGAGATTTAGATCTTCAAACATTGAAATATTCTTACCATCTACTTGAACCTCTTTGATATTATTTGCTTGAACATTTAGATGCTTGGACACAATCATGTTGATGAAGTTATACTTACTGGTAGGGTTTATGGACACAACCACCTTCTTCTTTTGAATGCATCCATGAAATTGAAAAATTGACTCAAATTTCTTTGGAGCCAAATTATTTGAACCCTTGTCATCCAATTCTTCTTCTTATTCTTCTTCTTCTTCTTCTTCTTCTTCTTCTTCTTCTTCTTCTTCTTCTTCTTCTTCTTCTTCTTCTATTCATTCTTCTATTTCTTCTTCTTATTTTTTTGCTTCTTCTTCTTCTTCTACTTATTCTTCTTTTTCTACTTCTTGTTTTATAGCCCATCGATCTAAAAAAATATGTTTCATTTCTTTCCATGAAGAAAACCTTTCTATACAGCTCAACTGATCAAACCAATCTAGTGCAGGCCCAGACAAAAAAGGAGTTAATCATCTTTGCCCAAAAGTTTTTATAAAATGATTCTTCAAAAGGAGCCACCATTCTTTAGCATCAATATCATCTTCCCCTGAAAATTTTTTCAACTCCATGATCCACAAATAAATTAGGGTTCATGAAACCCTAAAATGTTAAAATTTATCCATAAAATCACAATAAATCACTCCAAAAAACTCAAAAAATTTTGAAATTTTGATTGTGATTCTCTTAAATCTACTTACATCTCTAGTAAAAATTGCAAATAAAAATTCCCTATATTTTGAAAGATATAGAAAAATTATTATAAACCCTAAAATATCAATAACTCCCTCAAAATGAATCAAAAAATTCTGAAATTTTTACTCCGCTTCTATTATACTTTCTTACATCTTCAATAAAAATTTCAAATAAAAATTCCTTATATTTCAGAAGATATAGTTAAATTATTTTTTTGCTCCACACAAATTGCCCAAATCGAAGCTTTGATACCACTTGTAATGATCTTGATATTCAATATATGCAGAAATACCCTTAAGGTAGGGAAACACCATATAATACTCCTTTAGGAAGGAATAACTCCATAATGTCTCTTCGAGGGAACAACCTCCAATATCCTCTTACAATAGAAGACTCAATGCTTGATATATTTACCATGATATTCATCTCCTATATATATACATCTATTTAACCCATGGATGGATAACCTCCTAATCCCAATGTAGGCCAACTATTACCCAATATACTACTTCCACAAGTTACTCTATTATCCTAGTATATTGTACCCATATAACTAACTAAGGGGATGTGTGTGACATTTCGGCATCTCCATCAACCCATATACATCAATACATCATATCCCTAGGTACATAGCATCTTTAATATCTTAGAAGGAATTTTGGGATTTAGTTGTCCATTCTATTTTGGTATCTTGTTTGAGCATGACATTCATAGGTCTAATGATTTTTACAAATCTTAAGATAAACTTCTTTATGAATTTAATCTTTCCAAAGAATGATTTGAGATCCTTCTTATTGTTTGGTGGTGCAATCCTTGAAATTCCTTGAATTATATATAGATCAATGGTGATCTCATCCTTGGTGATGATGTGCCCCAAGATCTTGCCTTTGATGACTCTAAATATACTTTTATTTAGGTTTATCAAAATACCAAACCTTTTGCATCTCTCAAATATGGACTGTAAATGACTTATGTGATCCTTCATATGGTTTGAAAACATTATAAATCATCCATATAGATGATTATGCAATTTCCTATCAGTCCTTTGAATGCATGATCCATAGCATGTTGAAAGATTAATCCCACATTTATTAGGCCAAATATCATCCTTTTATATGCATAAGTTCCCCATTTTGTGTTAAACATTATCTTCATTATATCTTCAGATTACACCAGTACCTGATTATAACCTAAAAATCCATCCAAGAAGGACATCATTTTAGAATGACTTACTATTTGTATCACCTCATCCAAAGAAGGTAGGGGATAATTTTCATTTTCAAAAGCCTTATTCAAGTTCTTAAAATCCACACACTCTTATCTTTCCATTATTCTTTCTTACTGGGACCAAATTGACCACCCAAGTAGAATGTCTTATAAGAAAGTTGATTTTTATGCTCAATAGTTTCTCCACTTCTCTCTAGATGAGAGGCTCTAGGGTATGATTGATTGGTCTCTACCATTGTCTAAATGGATCATGATCTAGATTCAATGTAATAATATGAGTAATGACATATAGGTCATATACTTTCAAGTCTTCATATTTTAGACAGTGATTCCCTATACTGATTGATTAGATCCTTCACTCACTGTCTCTCTTCTGGGGTGTAGCTGAGAACAATATTAACATAACATAGGCTATGCTCATCTCCTAGATTTTCTCTTTTAAAATCTAATTTATTAACCTTGGGTTGCCCGAGTTATTGAGCTCGGGTGTCTATATCAAATGACCTCTCCAAAGAGACCAACCCATCTAGGATGTAGTTTTCTTTTAGTTTGATAATACCTTCCCTATCTAATTTCTCTTGACATATGTGATAAAAATCCTTATCATCTATGATTTAGGACTCAAACTCCCTTTAAATTTTTAGAAACTAAATAATTTATTAGTCATCATCAAAGACCTAAATTTTTCTTACATTATCAAGAATAGAGGGACAAGGCACTAACTCAACAGAGAACCTCTTTACCTTAGATTCTTGGAGGGATTCTAGATCAGTAGAAGCAGTAGCTAGCAAATTAGTAGCTTGATTTTGCTCTCTAGGAATGGATACTATATTGAAATCTTTGAATATTTTGATTAGGTACCATGATCTATGCTTGTATCTTCTCAAATAAGATAGCTTGCATTGGTATTTGTTTATAACTTGGTTAACCACCAGCTCTGAGTCACCAAATACTTATATTTTCTTTACATTATTCTCAAGTGAAAATTGTAATCCTAAAATTAAAGCCTCATATTTAGCTCTATTGTTCATGCATGGGAATTATAAACTGTATGTTACTAAAACAAATTACCTTATGGATCAATTATCTTGATTCCCATACTTGATCCTTGCTTGGATCTAGTTCCATCAAAGTGTAAAGTCCATAGTTGTGTGGAACCTTCAGGCTCTAGATTTTGTAATTGATTATGAGTAGCAAAAGTATAAATACCAAGGTTAGGAGATTCATACTTTACCTCTTCATTCTTGATGTTATATTTTGTAATGGGATACTTCATGCTTGAATCTCTATCAATTTTGATTTGATTTGAAATTCCCCTCCATGGTAGCCATATATGTAAAAAAAAATTAGAGAGGTATTTGTTGAGTGATTTAGACCAATCTCTACTCAGTTTCAGACCATATCCTTCAGGTATGTCCACCACCAAGATATCAATGGTCATATAAACACACAATTTAGAGGCTACTTGGATATGCACATCCCTCAGTTTACCAACTATAGGGACTATTGTCTTATCCAATTATGAATCTATCCTCTTTGAAGGGCTTGGTGTCAAACCAAGATTTTGACATAGAGAAGTAGGCATGATAGTTACAGAAGCTCTAGAATTAATTAAACAATTATGAATATTCTTACCAAATGCCCTGACAGTGAGCAAAAAGGGTGGAACTTCTAGCTTACTCTTGTATATAACATTGGTGTTAGATGCTTTCAATTTGTCTATAGATGCTTTCACTTTTTCCATAGGCATCTTCCTAATAATAGACTTATAGAGCAGCTCCTTTTGTTTGATAATCTGAGCTAACTCATGAAGATTTATATTTGCTTTGATTTTCTTCATGTCTTTGACAATGTTATATCCTCCCTTACTAGGTTCCTCTGTAATCTAAGGTTGATCATTTCCTCTTAGAGGAGGTGTATTGTTATTAGCTTTAGGATTAGGAGAGATTGCAGTAATATTTGGAGGAGTTGACATTGAGAGTGGTTTCTTATTCCTTAGATCATAGCCACCTTCTTGGAATTAATATAAAGCATGAACTTATTTTGTGTTGTCCTCTGACTCATTGTCATTTTCACCTAGAAAGGGAAACTCATGAGTTTCAAAGAACATGGTAGTGCTAAAAGAGCTAAGATCCAAATGATGCTTAGGAAGATTATGCATCTAATCTTGTCTAACCGCCTCTCTTTGAAATATTTTGAATGTTACATAAAATTCAACAAAGTTAAGCTCACTATGTTTAGAAGTATTATGAATTCTACACCAATTGGGAAGAGTTTTTTCTGCTATGTTAATCTCTGAGAACTTGTTAGGTTATTCCATAATGTTCATAGGCCTATTGAATTGTCAGTTGTATAACTAAAATCTAGCATTCTAATTACTATTTGGGCCATTGGCATTGCCCATCCTCCTTTGCATATTTAAGAAATCATTGCTCAACTTTTGAACCATCTTCTGAATAGAATCCAGTTCTATCTTTGTAGAGTCAAAGCCTTATAAAATAGTAGCAAGAGACATAGTAGATTATTGATTCTATTGGTAGTTATTTCTTTGCATGTGATTATTCAAGAATATGTAGTTTGGTTGTATTGTTTACATCATGGGAGGCAGCATATATAGTTGGTTTTGATTAAATGTTGGGATATTCTGCCTTGCATCTAGAATCATATTCAACGTGGGAAAGTCATTATGGATGTTGGACATAAAGATCACTTAAGGATTGAGTTATCTATCGATATTAATGGCTTATTTTAATGCTCATGCTAAATTTTTAGCCACAGTAGCTTTCTTTAGGAACACTACAATAATCAGATCCAGTGTGTTCTTGTACATGTCCAATGCTAACACTTCCTCCAGTTTATACCTTGGGGTCAACCAGTTATACATATTTTGAAACCATGCATTGAAAGCCTGGATAGGCTCATTAGACCTTCTTTTCATACTAGTGAAGATTTGATATTATGTTGATACTATTAACCTATCCAAATTATGCAAGAAAATTAGCTTGACACTCATTCCAAGAAGTGATGGATTTATCCATTAGATTTAACTACCAATCATAAGTAGCATTTATTAATGAAAAAGGGAATAATTTACATGCAACATCTTCATCAACAACATTCATTAATCTTAAAGTAGTTTTGAAGGATTTGATGTGTTCCTCTTTTGTCCTTACTCCTAAAGGTGAAAAGGATGGTAGGTACCTTTCAGGATTCCTAAGTAAATCATGCACGTCTCTTGGGATAGTAATAGAGGATCCAATAGGTGATTGAGCCATTGGCTCATTAATAGGTAAAGGGTTCCTTACAGGTAAAGGATTCCCAATTAGAGGAGGTGGAATGTTATGAATTGGGGTTGTTGGAAGAGTTTTAGGTCTCCTATGGTTTGACAAGGGTGAGACTAAAAAACTAGATTGAGAATTAGATATAGTCACTCTCTTAGGTGATTCCAGTACAACTCTATGCAAATAATAACTACTATTATTAGGGGTGTTGGCCCTCCTAGCACCAATAAAACTATTGATGTTGGTTTTATGAACACCACAACATAATGAGGTAGCCTTTAACATTTTAGGATCTTAATAAAGGTAAACTCCACTCCAAGGTACAAGTTGTAGGTATGCATTGTTTGACAACTTATTGATGGAATAATTGGTAGGGCATGCAGGTTATTGACAAGGTTTTTTGGATGGAGGTGTGGTCTCTAAAAGGTAATGAATATCTACGTGATTTATATGGGTGGTTGGTTGCTAATCTAAAATGGGTATATCTCAAAACAAACTAAAAAAAGGATGGAAAAGTAAGGCAAAAAAGAAAGCTCTATAGTTTTTAAGAACTACTTCCCTAGTTAGTTTCTAAACAGGCATGTGCTCTCAGAACCCATACTTGTTAGCATCTATTATGCACACACAGTCAGACATAGCTAATAAATATAAGGAGATAATGATGTAGGAAAATTCACAAGCCTCAAATAAAGTTTGTTCCTTTCAAGGCAGCTATTGTGCATTGTTACTCAAGATATTATGGCTCAAGCTAGTGACGTATCTGAGGTAGCTTTGGCAGACACAAAGAAAACTACATCAAATAAAGCACTAGTACACGTTCAAAATTATGAATCAAACAACTTGACTATCTTAACTAATATATTTAACCATTCTTTCAATAGTTATTACACATCTATAGATCCATACATCAATTAGTATAATCAAGAATCCATTCCTTGGCTTGTATCCCTCTTCAAGATCAATCTTGAAGACCAACCACCACACAACCTTTGATGCCATACCTATCATTCAAGTAACCTGCCATATCCAAACCTACATATCCATGTAGTGAAGACCTTGACCCTGCATAACAAGAATCCCTGCTACTGATCCCTCTCAAATACCTGAGAATCCACTGAACTGCCCTCTAGTACTCCTTCCCCGAATTGGCTCCATACTTTTTGACAACTCCCACTACTTGGGAAAACTCAGGTCTACACTAGACCTCATGTGATTTCGAACCCTGTTCTAAGCTAAGCTTGAACTGTCCAGCCCTTGGTGTGCTTTCTGATTCTGCATCCTGCATCATGAACCCCGCCAACACTGTCTTCACATCAGCTCCCACTGAAGATAAAATCTCCATGTCTCTTATGCCAAAGAATTTTGCTGCTCCAAATTCTTCATGACACACCTCTAAATTAACCTTACCCTTAGCTCAGCAAATCCATGTATGTACAAACCTGCTAGCAATCACCCACATACAGTAACAAGATAATGTTGCAACCATCATCCACCTGGTAAGATAAACACAATAGTTACGCTGACATTGACTAAAGCCATGCTTAGTCATCCTCCTGTCAAAACCTGTACCACTATCCTGCAACTTTCTCAAGACCATATACCTTGGCCTTCTATCTCACGTATCCATCCACTCTCTTCTTTACTTTGGAATCCATTTCGTCTCTCAGTGCTTACTTCCAGTTGGCAACTCTACCAAAAAATACCTATTTGGTTCTTCTCCAAGGACTCACACTCCTCATCTATGCCAAGCTCCCACTATATCTGGATTCTACCTGCATTGCCTCTTCACATCTTCCTGGTTCTTGACCATCAATCAGCAATATAAAGAAGGTGAACAATGAATATGAGGTTCACTTACCCTTTCTGACCTCAATATGAGGATTTGAGACCTGTTGACAGCTTGTTGTCTGCCCAATATCCATTCCAGTGACCGATCTCAGCCATCTCCCAGTCTGCCCCCGACCGATGTCGATTCCCTACACTGACCCTGACTGTCGACGTTGTCTCCCTAGCTGACGCTGGTATCCCTTCCTGTCGATGTTGATTCCTTCATGACTGACATTGGTCTTCCTGCTACCGATGTCGGTTACTATCTAATTGATGCTGGTACCTGTGTTCGCCTATGAGTGATAACTTTTTACCAGTGAGCTCTCCATGGATCAAAATCTTGTTCAAATCAACACAGCCCTACTCAGAATAATTCAATCTCCTCACCTGATCTCTGTCCATCATCTCCTCCATGAACACCAAGGCTTTCCAGTTCTTTAACTTATCAAAAACATCTGTCTTCCACTTGAGAACCTGCATTCCCCTCCTACATATGTGACCAAGCCCATGAAGCCACATCTCTGCAACAGAAGGTGAATCAGTAATATAAGTAGATAGATAAAGGATACCTACTTTCTTACCACCATCTAATTCAAGTGCATCCATTGTGAGAGTTACAATGCATCTCCCATCACCCAAACTTCCTAAAGAAATTAGACTCATCTCCAAGACTGGTACCTGCATGACTTCCTTCAACCACTGTGTGTCATCCGTCTACAATTTCAGCTTCACTTCCCCTTCATCAATAATCTGACAAGGCTCTCCAAACCCTAAATAAATCTCTCCAAAGTCTCCAAAGACGTATCCATGAAAAGATGCTCTATTTCAGGCTGCATGGAAAGAGGCAAAAGAATCTGTAAACAAAGATTCTACTTTATCCAGAGCAACCTGTGCAATGACCCCTGCAACATCTGCTTCTACATGTTGATCTTCTACCGACCAACAATCTCCTTTTACCTGCTCTTTCTTTCCATCAATTAGAGCATTTGTGCTATTCAGTTTCTCCATTCGTAGCTTACTTTCTTCTACCATTGCTATACTCCCACTCAATTTGAAACCCCTGCGAGTGACTTGTAATCAAAAACACTACCAGATCTGAAACCACCTGTTAGTCAACCCAACCAAAAGCTCTGATACCACTTGTCAGGAACCTAAAATAATAAACATGCTCTGATACCATGTGTCAGGATCTTGCTCCAACAATAGAGCACATATGATTACTTCTTGTATTAGCAACTAAACACGAAATTTAACCAGAATCAATAAGTAACTAGAAATATGAAACAACATAGGAATTGAGAGACAATACACAATTGTATTAATAATCACTCAAAAGAATATACAATAAGGAAGATGCCACTTCTTCCTCCACCTCAAAGGCTTGCCACACCTCAAGACCTTCTTCCCTCTCTCTCTTGGTCCCAACAATCAACTCCAATATAGAATTGATGCTCACCTCTCCAACTAGTCAGTAACACGATGCCAGTACGTCAAGTACACAACCGTACTCCAAGTAGATCTCCTGCTACCTGCAAATCACTAGACCTTACTCACCATTGTAGATCTCCAAAAGAAACCATGCTATCCTGCTGACTAAGATCATACAAATATGAAGAACCTTGCTGATTCTCCAATCCAGTACCCACCTTGGTACTGTGGCACTAGGAGGAACACAACATTGCTCTCTTCTCTCAGAAGGAGCTTATTGCTCTCTTACTCTCTAGCTACAAGTTTACAATACAGCCCATGAGTCCATATATAGATCTCATGCTTACAATAATTAGACTATCTTAATTACAATAATTAGACATGTAACTCAAGACTACAACTAGCCTCTAACATGCAAACTAACAGTCCAAAAATAGACTCTCCAAAATCAACATGCAAACTGCATGTTCATGTATAGGCTGCCGACGTCGGCTCCTCCATGACCGATGTCATCTGACTGGTAACCGATGCTGATTGTTTCTTTGCTGCTATCTGACCGACGTCGGCTGATTAGACCGACGTCGGTTGCCCTGCAACTGATTTTGCAACTCTCCACAACCTTTGCAAGCTCTGTGACTTCTCCTGTTCGCATCCTGGTGAAGCTTTTAGCTCCACAACCTAACATTATTTTTGTCAAACAAAATATTTGAGACATAAATTTTGAAGGAATTAGTCTAGGGAAAAAAGATTAAATAAATTACTCCAAGACAAAAGTCCCAAAGGATAGGCTTATAAGGAAGAATGCCTAGGATAAAAGTCCTGAAGGGTAAGTACATTAGGTCCGAAGGGTCATTTCAAAAAGGGATGAAGGGAAATTCTATCAGGACCACAAAAAATTCCCAAAGGGAAAGTACAAAAAATTTTAAGGGTCATTCTATTAGGCAAAATGACTACAACAAAAAGGTCGAAGGGTATCTACAAAAAATATGAATGGTCTATTTCATAGGGCAAAGTGCCCATGATAAAATGTCCAAAGGGTCTACTTCATCAAATAAAATGTTCAAAAAAAATATGTTGAAGACCCAATTCTATCAAACAAAATGTCTAAAAAAATTATGAAATTACTTAGATGCTCTCATAGAATGATTATATATCGCACAGAATAAGCAAATATGAGATATCACACAATAATAATTGATAGCAGAGTAGAATACTAGATAATATAACAAAGCCATTTCAAGGGAAAAACCTCCATAATAATGCACTAAGAGTAGAATACTTAACATGATGATCAAATACTAACCACTACCTCCTATATATAGTCTACTTAGCCATGGTTATTCCATAGGCCAACCTAACTAAGAACATAGAGAAATGTAACAAGAATATAAAAGAGGTATGTAAACCATAAGTCAGATACACATATCCCTAGACATGATAAAGGTTAAGGGCATAGCATGCCCCTCCCCTTCAAAAAAACATTGTCCTCAATGTTGAGTCAACTCTAGATGTTGTTGCACAAAGGATTCATCCTCCCAAGTGGCATCTTCACAAGGTACATTCTTCCATTTGATCATGTTCTCTTTAATCACTATAGACTATATCTACTTAATACACATTTGAAGGATTACCTCAAGATCAAGAATAAATATTCCTTCTTCATCTAATTGTGATAGCTTTGTTTGAGTATCAACTCTATGTCTAATGACTTTCCTTAGGCATGATACATAAAGTACTGGATGTATGCGAGTGGAGGAAGGAAACTCTAACTTGTAGGCCACACTACCAATTTTTTGTAAGATCTGATAAGGCCCATAATACTTAGGGGATATCTTGTTATCCTTTTTCTATTACTTTAAATACATATGCTTATATGATACAATCAAACAAAGACCCAATCACCAATCTGAAAATGCCTCTTACTCCTATGTTGATCTGCCTACTTCTTCATGCAATTCTGAGCTATGGCTAAATTTTCACATAAACTTGCAAGGACCTCTTATTGATGGTGAATATGTTCTTAAAATTCACAAACCTTAGTATGGACCATCAATTTTCAAGTGATGTATGGAGGGTGGTATCCATATAGTGCCAAAAAAGGAGAGATTTTGGAAGAACTATGAATACAAGTATTATACCACGATTCAACAAGTGGCAACTAATGAACCCATTTATCCAATTTATCAAAAAATAAAATAATAGAGATATCCTTCCATACATTTATTGACTACCTCAATTTTTCCATCCGATTGAGGATGATAGGGTGAAATATGAGCCAACTGGGTGCCCAAACATGAAATAACTTAGTCCAAAAATTGCTAGTGAAAATGGGATCTCTATCACTGATAATGATCTTAGGGGTACCGTGAAATTTTTGAACTATATTGAGAAAAGTATAAGCTACTATACTAGCATTAAATGGTTGTGATAAAGAACAAAAATGAGCATAGTTACTGAGATGATTTACCACAACCATGATAACATTTTGACCATCAGTTCTCAGTAACCCTGTAATGAAATCCATAGACACCTCTTCCCAACATTGGCTAGGGATGGATAAAGGTTGCAAAAGACCTAGGGTATTGATGGTTTCTCCCTTATTTTGTTGATAGATCATACATTCAACCACATATTTTTGGACATCCCTCTTGAGTCCTTCCCAAAAAAAACCCTGCTTGATTCTACAATAGGTTTTCAAAAATCTTGAATGACCCCCAATTGGAGTTGCATGAAGTTCCTAAAAGATTTTTTTTTAAGAAGAGAATTATTACATAATTATAATATATCTTTATACCATAATTCATTACCCTTCCATGTCAATTTTTCAAATCCACCCAAACCTTGCTAAATATTCTAAATCAAATCATGGGTAACACTATCATTGTTCCATTCTAACCATGTTTCCTCTAGCCAATCTGTGTGTAGAATGGTCATAGCACATAGTAATGCCTAAACTAATTCATCCTTCCTAGATAGTGTATCTACCATGACATTATCCTTGTCTTTCTTGTAAATTATTTCAAAATCATAGCTTAACATCTTAGTTACCCATTTCTATTGTTCTTCAGATGACAACCATTGTTCCAAAAAATATTTGAGACTATCATGATTAGTCTTTACCTAAAAGTGATGACCCATCAAATACAGCCTCCATTATTTGATTACATGCAAAATGGCCATCATTTCTTTTTCATAAATGGGTTTGTGCTAATTTTTACCCTTTAGTTGACAACCTTAAAATGTAAGTGGTCTACCTTCTTGCATGAGTATGGCACCCATACCATACCCAGATGCATCACATTCAACCATAAAAGTCTTAGAAAAATCAGGAGTGGCCAATATTAGAGTGGTGCACATAGCCAATGTCAATTGTTCAAATTCCCTAGTAGTTGTATCAATCCACTAAAAGGAATCTTTCTTCAACAAAGAGGTGAGTGGGGTTGCAATACTACCACAATTTTTGACAACCCTGTGATAGTAACCAGTTAACCCAAAAAATCCCCTTAGTTTCTTGAGTGTCTTAGGAATTGGCCAGTCTATCATTGCTTGGATTTTTTTAGGATCCACTTTCACTCTTGCATGTGAAACCAGATGACCCAAATACTCAACATCACAAGCTCTAAAAATAAATTTGGAAGGTTTGGCATATAAATGATGTTGTTCTAGAATTGAGAGTACCTATTTCACATGGTGCAAATGGTCTTCCTAATTTTTATTGTAAATGAGGATATCATCAAAAAATACCAAAATAAATTTCATTAAAAATGGCCAAAAAATAATATTCATCAAACTTTGAAAGGTGGATGGTGAATTTTTTAGCCCAAAAGGCATAACCAAAAACTCATAATGGCCCTCATGAGTCCTAAAAGTAGTTTTGGGTATGTCTTCATCACAGATCCAGATTTGATGATACCCAAAACACATATCTAACTTGGTAAAATAAAGAGCACCATTTAATTCATCTAGCAAATCATTAATGATATCAATATGAAACTTATCTTTGATAGTGTAATTGTTGAGTTCTCTATAGTCAAGGCACATCCTAGAAGTGTAATCTTTCTTTTTCACCATGACAACTGGTGAAGAATATTCACTTTGGCTATGGAAAATGATTCTTGCATCCAACATCTCCTATACCATCTTTTTAATTTTACTTTTATGAGCATAGGGACACTTGTATGGCTTGATGTTAGATGGTGTACTACCAAGAATATGTTTGATATCATGATCATGTGTGCAGCTAGGTGGAAGTCTTTTTGGCATGTCACCAAAAACAATTGAATGGGCATTAATCACTTGTTGTAGATCAAGAGGTGTAGATGGTTGTGTTGGCTAAACTTCCATAGAAAAAAAGTGACCCACAAATCCTTCAACACCTTTTCAAATAATATTTGTCATTTGATGGCAGCTAATAAGTTGTGGAGATTTATCCCTTAATCCCTTTATTTTAAATTTTCTTCCTTCAGAATGAAAATGCATGAATAATTCCTAAAAATTCATCTCAATAATGCCCAAAGTGGTGAGCCATTGTACTCCTAGAATAATATTAGCTCCCCCCATGGGAATAGAAAACATAGGAGAATCTAACAAGTAGCCTCCCATGACTAGATTAATACTATGGAATTTTCTTGAATAGCTAATAGTAACACCATCTACAATCATGACCTAAAATTTTAGAGCAGGATAAATGAAATAGTTCAAGCGAGAAGTGAACTTTATAATGATGAAGTTGTGTATGCTCTTAGAATCAATCAATATAGTGACCTTTTGTTTCTTTAAGAAACCCACCACTTTAAGAGTTTGGGAAGTAATAATACCTAAAAAAGCATGATATGAAATAGTAGGTTGAGAGTCTTCAGATTCCTCCTTATGACCACCTTCATCCTTACTAATTGCTTTCTCATCATCATCATCGTCATCATCATCATCATCCTCATTGGCACCTTCAATGTAAAACAAATTTTTCAGCACAACAATGGTCTTTGCTCCATTTGCTATCGTAACCATAACACAACCCTTTGGTTCACTTCTCAATTTTTTAAGGTGTCAATCTAGTGGGTTGAAGATATGATGTTTCTGGAAAGGTGCGATCATGACTAGTAGTGAAGGTTTTCCATTTGACCATCTCTTTTTCATTTGCCATGTGTGCCCATGGGATGGCTTCTAATATAGATGTTGGGTTAAACATCCAAACCTCTAATTAGATGTTATCTTTGAGACCACCCAAAAATATATCAATCAATTTTTTTCAATGGTGTCTTCCACCCGTAAGGATAGATTCTGAAATTGACAAATATAATCCTTCACAGTCCCTATTTGTTGCAGTTTAGCTAACTATTTGAAGCAGTTCTTAAATAAATTATTTTGATAATGAGCCAACAACTCATTAGTGAAAATAGACCATGTAACAGGAGCACCATTCTTTTTATTTTAAACATACAACTAGTAATAGCAAATGAACTACGTAGGTTCTAGATACAGAGACACCACTATCACCTTCTAAAAACTAGAGTTTGATGCAAATCAAATAAATTCTTGATTTGGGTAATCCAAGTGAGAGGATCCTTACCATAAAACTTATGCATGTCCACTTTTAGCAACATCAATTTCACACCAAAATTGGAGTTACTAGTGTTGAGAGGAGAAGGACCTGAATGATGAAGTGGAGGGTTATTTGACTATAATTGAGATGAAATGGAAGCTAATTGAGAAGTGATCTAGTTATATTGAGTGTGAACCCCATTAATATCTCTATGTATCTTTAAAATATCAGTTTGAATTGCAAAAAAGTCATCATGCCACACCAACCATATACAAACCCTAAGAGGGTTTTTTCCCTAAAAAAAGTGTACCAAGAGATGGTACCATTATGATCACCTCGCCAAGACAAATCCAATGACTACCTTTGTGCACTAGGGTAAAAATTTAGGCACCAAAAAAGTGTACCAACAGAATATACCATTGTGATCATCTCATTGAGAAAAATCTAATGACTACAATTATGCAAAGCAAAAAAAAATCTTGACTTTTTTAAAAGTGTTTCAAAAAATACTATGTTGACATAAAAATTGATTCTTCTCAGATTGGCAGTTATGTTTTTTGGCTCCTTCCTCTCTCAAAAGTTGCACCTAACTAGATACCAAAAAAATGCCACAGGAAACTTGCCCAAATCGAAGCTCTGATACCACTTGTAATGAAATTACTTAGATGTTCCCATGAAATGATTATATATCACATAAAATAAGTAAATATGAAATATCACATAGTAATAATTGATAGCAAAGTAGAATATTGGATAATATATAAAAGCCACTTCGAGGGGGTAACCTCGACAACAATGTACTAAGAGCATAATACTTGACATGATTATCAAATACTAACCACTACCTCTTATATATAGTCTACTTAGCTATGGTTATTCCATAGGATGACCTAACTAAGAACATAGAGAAATGTAACAAGAATATAAAAGAGGTATGTAAGCCACAAGTTGGCCACACATATCCCTAGACATGCCAAAGTTTAAGGACATAGCAGAAGGGCAACTATAAAAAATTGGAATGGTCCACTTTGTAGGGAAAAATGCCCATGATAAAAAAAATTTAAGAGTCTACTTTGTTAGATAAAATGTCTGAAACAAATATGTTAAAGACTTAATTCTGTTAGACAAAATGTCTGAAACAGACTATGTCGAGGCAAAAAAGCCCATAACAAAAAGTTCCATAGAATAAGTCTAAAAAAAATAAGATTGAAATGACAAATTTCATAAGTACTTAAAGAAATAATAGAAAAAATACCTGATATAAAAATTTCAAAACAATTATAAAGATAGTCTATGAAAACACAGCACCAATGCCATCTTACCGGAGTATGAAAGGCCAATAGTCAGTCTTTTCCCAAAGTTTTGCAAAAACACATGGAAGAGGGGCTCAAATTCAAGACTATAATCTAAAAAAAGGTGAGTCCCCATTTCCTATGGAAAGAAGGGGGATGTTGGGTACAATAAGTTTTAGTGTAAGACCATGGATAGGACCAGGCCTTCCTCACAAAAATTTCTAATACCCAAGTCATAATGAAATTACATGTGTCAAATTTGAGATAAGTAGTGATTGATTATGAGTTACACATCATTGACATGATTCCTATCTTGATATAGTATGTTTTATGTTTATTCCATTGATCTTTTATTTTTATTTTCTAATTGCATGTAATATTACAACCATTTTTCTTAAGTTTTTCATACTTCCCAGCTTGAATTAGTGTGATCAATTTAAGTTCATTTTTCCAATTTTGTTTCTATTTTATGATTCCCATTATGATTTAGTATGATGGATTGACTTAATAGTTTTGTTTTTATACCATTTGGTTTTCTTGTACCTTCCATTTTATTACATTATTTTCATACTTCCCAATGTGATATAGTGTGATTTTACTTGTTTTAATTTGGTGTAAATATTTTACATGGTTTAAAAACATTTTATTATACGTTTTACCATATTTTGGTTTATTATATTTAGTCATCTTTTTTTATTACACATTTTTCATCTTGATATAGTGTGTAGTACATTTGTTTTTGATTACTTATACTTTACCAAGTCATTTTTGCCTTCTTTTTTTTAACCATGCATGTATATCACACAATGCTAGAAAAGAAAACATTCCACATATATTTCCCATAGCATATAAAATAACAACTAATAACATGTGATAGAAAGAAATATATCCATGCATCAACATCCACAACCAAATACAACTCATGAGATCAAATCCTATTATTAAAATCAATATCTATATATATCATGTGTTTTATACAATACAAAATAGCTCTAGCTTTAGGACTGGGCTCCATCATTTCTATCTTGTGGCCTAGCCATGTTACCCATAGATGCCTAGGACTATCCCTTCTAAATGGTATGATGTAATGAGGTAGTTTGAGATATCAAACATGCTACCTATCCCTATATATTAGCCACTTGGGCCTACACCTATCCAAGTTAGATAGTGTTAACCATATGTGTTATTCTCACCTGAGCTAAGGCCTATCAGGCTTGTGCCTCTCCCTCTCCCACCCTTTTCAGTGGATGCAATCTATCCATGTGTTCTTGTAACTACCTCGTGGCCTCCCCCATCAATGTAAACTAGCATACCTAGGCTAGGGCAGACAGTACCATAGGAACATCCAAAGTGGTGGGGTTGTATGGAGCCAGCACCCCATCCAAAATGTGATGGTGTGCATCCATAACTAGACATCCCCATCTAATATCCTCTATCATAGGATCTACAAAACTAAAACTAAATAGATATTAGATCACATATATATATCTCAAAATCTATCTATCTACTATAACCACATGCATTTACTATTTTATATCAAAGCTTAAATCAAAATCACAACATTTCTCACTAGTACCAGTATCACCAACCACCATCTTCCCATTTACTTACCCATTTAGCATGGTCTCTTTGTCTCCTCATCCCCCGAGCACCTCTTCCATGGATCATCTCCATATTAGTGTAAATATAGGAGTCACCACTCATGCATTCCATAAACCTCTCCTAAGAGGTGTCTTTATAGACCAGTTATGTCCTAGAATGGTTGTTGGGTCATCTTACACTGTCACCCTCACATATGTCTACTCTCATCGATGGTGCCTCCATTTGTAGTGTGGTTGAGGTGATCATTTTTACTGGTACTATGGTGGTGCCTATCATGGTGCCTATTTTGGTGCTTATTGTGTACCTACATCCACATCCATGTCATCCCCTCCCCTATATGCCTACTTTCATGCTTGACCCATCCATGGTATAACACACCATAGCCTAATCATAGGTATCTCTACTAGTACTCCTCCTCTCTCCCTCAACTCTCTATCATGTCATGCCCAATAAGCAGGCACTATCAAATGGGTCATTGGGTGTGGCAATCTAACCTACCATGGAAATTAAGCCATTGAATGTGGTTCTACCTATGAGGTATAGTGGCTTGTGATCCACACTCATGTTAGCCATATCATAATGGTCAACCAACTAGGCCATATGGTAGCAATGTGCATGTAAGGCTACCACATGATTTCCCCTTGTGTGATAGTCTATAACATTGGTACATGGGGTATGGCCTAAGATACATGGTCCTACCTCCATCTCATCACTTGAGGTAACCTATCATTAAGCACATGGGGTAACCCAGCTGGTCAATACATGAGAACCTCTCATATATGTATGCACTCAAAAAAAAGGCCCTATGGCCTTCTACCCTATGGATAGCATCCCATACATATCATGCATGATTTGGACCTAGATGATAGCCCCATATTCATAAAGTGCTCTCTGATCCAAAATGAACTGACACAAGGCGATTGCATATAGTGGTACCTTAACATCCAAATTGTGACATAGCCCTCATGTTATCACAAGTGTGATCACTACCTTGTAGATGTCTAGAATCTCTGCAACATATACATCAAATAAATTGACCCTCAATATTAGGTATATCTTATTTGAGCATGTTGCTAATGCTTGCCTCTCCTTCAAATCATCTGGTGTCTTAGTTATCACTGATATCCCTCCTATCAATAGTCCCAACAATGGATGGACATCCTCTATCATGATACCCACCTTAATGGTATCCCCATCCACCACCCATCAAAAGTGTTAGTCAATTATTCCCATAATCCAAGGAATATGATAATGAGATCAACACTAAGTGGGATGCACCTCATCTCCTTGATGCCTCCAAAACCTAGTGTGACTAGTCACGCTTTGTCTATGTTAGTCAAACACTCTAGTAGATCCATTAGATATGATGTATCTATCAATCACCAATACCTTTGGCATCTCTATAAAATATCAAACAAAAAAAGATGTACCAGACTTCCATGTCATAAATAATACAAATACATTCTTCAACCCATTTCAATACTATATCATCCCTCTTCATCAATACTAGATTGACCATTTTCTTGCTCTCATAGACTATATCAGCCATGTTCTACATAGTTGACCTCTTTTAGTGATACTACATCAGCCCTATTCAGCAAACTAAATTAACCCTATTATACATAGTCAACCTTTACCCCTTACCAACTAAGTTGGCCTATTGCTACGTAGTTAGCCCTAATTTAGCATATTTAATATGCCCATTATTATGCAGTTAGCATTACCATTCTACTTCACCTTATGGACTAAGTCGACCAGGTCGACTCTGTTTATCCATAGTGATGAATTTTTGCCCATTTACCATAAATGGCTTGGATATTTATTAGTCTAAATTCTTCCTACCTAATACCCTGTTTTACTGCTAGTTTACCTAGAAATTTCCTAGGGTTCATTCCAGTACCTATATTTTGCCTACCAGTCAATTTTCTAAGTTTAGCTTAATTTTAAATTAAAATACTCAAAAAATTGAAATTTCCAATTACTTACCTATATTTCACTCATTACAGCCATTATGCATCCTCCTCATCTCAATTGTCATCTCCTCACCATGATGGCTCTCTGGTCTCTAACTAGGTCTCTCAGAGCTATGTTTTCTTAGAATAGTAAAAATAACAAATGAATTACTTTTCACTTTATTTATATATACTATTCAAAATTATTTACCTTTCAAATATTTACCATTAGATTCTATCTTTTGATCATATCTTTATTTCTACTAGCTCTTTTTATGAACCATAAAATCTTCTAGAATCTTGACATCATAGAGAATCTCTTCACCTATTATATGTCTATGTTTCAAAAAATTTAATTTTTTGCTCTTTTTCACTAACTTATATAGGTTTGCCTAATGTTCCCTACATTGGAGACCTTCACATTTCATGCATCTCATTCTTTATCTATAACACTAAGGTAAGTAAAGGTATGTGTTTTTCAATTATGTCCTTTCATTTATATTATTTGCTCTTTACTATAATTTATTTAACTTCAGCATTGTATGTTTTTATGTTCTTTTCCCAAAGCATCATCCCATGTTACACCTAAGTGACACATGATGATCTTCAAGTGGAGGATATGTATACACATAATATTTTCAAAATTTATCAATTACTAATGCTTTCTCCCTTGCATGAACCCATTGAGTCTTAATCTTTTTGAGTGCATGCCTTAAAGGGCATATCAAGAAAGAGGTGGGTAGAACATTGATGCTTTGTAGGATTGGTGTCCCTTTACTACACTTGTTATCTATGTAACCATCTCTTAAAAATATTTCCTTAAGATTTGCCTCCTCTTTTTCACCCTCTTCTAGTCTTTTTCTTCCTTCATTAGCCCTTCCCTAGTGTGAAATCCTTTTTGATTGTTTATGATACACTATCAAACCCATCGACCATATACTCTGATTGATAAAACTCATTTAGGGTATAGGTCAACCCTTGGCTGACCTAGATCAGGACCTAATTTTTTTTATCAATAAAGATACAGAGTCAATTGGGTGACCCTATCAGCTAAACTTTTGGAAAGGATTAGGTTAGATTTAACTATATATACACACTCATTTCATTATTTAGGAAGATAAGAAAAGAAGAAGATATATATATTATGCATATATTTATCCACCATTCTACTTGATGAGCATAGCTTAGGGTTTAAATACTTTATTTAAAGATATAAATCTTATCTTGTGTATAAATCTTTTAGATGAATTGATAGGTTGTGTAGCCTAGAGCTGATTTATCCTTGTCATCCTTCCATACCATAATAACCTCTTATGAAGCACCTTGGCCAAGGGAGATATTGAGGATCGAAGAGTTCATCTTCAAATGTAAGTATTCCTAACTTTGATCCTCCTTTGTAAGAGTAGATAAATATTCATTTGGATTTCTCTCCCATGCATTAGGATTTTGTATGCATTGACATGATTGTATGTCTTCTATGCGTATTTAATTTTAATGTTTATTACCCCCACTTTGTGCCATAAGCTTTGGTGAGCACTAGATTAGACTTTGATTTTGTCATTTACTTTTGTGAATATGAAAAAATAGGACCTAGTTAGGGTTATTTCATAGTTTTACTTGGTTGGAGTCTTTAAAACCCTCCCTAATGATATTATTATGGTCAGAGATCCCTTGGCTAGGTCTAGTAGATTCATCTTGGTCATGACCATGAATATTTAATGCATCAATAATCATAAGTGTAAGTAGGATTTATCTTCTCTGAGCTAGTATTGTTTTATAGATTAGTTGCATTTCCCTTTACATACAACATCCATCTTCTATGATCTTGATACACACAAGTTATATGATTTGATGATCACTCTAAATAAATCATGTTTAAGCTTACATATGTATTTACACATGCCTTATCCATGATTATAACTTGCACATGGTACATGATATGTTATGCACTTGACATTTTTGCTAAAACATTTGATCTATGGGCCACTATGACATGTTTATTTTCTTATGATTTTCCTTTCCACACTTCCTCAAGTGTTTTGCCTTGCTATTGTCCTGATTTTTTGAGTATTTGAATATGCTCTATTATATGCAGACCACGTGCTTATCTTTTCCTTCTTGGATATTTGAATATGTCATTACCTTATTGGACATTTGAATATATCATTGCTTATTTCATAGACATTTAAATATGTTATTCCCTATTTTTGTGGACATTTGACGAAGTCATTTCCATTCAATTTTATGGCATTTGAACATGCCCCTTGTTTGCAGTCTCCTTGGACCATTGCTTTTGACTTACTTTTGAGTGCTATTGTGTGTGTGATTGGTTGCTTGTTGAGATTTTATTGTTACTATATAGATGTTGACATGTTATTTACCATGCATCTTAGGCCTACATGTGATCACATTGGTTTTATGCATTTTAATGTTACATCTACTAAGACAAATTTCCTTTTATATGTTACATGGTTACATTCACATATTTTATAGTTATCTTACCCTTTTGAGGTGTGGAAACTTCTAGGTACTATTTTTCCCTCACCTCAAAGGTGGGGCATATTAGTGGGGGGATACTTGGGAAGAATGCTTTCCACACTTTATACCAGTTCTTAGATTTAGTGGGGGCATGCTTTAGAAGCATGTTATTCACATTTATTCAATATTTGATACTTATATCAATTTTGTAGATTCAGTGGGGGCATGTCATATGGACATGGATTCCACACATTCACAATTTTTAGCTTATAATGGGGGAATACTTTGGAAGCATATTCTCCACATTCATTTAGTATGGTACTTATATCAATTCATGAATTTAGTAGGGGCATGCTTATAAAGTATGCTCTCTACACCTACTCAATATTCAGCATCTTTAGTTTATAATGGGGGCATGTTTAGAATCATGTCATCCACATTGGTACTTATATCAATTTTAGATTTCTCCATATATAATGGGGGCATATTTTGGAAGTATGTCCTCCACACTTACATAGTTATTTTAATTGAATTAGCCAAAGCACACAGTTATATGATTTAGATTCACAGTTGTGGTATAATTTTATACATGGTAACATTATTATACATGGTTTCATCATGAGACATACCTAATGTGAATATGTTATTCAACATGTGCCTAATATTAAAAAATCCAAATCAATCTCAGATTCCAAAACCATTGCACGTATTAATACCCCATAGACTTTTACAGACTTTAGTGATCCAATCTACTGTAGTAGTTGGTTCAACTTTTGGTATGGTTAAGGTGATTAAATAAGTAAATTTTACAAAAAATTTAATTTGGACATGATCATCCAAACTCACCAGGTTATAAGTATCATTGGGTTGCATGGTTGAGCTAATCTCAACTGCCAGGTGGTAACTCACTTTTGTTCCAAAGTTTGGAGCATGTGCCTTCCATTCTCTCTCTATTTATCTCCTTAGATATATTAGCTTTAAATATTTTATCTAAATTTATCTTAAACTTAGTTTCAAATCCTTATAATGATACATATTTTACTAAAATAACTTTCCAATAAGTAAGGTGATTACATCGACACACATGTGTACTCCTAAAACCTTGCTATTTCAATTTTGATCTATTTCAAGTACTTTTAACCCAGATTATATGCATTGATTATATATTGTAACATGTTCTTGTTTATAGGTTAGTCACTAGCAAAGTAGTTAAATTCAATTTAATCAAAGACAAGGTGAGTATACACACCCAGGTACTTATTCCTTTCCTTTAAATTAGTAATTTCATTAGGAGGAAATGTAGATGATATTTGGTGATTATGTATCACCTCAGTCTTGTACACTTAGAAAAATTAGACCTTGGTTGTTTTTCTTAGTTATACGCATACCTTACTTCCACAAGCCTCACATTTGCTCCATCTTGTGCCCTTTAACCTATCTCTTAGTTTGACTAGCCTTATATTGATGACAAAAATATTGTATCTTGCCTAAAATGCTTAAAATGTACTTATCTTACACCTATGTAAGTTCTAAGCCTATACCTGCTCTATTGCTCCCTAGACACTAACATCTAAGACAAATAGTAGTATTCACATTACTATCCTAACTTGACATAAGTGTTTAGTGCTTTAAATTCATCTAATTTATAAATTAAATGTGTTATAATGGTCATCTTAAGTGATTAAATGTATTTATCTCTTAATAGGATTGGTATAAATATAATATCCACCCTCATTCATTGCTCAATTAGTAATCAAACCAAAAGAGCACTCAAGTTACCAAAATCTTTCCTATTCTACCATATTCTAATATCAATCAAAGTAACAGCCCAACTAAAGGTTTAAAGTACTTAAGGATTAGTCATAAGTTCATGTTTTCCAAGTTACAAGCTTGGTCAATGTTGTACTTGATTTACACACATTGCATGATTCACACACAAGCCAACACATAGGGGAGAACTACATGAGTTTGAGGCCCTCTTCTAGAGCATTGGCTATGTAGGCAGTGCCCCTTGATAGTGGGGTCATTGCAGATCAACTAAACACCATGTGCCCACTAACCCATTTTTCTCAAAGGTCACATTAAAGATAAAAAGCTAGGGTTTTACCATTTTATTAAGAGTGACAGTCCATGACCTAGATCTGAATACACCAGAGTAAAGGTAAAACCAAACCTAGAATAATTGAGGTGGTTACATCTTATTTGAGTAGATATTCCATACAAGACACTAGAATTAAACTTAAATACTAGCATTGATATAACCATCTTAGGTTGACATAACTATCCATAAAGCTAGAGACACCAAATCTAGAATTTGATGATTGTTCTAGAACTATCTTCTTGAATACTTTATGCATGTACTAAATCCAGATCTATATTAGCATTAGAATCAGCTAAGTACATCACTTTTGTATCATTTCTATATCTATCATGTTTGTACTTTCCATTAATAATCTATCTCAATTTAATAAATTTAGCATATAGTACATATGAGTTTAGCACATTAATTAATCTACTATAAATCTGATATTCACCCTTGTGCCCTATCATTTTTATATCCTTAACCATATCTACCTAGGTAGGATTCCAAAATCCAAAATTAAGGTTAAATACTTACATTTGTCTTATTAATCACTCATATATTACATCATGTTACATATTCTACCTTTCTATAATATGGCATTGATACATATGGATGGAATAGACTAGTTTTCATTTCTTATATGCTCATTTGATGTTGTTTAGTTTCTTGCATGATAGGTTAGACATTGATTTCTTATTGTGTGTGGCCCTTGAACCTCATGTGCAAACATTATGTGAACATATCTATGAGATTGTGCTTGGTATGTGCAACATTTGAACATGTCCATTATTTGTGTCCCCTTAGCCTTATGTGTGCAATATTTGCTTATGTGATGTTTGAACATGTCCCTTATTTTTTATGACATATTCATGTCCATTATATGTATCCCTTGGCCCTTGCTTGTTGTGACATGTTCATGTCTATTTTATGTGGCCCTTAGCCTTATTGTGTGACAGTATGTGTTATGTTTGTTGTGATTACTAAGCTTGATTAGTGGTGCCATGATACATATAATATGTTTTTTACTTCATAGAGGGTTACCTTTATTTCATACTTCAATTCCACATAAATCTAAACAAACATGTGTATGCATCATATTAAATATGTTACACAAATGCTTTAAATGACAATTGAAATTATATGATGACATGTTCTCCACATGTTGACATTCTACTTCATGATTACATGTTTATCACATGATATAATTAACTTTTCTTTTGAGGTGAGAAAGTTTTAGGATACATCATCATCCTAAAATGTGGAATAATTATGGCCTTGTCTTAGAGATTCAAACCTCCATGAGCAGATAAAAATTAGATTTTAGACAAAGTAAAAGTTTCAAAAATATAATGCAAGTTTCAAAAATACAAAATACATGTTTTTAGAGATTCAAATCAAATTGAAATATGAAATTTTATAATAAAGTGAAACTTTTTAAAATATTCAAAGTAATTCAAAAATCAGACACTGGCACATTAGGCATATGCACTCACTTTTCAAAGACTCAAAGTATAGAATTATACACACTTGAACGAATATGCATGGTCATATGCAAAACAATTATTGAATAAGATATAGGTTGAAAATACAATTACAATTGAGAAAATAGGTGCATAGATTTATATATCACTTGGAACTCATTCAAAGGGAGTGATACTCACTCATCTTCATGATTATTCAAAATTTCAAAATACAAGTATGAAAGTTCAAAATTGTAAAATTTCAAAGTGTTTACACTAAAATTAATTATGAATTACAATTAAATCTAAATAGAAATGTAAACTATTAAAATTTGATCTAGGATGATATATGAAATAGAATACAGTAAAATACAAAGATCCAAAAAAATTATAAATTTGATAATAATATAAACTAGGTTTAGGGTTAGAGGATTATCCTTGCAAATGATTTATTTTAGACTATATTAAATTTTGGTGAACTGTGACTACCTAAAAAGATATACAAACACATATGTGTTATAAAATAATGGCTCATTGACTATTGGGACAAGTTTTTAGGAGGTGGATAAGAGCGCAATACATCATTTTCTATCTATTGTTGATTCGGGTAACAATTCAGGTGACGGTTCTACCCTAATTGATGACAAAACTTTCAAGAGCCATAACTTTTGCACCGTAGCTTTGATTGACTCCCCATTTAAACTATTGGAAAGCTAATAATGAGGAGAATGTGATGATATGGCACATATATTTGCTTAGTGGTTTTTGACCTCTAAAAACCCAATGGAAGTGCCCTAAATTTTAATTTTAGTGGTGTAGTCTAAAAATAGTAAGTTTTTAAAAATAGTAATTCCTCAAATTTTATATTATTTTAAATCATGGAAGTCAAACCACTTAATATCCCTTCAGATTGGTGACCTTCCACATCCTCCTCTTGCTTTCAAAATGTGTATAAATTAATATGTAACCTGAAATGGAAATCAGACATCTCTTCCTAGAGATAAGCATATGGTTGTATTGCAATCTTGAGTAATAAAACATCTCTTCTCAAAGAATTAATTATTACTATGTTATTTTCATGTTCTTGAAATATATATCAATCAAAAATTCTAAGTTTTGAATCAATTGTGACTTTATCTTGGTAGGTTTTATATTGGATCTAAAAATCTAAGTTTGTTCACCTACATTTGTATGTGATTTATCTTTGTGTGAATCTTGAATTAATGTGTGGAATACTTATAAAATCAAAACCCTAATCTTACACAAGCACATAAAATGAGCTTAAATGAAAAAGGTATGGGAATGGGGGAAGTGAGAATGGTTGAACTATCCTTAGAAAACCCCTTATTGATTGAGTGTTGCCTACATATTTCAAAGGGCCTCATGATGATTTAGTTCTCCCTTTACATAAGATCATAAAAATGTAACTAGAAATTTTGATTAGAATGCTTGAAAAGGGATGCCTCAACTTGAAATAAACAATGTTATACTTGGTAAAAGACTGTAAAATTGCATCATAATTATAATAATGATATTTACTCAAAAATAGAAGCTTTTGAAATCTAAAATATAGGTGTCTTATAAGATAATGTTAGGTCCTTTCAAGTGTAACCCTTGATGTGCTTTTATGGGAGAATATTTTGAATATTTATGATAACCAACATATTGATATACATGGTAAACTCATTGGAAAGTGTGTTGTTTTGAAAATATAGTTATTAGAGTGTAGGATACAAGTATTCATTACTGGATAAGTGTGCAATGCACCCCTATTTACCTAGTGTAGACTTGTCCTAAA
Organism: Torreya grandis; assembly: GCA_037957365.1. Classification (NCBI taxonomy): domain Eukaryota; kingdom Viridiplantae; phylum Streptophyta; class Pinopsida; order Cupressales; family Taxaceae; genus Torreya; species Torreya grandis. The sequence goes on from JARHVA010003886.1 coordinate 101,736, forward strand.
AAGATAGAAGTTTATGAAACAAGAGTGAAAATAAAATATATATTGAATAGGGATTAATATGTATTAAATAGGTAAGTTTGGAAGATGTTCTTATTAATTTCAAGACTTTTAAGGTTTTTTAGATATTGTTGGTTATTGAAATGGTAAATTAGCCAAACAAGGTAAATATTTCAAGGATAACATTGTTAAGCATTTACTGATTAAATTTTAGTGTCTACATTCCCCCCCCCCACTTTATTTTAGTGATGATAAAATTACTACAGTAAAGGAAACACAAACCTAAGATTGTATACACACTTTGTATTTATCATGGAGATGTGCATGCCCCCTTGTTGACACATGTGGAGAAGTGTTGAAAATGTGGTGAATTGAGAGTGATAAATTCTTAATTTGAATAATCAGTGAAGATGATTGAGTTAGAAATATTTTATGCTTTGACACTCATAGAGAAATCTATAATTTTTAAAGAAATGGAAACCAACAAAGTGGTCTGATAAAGTTCAACCATAATGTTGAGTATCACTAAGCTTTCATGTAACTCACTTGTTGAACTAAAAAGAAGAGGTGGGAACTAGTACAAGGCTTTATAAATTAAAACCAATATGTGGAGTGTCACTAAACTCAAACATGGTCAACTTTCAAAATACAAATCACACTGTTATAGATGGATCTAGATTATAACTATAAATTCATGAAACTTTGAAACTTGAAAAAGAGAATTATGAATTTTTGCAAAGTATTATCTTGGATGTGAATGAATATCATTCCCCATATATTATATAGGGTGTCAATTTTATCCTTTGAAAACTATTTTAAAACTTGTAGATGTCTTTGCACAAGTTTATCTATGCTCGAGTAGTTGTAAGAGTGGAGTGCATAAGCAAGTTGGATGCCCCCATAATTTTAAATTTCTGATTTTTTAATATTATAAATTATCAAATATGAAATGTATTAGTTTTTAAATCTTGTAGATAATCACATTATGATTCCCCTCTTTTGAGATGAGTAAAATTGTCTACAAATCAATCGTCTAAAAATAAAAAGTGAGAGCATTTGTGAAACATGTAATCATATTATAATATTTTGCATATTTGATTTATATTGGAATCTAAAAAATGTAATATTGAAGCATACAAAGAGATTTTATATTGTTTTTCATCATGTAATTTAAATATAAAATTGAATTAGTGTATAAAGTATGTAAAAAACTTGCAAGTGTTGAATATGTATTGTAAACATAGTATTTTTGAAAAATTAAGCATTGAAGCACATAAGTAGTTTGTACATGATATGTATCATGACACCATAGATATATGTAATAGATATGTTCTAGTGAATGATAATAATCATGACACCATATTATCCAATATTGAACATGTAATCAAGATCACACAATGTCACACAAGCAAGCCCAAATGCCACATACAAGGGACATGTAAAAGGTTGTATAAAGTTAGAAAGTTTACATAAATGTCAAAAATTATGATCAAAACTTGAATGCAAGGGACATGTAAATGTCTCACAAACATAAAAGGCCAAAGTCCACACACACATGGCATGATGGTGCCATATAATCAAGAAGGTGTATGTTGAACATGCATAAGGCCAAGGGCCACATTCAATAAGCAAGCAAGTTGAATCATGTTATGTAATGAAGCAAGCATGTAGATTAAATAAATATAGCATATTTATATTGTATGTATTTATTTTCATGTTATAAAATAACATATTTATTATGACACATGTAAATTATAAATGAATAATAAGACATTTATTTCCGTTATAGCTCAACATGGAAAACAAGTTGTGGATAAATATAACCTGTAAAAGTGTTTGTATGGAATGATGAGATGCCCCAACTAAGCAAGGATGTTGGGTAAAAGGTTGACCCAACATCAAAATCATGTAAAAGTATGTCTTTGATTGATATTTGAATATAAGATATCCCGATGATTGCATTGCATTCAAAACTATAGATTTAAAATGCACAGGGATAGGTCTACTATAAGAGGAAATGCATGTAGTGCACTACTATTTATATTTTGTCTAGATTTATATATACATAAATTTTCAATCAAGATAGCTTTATTTGTGTATGATTATTTCTTGGTTATGTATAAAAATTCCATGTTTCACACTAAAAACCTTGTGAGAAGCATTGTATAGTGAGAAGGTAATGAAATATGCTATGTACTACATATAAAGATAAATAACATATGAAAATATGTAATCCAACAACATGAAAATATGCTTATAGGTCTTAATTTTATATTTTTTCAAATATTTTGTTTTTTTTTTGTGATTTTTATAGTATATGAATTTTTTTGTATTTTTTCCATATTTGAAAAGTAAATTACACATAAGTGAATGTTTAAAAAGATATGAAAAATAAGGTAAGCAATAAGGTTTTGGAAATGGAAGGAGGGGGAGATTCAAACAAACCTCAGCAAGATGTTAAGTCAAATCATGGCAAAAAGGAATGCAAATGAAATTCCCCCATCATAGATGTATATGTAGTAAAAATGGAAAACATGGCAATATGAACTCATGTAAAAGTAGATAGATGTGATCATGAAAGTATAGATGTGAAATAATGAGAAAATGAGTTGTCATTAAGGATGTGCATCAAATAAGGGAATAAGTGTCCCCAAAATGAAAGATATAGCCAATAGATAGAATAAAAATTTGGATAAGGTATAGAATAATAAACATCAAATTAAAAAACAAATAAGTTGTGTACAAGTAAAGGTTATTGCAAGCCAAGGATCCCATCAAGGGGATGTCTATATGAAGATGGATGAGGTTGTGAGAATGGGTATGCTCAACTACATGGTGTGAATGAAGGACTTGGTGTGAAAAATAAGTGCTAACTATATATGCCTTTGAATCATCATACCAATCTTGTGCAGAATCAAGATCATAATAATTAATGTAACCATCATCATAAGATAGATTGAACTACTTAGGTTTTATTTGAGAGTATAAAAAAATATCCATGCTATAAATTAGAAATATATTTTTGTAATTTTTTTCATCATCGTCAAAATCTCACATCGTAGTTTGAACTAGAGAAGAATCATGTAACCTTGTTTGAGTAATAAGAAGAGAAGTTATTTATGCTTTGACTTCTTAACTTGGAGATATAATCATATCTTTTGTAGTGTTCACCTTGTATTCTTCATTTATACATATGAGTTAAATTATCATAAAGTTTATTTCCTTCTCATCTTGAATTTTTTCTTTCAATTGTGCTTTGTGTAATTGATCTTTATCTCGTTGTAACCTTTCTTTCTCTAATTTTATTGTGCAATTGTTCCTTATCATTTTGTTCTTTTACGGACTTGTCTTTGTCAACTTTTTCCTTTTTTAATCTTAATTTGATTTTTCCTTTGGAAATTATTCTTGCTATAAATATTTTTTTCTTTTAATTATCCTTTTGTATCCATGATTATTATTTTTTATTCCTAATTTTTCCACTTGTTCTAATTCGAATTGTGATTTAGGATATGCAATCATAATATGAGTGGGTTGTTGAATTTATTTATATATTATTGGTTACCACTATCAATGATACTTTATATTTTCTTCTTCAAATCCAAACACAACTATTTGTATGATGCCCATGCATTCTATTATATTCACAATAGTATTTTGGTCTTCTTAGAGGAGGTATGGAAGGTAATGTAATCAATTTATTTTGAAGCATTTCTATTAGAATTTTAGTTTAACTCTTATTATCCTTTTTCACACTTATAGGATCAGTATATGTAGATGTATGTTGATTTTGAACCTTTAGTTGAGATGATATATTTAGAGGCATGACATATCTACGAGATGTATAAACATGGTTGACACTAGCATGCCTTAGATTTCTTGTATTTTCCCATGATGTGAACTTTGCACTAAAATTTTATTTTATTGTTGAAATTGTTTTATTGAGATTCTCAAAGCGATGATTTGATCTTGAGGGGATTCATAGTGTCAATCCTTATGAGGTTTTGATTGAACATGTATATTGATTTTACTTGAAGTTTTAGGTGTGCTAAGGTAAGAAGTAGTGTATATTGGGTGGCATGCAAATCTATGTCCCTGGTGGCCACTAGTGAGGATACTATTGATGGTTCTAAATAGGAAACTAGAGGTGTCATCAAGGAAGAATCTATGGAAGGTTATAAAGAGGAAACTAGAGAGGAAACTGAATAAGAGTCAGGAGATGCAACCAAAGAAGATAAAGGGGAATCCAATGAGGTATCTATATATGTGAGCAAAGGGGAATCTGGAGAGAATTATAGGATAGAATCCAAAGAATAATTTAGAGGTGACTCAAAAAAGGAAGCTAGGAAAGAACCCAAAGGAAAATTTGGTGGTATTATCAAAGGTAAATACAAAGGAAAATCTAAAGAGGTTTCTAGAGGAGGGTTTAAAGAGGAATTAGTAGGTGTGCCTATGGGAGAATCCAAAAGAGGGTCTAAAGGTTCCCAATGGTCACTATAGTCACCTTGAACATTATATGTTAGTTGAAGATTAAAATCATCATTTCAATAAGTTTTTATTTTTAATGTTTTGTCCATTCATCTTTATCATAAGAAAATGGGATAACATAAGTGGAAAAAAATCATCAAGAGGATGAATACTAACATCATATATAATTTGACTATCCATGGTCAATGTAATGAATTTAAAGATAAGAAGTACAACAAAATTAATGTTAAAAACTAATAAATAACCTAGCATGTATAGAGGAACTAATGATTAATCATACAATGCAAACAAAAATTGAGGTATAATAGGTAAGCTAGGAAAGGGTCTTGAATGATTTATAGGCTCTTAGATATACTTGGTCATTCATTGATTAGTGTCGGTCCAATATTTTAGAGTTGTAATTATAAAGGTAGAACCATGCCTATATCCCACTAACCTCAGTTTTGAGGTTAAGAGTAACTTTCTTGGGTGATAAACTCTTCTCAGGTATACCACAAATCAAACAGATATAAAAAGGTTTCATATTGGTGAAAATAAGGGGATCTTAGGTGTTTATAATGTACCATGAGGTATGGGGAAAATAAAGTCTATGTTTAGTGTTGTATTATGGTTATGAATATTGGAGTAAAAACACCTCATGCAATAATGTCTATAAACATGACACTGTATAACCCTTCACAAAAATCATTAAATAATTTTAAAACTATCTGAACATAGATTCTAAAATAACCAATAAAAATAAAAATAAAGTAAAATAAAGGTGAAATATTTTTGAATAGGAAAATAACAAAATTCAACCTGAAGTAGAAATAAAGAGCCTATGTGTTAGTATCTATCTAAGATGAGAAGACAAAAAATATCTATGTTGGATTACTCCAAAGTCAAAAAATCTTAATCATTATGTTATGGATAGTATCCAAGGTTGAGGATTGTATTTTTTTAGTGTCAATAATTTACATAATTAAACTAAGACCCTAATCTAAAAATCAATAAGCAATAAATAGTGTACTAATTATATCGGGTTCACAAAAATGTTTACACTGTAATTAATTATGAATTACAATTAACTCTAAATAGAAATGTAAACTATGGAAACATGATCCATGATAATGTATCAAATAGAATATATTAAAATATAGAGATCCATAAAATTTGTATATATGTTAAAAATAGAAATTAGGGTTAGGGTTAGAGGATTATCCTTGAAATATATTTATTTCAGACTATATGAATTTTTTATGAATTGTGACTATCTAAAAAGAGCTACAAACATAAACTTATTAGAAAACAATGGCTTGTTATCTACTAGGACAAGTTCATAGGAGGCAGGAAGGAACACAATGTGTTTTTATCTATCTATTGTAACATTGTTCTATCAAGGTGTACATTAGACATAAAAATTTAGGTTGGTTCACCTACATCTATATGTGAGTTGTCTCTATATGAAGCTTGAATTGATGCATGGAATATTTGTAAAATTAAAACCCTGATCTTGCATAAGCACATAAAAATATATCCAATTCAATGGGATAAAAAATGGGGGAAGTGGGAATGGTCGATATATCCTCAGAAAACCCTTTGTTGACTGAGTGTTCCCTACATATTCGAAAGGGCCTCAGGCTGAAGTAGTCATCCCTTTAGGGGAGATCATATGAATGCATCTAGAAAATTTTGATTAGAATGATTGATAAGTGATGCCCTCAACCTGTAATAAATAATGTTAGACTTGGAAAATGGCTATAAAATTACAGCAAAACTATAATATGTATCTTTACTCATAAAATAGATGTTTTTGAAACAAAGATAGATGACTTGTAAGATAGCATTAGGTCCTTTGCAGTGTGACCCTTGATGTGAGTTTATAGGAGAATATTTTGGATTTTTTTGATAACCAAAATATTGATATATATGGGATAACCATTAAGAAGTGTGTTAGTTTTAAAATATAGTCATTAGCATGTGGGAGATAAGTTCTCACTACTGGATAGGTGTGCAGTGTGCCCATGTATGCCTAGTGCAAACTTGTCCTAAAAGAGCATAAGTTTTTAAAACAAGAGTGACAATAGAGTATATAATAAATAGGGATGAATAGGGATGAAATAAGGAATTTTGGAAGATGTTCTTAGTAATTTTAAGACTTTGAAGGCTTTCTTAGTGATTGTGGGTTATTGGAATGGTGAATTGTCCAAGCAAGGTAATTATGTCAAGGATAAGAATTGCCAAGCATTTATTGATTAAATTCCAATGTCTACACAAAGTTCAAATTTTTAAATTGAAAGGTAAAATATTAATTTCAATTCAATTATATGAGTAATGTGGTTATTATAGGGGAATGAATACTCTTCATTCTCTTTTGATTGTGCAAAATAGAATCTAGATCTATTTACAATGGTGTGATTCAAATTTATGTGGGTAATGTACATTGAGGTTCAAATATGGTCAATATCCATGGCATTACTTTTATCAAACCCATTTTTTGGTTCCATATTCTATTTTAGGTAATGTGTGTTTGATTTTCTAGTGACCCTCAATAGCATTGGCATCACTTCTAGCAAACCCATCATGGTTCCACATGATAGGACTAGGCAATGCACAAGTAAAAGAAAAGATTGCATTATATAAGACAAGATTTAACACAAAGTTAAGAGTATAATATTTAATAAAAATACTTTTAAAATACTCCAAATCTTTATAAAATATTTTATAGAGAATAAATTTTGGAGTTTTGCAATGATGAGTCGAAAGGTCACCCTCCATTGATGGTGCTTCAAGCTTTCCTTTGGATTCCTTGCTTCTCTTTGTCTCCTTATTTTTACTTAGTTATATCAAGTTAGTTAGGAGGCATCTTATCTTATGATTTTATTAGCATGATATTCTTATGGTCATGTTAGTTAGGCTTGTTTTGTGATCATTTACATTTATTTTATTTTGTATTATTTATTTGTATTTGGTGTGAGTTCTCCTTACAAGGGAGTTTGGGTTGTGTCCCATGGTTTGTGCCATGTCCCATCAACTATTATCTCCCCCCTCACTCCCTCTCCCTTTGGGAAAATAAATTGGGAAAATTTATTATTCATCACATGGCTAATGGTGGGCAAGATGGCCTCAATCGTGCAGGGATTAATGTTGAAGGTGATAATATTGGAAAGAATCATGCTTCAAATTTACATAATGTTGGCATTGGAAAAAGTAGTGGTGAGGATTATCTAAAAATGGGAAAAGTGTTTGTGAAGGAAGCTAAAAAAAATTCTCTAACATTCCTATGCTAGGAAGAGGTTGTTAAACATTCTAAGGGAGCAAAATTCATGGTTTACCAGGTTGAATCATCTAAGGATGGAGCGAGAAAAGGAATTGTGGGAGAAACTAGAAGTTTTCTAACTCTTCCATAATGATCTTCCTTAACCCTAATCTCTTTATGTAAAAATATTTGTTGAATGAAGAACCTAAACTAAAATGTTGGTGTTTTTTTGTTTGTCTTAATAAAAATTCTCTTCTTTCTCAAATTTTTTTTTATAATTGGTTAAATATTATCTAGGAAAAGAAAATGGGGATATATGTGAACTTCTCTAGAATGTTCTAAAAGGGTTTTTTTTTATCTTCAAAAATTCAAATATGTAGAGAAGATTTATCATTAAACCATTATGGACTGTGGGTCAATCTCTTTTTAGATTTGTGCCATGGGACCTAAGTTTGGATTGTAAATACCTTATTTTTAAGAATTCATCTAGATGGGTCAACATCAAAAATGTTCTTCTACAAATGTGGAATATTTTGCCTCAAGTACTTAAACCCTTAGGTGTTGTGATTATAATTAAAGATACCAGGCGTTCTTTGGCCCACATAAATGCTAGGGTTTTAATTACCCTAGCTTCATTGGACTTCTTTCCTAAAACCCTTGATTTTAATCTGTATGTTTGTACCTATGTCTACCTCATTAAAGGGATAGAAGGTATAAATGGTTATTCTTTTGTAAAAGAGATGGTCACCTAAGGAAATATTTCCCTATTCTTGTTGAAAATTATTCTAAGGCCTCAAAGCCTAGCCCTAAATTTGATAATAAAGAGGGCCTTATTTATCCCAACCCTCCTAGGTTTGAGAAGTTACATCTTGATAATAACCCTTCATTTGATAGTGAACCCTTGGAAGATAGAGCATCCCTTTTTATATATGAGGGTAATAATTTCTTGCAAGAGCCAAAAAATTGTGATGATTGTTATAGCTTGGAAGTATTGGCCAGTTCAAGTTGAACAATGAAACCAATTTGAAGTCTGCTTATGTGTTAATTGTTGAGAAAGTGATTCCCCCACCCCATGAAATGATCATTAAGTTATACTTTCCCATTTATGATCAACCCTTTTTTGGGGTTCAAGATGAGTTCATGGTTGATGTCATTCCCTTCTATAAAGGTAAGCCAGCTAGAGATTTTGATGAAAATGTTTTAAATGATGATTTGACCCCTGATGATAACACCATTTACCTTCATAATTCTTTAATGGATGACATTACACATCTTGAGTCTCCTCTAGTGATTGTTTCTCTCCCTTCTATTATTGTCTCCAAAGTTGTTGAGTTAGATACGATGACCAATTATAACCCAAATTCTGGAGAAAACTTGAAAGCTAAAGGGTCAAGAAAGAAACTAAAAACACAAGTATCTACCCTAAGCCTAAATAACTCCCAATTAGCTAATGATGTTAAAAAAAAGGATTTTACTCAAGTTCTAGGTGATGTTTCTATAAAATAAATAAATAAAGAAAACCATGCACTAAAATGTTTCAACAAACTATATCAAATTAAAGGGGGGAGTAAGTCCCCTGTTGTGGATAAAAATATATAGTTTTTTATGCATATTTTAAGCTGGAATGTTAGGGGATTAGGATCCCCTGATAAGAAGCCTATTGTTAGATAGTTCAAAAACAAAAAACATGATCTAGAGTTCTTACTCCTCTAAGAAGTTAAAGTTACCAGTTTCATGCTCTCCTCAACTCACAGTTTTATCTAATCCAACTCAATTCATTTTTCCATTAATCACCAGAGAGGGAAAGGAGGTGCCTCTACCCTATTTAACCTAGTATGGAAGGATTGTATTATCATTCATGGAGTCTCCAACTGTAATCATGTTTTTTGGGTGACTCTTCATATTAACAATAGGTTATTTAGAATCTATAACTTTATGCCCCCAATGACTATAATAAAAGAATAGAACTATGGAACTAGTTGGCCTCTAACCTTAAAGATGTCCCTTGATTTTTTAGGGAGATTTTAATATGATTGAGTAAATAGAAGATAAGAATGGAGGTGACCCACACTCATGTAAGGACAATTATCTCTTTTTCTAGTCTAAATTCAAGAGAATCCATAAGGTAGGGGATCCCCTGAATAAAGGTAGGCAGTCGAGCAAAGGTATTTGGTTCACATGGTGTAATAATCAAACTAGCACTAAAATGATGTATTCTAGATCGAACAAATTCTATTTCTATAAATAATTTTTTAATATCCCCCATATCTTGATGCTAACTTGGTAAAGGTGATTTTGGGAACTATTTTTTATCATTCCCCTCTTGAAATTTGAGTGTTCCTTAAAAATGAGAGGTTAAGTGATATGATAAGTTAGAAGGGTCTTTATAAGTTTAATGCCTCCCATCTAGAAGATAGGATTTGCATGGATGGAATCCACTCCACATGGAATGTAGGTAAAGTAAGTTGGATCTCTTCTTCTAATATTGATAAGTGTAACTATTCTATGGAGATGTGAAATAAAATTGCTAGATCTTATGGTCAGTTTAAAGTAAAGAGAATGAGGAAATCCACTAGAGAGGCTCAAGAGAAGTTAATTAGGTCAAAGAATGAACTCCATGATAACCTTGATAACCCTTCATTACTATTTCACCTATCTTCCCTTAGGCATCATATTAGGCAACACTATATGTATATTGTTATGGGTGCTTAGATTCGCTCCAGACTAAATTGGATGCATCTGGGGAACAAAGGCACTAATTTTTTTTCAATTTATTGAAAGCTAAACATCAAAGGAAAAAAATCCCTAGAATTATCTTTGGGGGAGTGGTCTCATATGACCCTAATTGGATTAAGAAGGCCTTATTTGAATTTTAGTCTACCCTCTTTTAGTTTGATGGGTCAAATGAGCAAATTATCATGAGCTGAGAGCTGTGTGCTAGAATAATTCCTAGGAAACTCTAGTCTACCCAGGTTTCCTTCTTAGATAGTTTCATATATTCAGATGAATTCCTAAGCACTATTTATTCTTTGAAAGATGACAAGTCCCCTAGTATTGATGGGTTTCATGTTGATTTTTATAAAGCTAATAAATATTGGATTGCATCTGAATGTTTGAATGTCTATTTGGAAGCCATTGAGGATGGATCTCTTAGACCTAAGATTAATAGAGGAATCATCAAGCTCATTCCCAAGTTAGGATACCAATCCTTGGTTAAAAATTGGAGACCAATTACCCTTCTTAATGTTTCTTATAAAATTTTGGCAAATAGAATCTCTTCATTAATTTCCTCTATCATATCAAAGACTCAAACTAGGTTTATGTTACGCAAATATATTTTGAATAATCTAATTTCTAGTTGGGAGGGATGTACTAGGATAGAGACTCTCAGTAAAATATAAGAATTATTCTCTTAGATTTTGAAAAAGTTTATGATATAATAAAGTGGCCATTTATTGAATCTATTATGCGGGCCTTTTGCCTTCAAGACTACTTTTGTAGAATGATTAATGTTCTTTTTAAAGATGCCTTTACTATTGTGAAGGTGAATGGGGAATTTATTGAGGTACTAGACTTGCATAGATATATTAGATAGGGTTTCCATCTTATTCTCTCTCTTTTTCATTGTTGTTGATGCCCTCCATTATCTTCTTCATTGCAAAAAGGTTGGCTCTCCTATTATGGGTATCACTTTCCCCTGTAATTGTGCACTTATCGACATCCTCTTTATTGATGACACCTCTATTTTTTTTTTTTCCCATGACAACCTTCTCCAACTTGAACTAAGGCTCAATATCTATTACCAAGCCTCAGGCTCTAAAGTTTCCATGCACAAGTATTTCAAGATGGGGTGGTTTGATGAACCTCCTGATGTTATTTTTGAGTTTAGTTGAGAATGGAAAGGTCCTAATCAGACTAATATATATTTGGGTATACCCTTTGATCTCAACCTTTCCTTTAAGAAAATATGGGAATAGTTGTATGTCAAAATTAATAAGAAGATTGGTAATTGGCAAATTCATGTATTATCTCTTCCAGGAATAATATAGGTTTGTCATAAGGTTATCTCCTCATACAACATATATTATGCCTCTTATTATATGTTCAATAAGTACCAAATCAACTTATTAAACAAAATTATTAGAGACATACTTTGGTCTGATGGTAAAGGTAATAATAAATTTCATGATGTAGCTTGGAATTTTTGTTGCAGGCCTAAATGCATTAGGGGGTTTGGTATAAAACATCTCATAATTCAAGGCATCACTCTAGCTATGAAATGGATCATTCACTCAGTTGTTGGTAATTAACCTTGGAAATTCCTCATTAAACATAATATTTTGAGTGGTTTCCCTAAATTTATGTCTGGATGGACTAGGTTACATATGGCATATCTCCTTCTTAGCCCTTTCTCGATCAAAGTTGTTGGTTCTATTTTTAGGTCAATTTGGAAAGTTTGGGACTTGGTCAAGCATTTGGTCATTGAAAAACATGTCTTTAGCTGGTTTATGTCATGTTTTCAAGGGTATAAATCAATATGGCAAAACCTCTCCCTCAATTATTAGCCCCTTATTCTTACTAAGGGTTGTTTTGCCTTGCAATGGTTCCAAAAAGGTCTGCAAAAATTTGAGGATCTCTTCTCATTTGAAGGATGGGCCTCCTAGGATCTAATCAGATTTAGATATTATATTATTTTGTCTTAAAATAAGACCTTCTCTATGGTTTCTAAGGATCTTAAGGATAATAATTCTATTTTCGTGTTGGACATTGAGTATGTATTCTAGGAGAGTATCAAGTGGGATAATGGTCCTCCCTTACATGATTTCTCCACTAAATGGATATATAACAAGATTTATTTTCCCAAGCCCCCTTACATCTCTCTTAAGTAAATTTGGAAGGTGCATGACCCCCTTTGGAGCTCGTCCTTTAGATTCAATGTCTTGTGGGCATCTTTTCTGTAACCTAAGTAATATTACTTTTATTGGTTTATTATTTTTAACAAACTTGTTGTTAGTGAGGTCATTTTTAAGCACTCTAAGGTCCTACCTTTTTATTTGGTCTGTGGTGAATTTTAATCTTTAGAACGTCTATTTTTTACTTGTTTCTTTGTTGCTAAAGTTTGGAAGAATTATTTATAGTGTTGGTCTATTATCTTTAGATGTGATATTTCTTGGCTGAATATCAATTTTGGTTATGTTTATCATAAGAAAAAAGTGCATCCCTTCTTCCAAAAGTTTTATCTTGTTTTTTAAACTAACATTTTATGGTTTATTTGGAGACAAAGGAATGAAGAGGTGCTTCAATTTAAACCTAGATCACTTACTAACTTCTCAATTGAAGTTTATTGCTAGCATTATTTCTGTGTAGATTCTTCTTAGGTTCAAATCCCTTAGAGGTGATAGAGAAATTTCTAAGTATGGATATGCTAAAATTAACTTTAGATTATCTACTAGACTCAAGTAGATTTCTAAGATTATCCCTTCACCTGGACCAGGATCTCTCCCATAGTATGGTTTTTGAATTCAAGGTTTTTGAGTGTGACTGGTTGTGCATCAAGGATTCTTATTTTGAGTAGGCTAAGGATCCTATTCTTGGTTGGGTTGATTCTTTAGATTATAATAAAAATGGTTTCCATATTTGGATAAATTCAATTCATAACATGAGTATTGATAGTATCAATCATATTCCAAATTCTCAGGTGGTTGGTGATGACCTAGAATCTTCTAGTATTGGTCTCATGAGACTGTATATTGAGCATGATGCTATGGGAGATGAAATGGGGGTAGAACTTACTTCTTCTCCATAGTGTAATTATAAATAGCAAATAAAAACTTGGATGGTCATTTAAAAATAAATAAATGAGTTTTCTAGCAGACTTGAGAAATTAGTCAAAGTTGGTGGTCAAAAGGAAATGGATGATGTGCTTCAATTTAAAAAATAAAACAAAATTGATCCTCTATTGGAAAAAGTCTCTAGATACTTCCCCCCAAAAGTGGACATTCAATATTCTACTTAGTTAGGCCCTGTATACTTAGTACAATAGGGACATGGTTGTCTAGTTAAAAATAGAGTTGGTCAATCCTCTAAGGGTGTTGCTTTTGGGAGGGCACCATATGATCATGCATACTTTTTTATTTCTTTGATGTGTTTTGGTGGTGAACCATGGCCCATGACTCTTGTGTTCATTTAGCTTACACTTTTTTTTTTTTGCTACTACCTCCCACATGAGGCATTTTTTATATTGACTTATCATTAATTCTCTAAACAAGTTTTCTATTATGACATTTGACTGCCCTTGTGGTGGTGTGTGTGTGTGTGTGTGTTTATATAATGGGAGTTACACAATGGAACTAACTACTTTATGAGTTCAACCCATAAGATAATTAACTTTTACAAACTAAAATTATTTAATTTATCTACTAATATTATAAACTAATAATTATAAAAGTAACTTTGGATCAATTGACCCAACAAATCCCGTTTGATCAAATAAGGGGTATAGAAGATGATCTAGAGCTTTGACTATGAATTCATAAAGAATATTTGTCATACTTACAACTGGCACATTGTACATCATGGTATTAATCAGTCGATGTCACATCCAAGAAGCCTGATACTTTGTGAGTTATGGCATAAATGATGAACATAAACAAGGTCTATTCATCCCTTATAACCATTTTATACCATACTAAATTAGAACATGATAAAGGCATGTTTAACCACATCGATCCACATATGGTCTCATACAAAAACCCATTCAAGTGACTATTTAGTACTATGTATGCCACATCTTGATGATTCCTAAAAAATGATGATAGACCTTTGCTCAACACTATGGTACTAGTAACTCCTATGTCAACTCATATAATCACCAATAACAGATCGAAGGCCATGTAGTATCTTCTACCTATTAGGTGAGAGGAAAGAATCCCTTACAATGAAAAACCAAACCCAAACTACTATGTCTACTCCTCATCATGAATATTAATAAAGTGAATAAACTAAATTGAAAGAAATAACAAACTAAAGTAAACACATTACTCTGCCAAAAATGTTATTTAAGCATTTGACCCAAATTCCAAGCGAATAACTAACTGGAGAAGGGGAATTGTCCTTCAACCTCTGACAAATCCTCTAACCTCTAGTTTGACTCTTGCACTTTGTCAATCAGAAGGACCCTGATGGACCTATACTACATGACTTTGAAAACTCTAATGATAACACTAATAACACAATCATGAGATGACAAGCTAAATTTTTTCATTTTTTAAGGTGTTAGATTTGATCAAAAATGTGTCCTTATACACCATTTCAATACATGTTCTTTACAAATAGTGTAAATAAGGTTCAAATAATATAATTGACCATTTTGATGTGTCTGTAACATCCAAAAACCTATAGATTGACTACTCACACAACCACCTCCTACAAAAGAGTGACTAAATACAAAAGTTACAGAAAGTGTCACAAATTTGAAAGTGGCTCAAATTACACCCTTGTATCTCCAACTACAAAAGTCCTTTTTAAAATAGAATATTTTAAAAATATTCTTCAATTAATTTGAGTCAAAAAAATATTGACCAAAAATATGCTTTGGAGGTTTTGAACTCTTGACCTCTATTTAGCAAGCACCTTACAAAATAAGCTTGACCAACTCCATTACAAGTCAAATTAAAATATAAAATGAAGATTTGGTTTATAAACTCTACTATTTTTAGTTTTGTGATTTTTTTTTTTTTTAATTATTCACTCATCCATGAATGATTTGAAATAGAAGTAATTTTTTTAAACCAAATATTCACCTAAAGTGAAAAATGCACTTTTATTTTGTTGGTGGGGCCCACTTAACCTTATATAAATAAAAAATCAAAGAAAAAAAAATACATACATATATATATATCACCATTGCATGACACCATGGTTGATATAGGGTGCTTTGCTACTACTATAAATGGGTTTCATGTCTAAGATATTGTAAAACTACACATAGAGAAGTTGGAGGCCAGATATAGCCATATAAATAGGATTTTTGATAGTTTTAAGCTTGCTAGTATCATATAAAAAGACATAGATCAAATTTTGAATAGATGAAACACCATTATTGCATTCTTAAGGCCCTAAAAATGCATATATTACTCTAATAGGGTTTCAAATCCTTATAGAATAATTAATCAGTGTTTTAAACTGAATTTCAATGCATATAGATTTAAAACTATTGCATCAAACATTATATCACTTTTGCCTAAGTTTGGAAGGTCGTACAAGTTTAAAAACTAGGTTTGGTAAAGAAAAAAGGTGGTGAAAAATAGTTTCATGGGTCATACAAATCAACAAATTTCAAATGATCAAAAAATAGGGGCAAACTTATTTTTTGTTTTATTTTTCTCCCAAAGGTCATACAAAATCTATTTCAGATGAAGTTTTTAGGCCATGCCCTTATAACAGTCTTATTTTTTATTTGATCTTACTCCAAAATTCAATAGCTTAAATCATTTTTCACAAAAAAATTGGTTGCAATCCTCCTTTTGAGAAATATGTGAAACTAGGCTCTGATACCACTAATAGGACCAAACAATGCAAAGGTATAATAAAAGATTCCATTATATAATACAAGATTTAACACAAAGGTAAGAGTATAATATTCAATCAAAATATATATTTCCAATACTCCAAAGCTTTATAAAAACTTTTATTGGAGTTCCATAATGGGATTAATTACTTCATGGGTTCAACCTATAAGACAACTAACTTTTACAAACTAACCTTATTTAATTTATCTACTAGCATTATTAACTAACAATTTTAAAAGTAACTTTAGATCAATCGACCCAACAAACCCCCTAATCCAAAAAGGGGTATAAAATATGATCAAAAATATTTGTCACACCTTAAACTAACACATTGTACATCATGGTAATGATTAATTGATGTTAGTCCCAATAATCCCTCCTTGCAAGTTTTGGCATGAATAATGAACATGATCAAGGTATGATCATCCCCACTAGCCATTTTGCATCATACTATAGTATAACATGATAAAGGCATGTTTGACCACATCAATCCACATAAGGTATCACACATAAACCCATCCAAGTGACTATTCAATATTATATATGGCACATCTCCATGATACCCAACAAATGTTGATAGACCTTTGATTGATACTATGGTGCTAGCAACTCTTATGTCAACTTGTATAATCACTAACTACTTATCAAAGGTTATGCAATATCTTCCACCCTGTAAAGCAATAGGTCAGAATCCCTTGCAATAAAAAACTAAATCAAAACTATTTTATTTGTTCTTCATCATTAATATCAATGAAATAAAGAAAACTAAAACCAAAACTAAAAGCAATAAAAAACTAAAAAAATCACACTATTACTAAAAATGGTATTCAAGTATTTTACCCAAACTTCAAGCAAATAACCAATTGAAGAAGGGAGATTGTCCTTTAGCCTTTCGTGGATCTTGTAACCTCTAGTTTGATGCCTACACTTTGTTAATCAAAAGGATCTTGAAGGACATGTAATGTATGACATGTTATTTGATAGCACAAGTATGAGATGACATTATGAAATGTTTCATTTTGAAGGTGTTGGTTTCCATAAAAAATGCACCCTTATACATTATTTTCAAGACATTTGATTAAAAACCATATAAATAAGCTTTAAATCATAAAATCAACTATTCCAATGTGTCTAAAATAGTAAAAAACCTAGAGATTTATTAGTCACATGACCACCTTCATACAAAAGAGTGACTAGAAATAAAAGTCATAAATAATGTCATAAGCATCAAAAGTTGCACAAATTATACCCTTGTTACTTTTTTACATTCACTTTATGACTTAAAATCATATTCCAAAAATATTCCTTTATTTTTAAAAAGTAAGTTCGAACAAATGGATAATTGTAGAAGGAATTGAACCTTTGACCTCTCCTATTACATGTGACTTACAAAAGGTTCATCACCAACTCCTCTAGAAGTAATTTTAAATTATGAAAGGAAGACACTTATCTTAAACTGTACTTTCTAATTTGGGGAAATTTTTAAACAATTGTTGTTGCATGTAAAATATTTTACCCCATCTATTCACGTGAAGTGAATTTTTTGTGTTTTGTTTCTTCTCATGTGGGGCCCATTAGACAATGCTATTTGAAAAATAAATAAAAACTTAGTACTATTGTGCCATGATATTTCTATGGCACACCATATTGTATAGGTAAGCATTGAAGTTGTTGTAGACTATATTAGAATGCTCCAAACTCCATAAAAGAGGTTGTACGGGTATGTTTCTAAAGAATTTTAAATATTTAAACACCTTAAATCAACAAATAGAATTCTCATGGACACCATACCAAAAGTATTTGTGTTTTTGTCATTAAAAGGTCATAAAACAGGGCATACAAATGGATTTTGATCATATGCAATAACAAGAACTGATCTTGGCCTTACTACTAAGGGTTTTAGCATTAAAAATAGATGTAAATTAAATTTTATGAGATGTCAAGTCATATAAATAATTATATGGTCGTAAAAGGTCATACAAGCAAACCTTTGAAGCTTGAAAGTTGTACAAACAACAAAAGCGACTTAAAACTTAAATTTAGTTCATACAAATATAATATTAGCCTTGTAAATTCTCTCAAGTCTTATAAAATAGGTTTGGATTATTATTTTGAAGCTTGGGGCCATATAAAGGAAATGTGGAGGCCGTACAAAATGGCTTTTAGGACATAAAAAATAAAAATAAAAATATGAAAGCCTTAAGAACATCTTTAAAAAAATTATTTAGAGTTTCATACAAAACAAGTTTCTCTATCTCTCATCCTTCACTTGATAAACCATGGCTTCACATAAACTCGTTCACCTTCAAATCACACATTTACTAATAAATGATTTTTAATTGGATTTGATATCACTGATAGGACTGGATAATGAAAGGTAAAAGAAAACATTTCATTGTATAAGAAAAGATTTAACATAAAGGTAAGAGTATAGTATTTAATCAAATATATTTACAATACTCCAAATATTTATAAAAGCTTTTACGAGATTTACACAATGAGATTAATATTTTTATGGGTTTTAACCCATAAGACAGCTAAATTTTACAAACTAACATTATTTAATTTATCTACTAACATTATTAACTAATAATTATAAAAGTAAATTTGAATCTACCAACCCAACAAACCCCCTTGATCTAACAAGGGGTATATAAGATGATTTGAAGCTATAACTATGAAGCTATCAAAAGTATTTGTCACACCTACAACTAGCACATTATACATCATGATACTGATATTGCTTCCAAGAAGCCCACCCCATTGAGTTGTGTCATGAATGATGAACATGATCAGGGTCTACTCATCCCCTTTAACCATTTGTTATCATATTAAAGTAGAACATGGTCAAGGCATGTTCAACCACATCAATCCACACAATGTCTCACAAAAAAAATAATCCAAGTGACTATTCAATACTATGTATGGCACATCTCCCTGGTGCCCAAAAAATGTTGATAGACCTTTGCTCAACACTATGGTGCTATCAACTCCTATGTTAACTTGTAAAATCACTGATGACTAATTTAAGGCCATGCAATATCTTCCCCCAAGTAGGTGAGAGGTGAGAAGTTATTGTAGCAAAAAACTAAATAAAAACTACTCTATATGTTCCTCATCATGAATATCAATGAATTGAAGAAAACCAAAATTAAAAGCAACAACAAACTGAAAAAGGCACACTACTACTACTAAAAGTGTTATTCAAGCATTTGACCCAAAATCTGTGTCAATAACTAATTGAAGAAGGGGAATTTTATATTGAGTACTACTACCTATTCTTGAAGTTGGAATAATGCATCTTTCCACCTGAATATTTTGATTAGTAATTCAAATTAAGACTTACTTCACTCTCAATTTTCCATTGGTTCAAATTCTCCAAGTACTTCAACAAGGGGGCACAGTTCTTCGTCATTAGTTATAGGTTACAGGGTAATTTAGTTTCACCTATATATAGGTTTACTCCTCCCTTGTTCTCTTTTCAATATTTAAATTTTCAAATTTAAAGCTTATTCAAATTTCAAAATGATTAATTCATGAGCTATTGTATGGAATTCTAAATTTTAGTGCCCCCATAATCAAAGTGTTTACTCAAAGATAAAGTGTGTTGCACACATTCAGATTTAATTCTTTCTTCATTACTCTAGAAATTTAATTACTAGAATAAATGGGGGGTAAATGTAGACACATAAATTTGGTCATAAGTATTTGACAATGTGAATTATTGACACATCATAAACCACATGACTTGGGTACAAATACATGACTCTTATTTTCCATTCCTCTAAGCCATTTATCTATATGTAGGCTCAACCCTTTATTTGTCATTATCTATTACATAGAAATTTCAATGTAAAATGCTCAAACCACTTAAAATAACTCTAAAAATATCTCCAATTTAGGATAGGTGTCCCTGATCCTTTTGGATAAGTCCATGCTAGGTAGATAGTAGCCCATTATGCTCATGTCCACTTAAGCCAACTGTGTCCAACACCAAATAATGGTTAGTTTCTAAAATTCAAAACATCATTTTGGGTCTTCCTACACATTTCATAAGGTTATCTAAAGGATATTATCAAAAATATAATCTATAAATACATGTCAAGAGTCATACATTACCCCCACTTGCTATTTATTTGGTTCAAGCTTTTATACTTTTGCACATTTAGCAAATATGCCCTATTTTTTCCAAATTGAAGATCACTCATAAGCCAAGTTAAGAGCCTTCTAAGAATGTTTTAAACACTTAAATTTTATTTAGTGTCAAAATGCACCTAATTCTATTTAATAATTCTTCTTAAATTAACTCATCGCATTTCTTCCAAATTTACATAATTGAATAAGTCAAATTAGTCAATTATGCACACTTAAATCCTCATTTTTAAAATAAAATCCAAATTTTACACCTCATCCAAACATCTCCCACCTTTTTCTCCCTCATCCCAACCAAATCCACAAATTTTTCAACCTCTTATGACTCATTCCCTAAGTATTCAAGGAAATTAACTTAGTCCCACTGACTGAACCAACCAACCCCATGCTTTTCTCAACCATTTTGAAGTGGTCTTCATCCTCATGGGTGATGACTCATTAGCCACCATTTATCATTTAGATCATTGAAAAGTTCCAAATCATCCTCCACTATTGGATCCTTCTCCAAACATCTATAACTAAACTTGTAAAACTCCATTTTCAAGGATCTTTTTACATCAAAAAATCTAGAGATCACAATCACAATCAAGAAATCAGAGCTCTATACACAAGTGGATCAAAGACTTCTTTTTGCATCAAAATGCTTCCTGATATATTTTGCATTGGAAGAGTGAGCACCACATATTTTAAAAGAGTAAATTGAATGTATATCATAATGGAGAAAGCTTGTGCATTCAAAGTGTAAAGTTTGTGATTGTTGTTTTTTTTTAATTGCTTTAACATAGTTTGAATTTAGCTTAGATTCAAATTATCTTACTTTATTTGCACATCTAAATTTAATTCATATAAAATTGTTTTTCAAAGTATCAAATCCATCTTCTAGTCATACATATATAGTCAAAGGAGCATAATTCCACATTCACTCTAGGTGGGAGAACTACATGGGCTTGATTTTTTTCCTTAGAGTATTGGATATGTAGGCAATAGTCAATCATCAAGGGGTGATTAAGGTCAACTCAACCCATTACACTCCCCTTTTTTCTTACAAATTTTCAATCTATCAAAGTTTCCTTAGGGTTTTAAAGATGATAAGATAAACAATGATTTATACATGGCATAACATAGGTTGTGATATCTCAAACTACTCAGTAGACACAAGAATAGAAGGTTTAATAATTAGTTTTATGTCACAATTGATGGGGACAAGTTTGTGCTTAATGGACTCGAGTGCATTGTGTTAATGTCCACTTATAACATTCATGTCTATAAATATTCTTTGCTTCTACCTTTGACTCATCATTTCTAGACTATTACTTTCTTTATCTTTTTTATTCAATCATTTATCATAGTCAAGTGGGGTGAGTCTACAGTAAATGGACTTAAATGCACTACACTATTGTCCACTTATAATGGACCTATCCAAATTTTGTTTATGATCTTATGCCTATTCCTAAACTTATTCAACCATCTCTTTCACTGATTTTCACTATCAGAAAATCATAACAGTCAACATAAGTCTATGTGCATACTAAGTATATCTCTTCTCAGTGTTTTCTTAAAAAAAACAAATTTTCATAATTAGTATTTGTCAAAAAAAAAAAGTGATTATTGTACATCTTTAGCACTCTAATATTATCTAGTTTTATACCTATAATTACAAATACAATTTATTGTGTTTTATAAAAAATAGGCTAAAACACCTCCAAGCCTTTTTTATAAACTTCCACAATCCTTTTTACAAGCCCATTCTTCAATCTTCCCAAACCACACTCTAACAAGGGATTTCCAACCCCCACTCAAGCCAACCTTGTTAAATAAATAAATAAATACTCTTAACAAAAGCTCCACCTAAACTCATTAATGAATAACTTATTTTCTTACAGGGAAAGTTTTTTATTATAATTGGATTCAAGTTTCTTACATGACCTATGTGGGTTTACTTGCACAAGTAAACCCACTTTCTTACACCTTCATACATCAAATTAATCTCTTACATTCCTGCATGGGCTTCTTACGATTTCATTAAATGTACCTAAAATTTTACATACACACTCTACTCACATGTGCATTTCACCAACCCTATGCTAACCTCTAATAACTAACACCCATAGCTCTCCTAAAAGTCTTATGCACCTAATTTTTTGGTATTTGAAATTTTATTTTCTGTATTTTAAAGTGTTTTTTTATCATTGTGTAAAACAAGGTTTTTGAAAGGGCCCAAACCCTTTTAAAAAAGAGGGATATGTAAGGAACTAAATTTGAATTCCCATAAACACTAAGGTTTTGTTGAATGCATAAAATGTGATAAATAAACCAAATTTGAAAAGGGAAATAATAGTTCACATTAGTGGCATTACATGCTTAGATTGGGAATTGGATGTTTGGAACTGCCATGACAAACCTATTAGACAGTGGATGCCTACTCTAGATTTAGCATCTACCTTATTTTATATTTGCCTGTGTGTGCAATGCCTCTTTATTTCAGTACAAACCACTAATCCTACTTGACATTCATCTATTTATGATATCAAGGATGCTAGCATCTACCTTATTTTAGATTTGTCTATATGTACAATGCCTCTTTATTTCAACACAAACCACTACTCCTACTTGAAATTCATTTATGTACAATATCAAGGCTTGCTATGTGTGCAATATCGACAAAATTTGTCTCCTTCTCTTTTAAACCCTATGTCCAATTTTAACACTATGTTTAAGCTTAAAAAAGGATGAAAATTATGGGTTGAGTTGACCTCAACCACTTCCCAATGAATGGTTGAGTTACGCCTACATATCCAATATTTCGAAGAGGGAATTCAAATCATATGTAGTTCTCCCTATTAGGTGTATGTGTGCAATGATGCTCCTTTAATAAATACAACCTATAATCTAGATTTCAACACTTTAAAATGACAATTTTCACTTGTATTGAGTGTTTAAGACTTTGGATAGGACATACTCTTGTGATTTATGGCTGAAATGGAAATTTTAGGGTAGTCCCTTTGAATATGTAAGTATTACAATCGGCTTGTTTGACAATGTTAGATCATAAAATAGGATTAGACCTATTAAGTATTTATATGGTACTCTTTATATACTTTCTCACACCACTGACATGTAAACTATACAGGCCAACCCATGAACATAATCTAAAAAATAACTATTATTGTAATCACCTAAAAGTGGTATTTGGATGCTAAGAGTATTTCTTGAGCTAGACTATTCCTTGTTTAGCCCTGGACCTATCCTAGAGCCTTTACCAAACTTTTTCCATCCATTATGTAGACCAAAAACAATTATAGTTAACTTAAATAGAGCCCCAAGATAGCTTTCCCAGATCCCAACCCAGTGTGCCCAATAATCTGCCAAGTGGACATTAGCGCCACATTTAGGACACTAAAACCACATGGTGTTAGTGTCCCCAACTGTGTGCTATTGTCCTTTGCCCAAATTATTTTTAATGGATACTTTTTCAAACATGTGCCTCTCCTAAGGTTGACCTAACTACATTTTCTTATCTTCACAAGCAATATATCTCTATAAATATAAGACTATTTGACCTTTATTCACTAGATGGAAAATAAATGCAAAAGCCTATTCAAATAAAATAGAAGTTGAGTAAAATTAAGGTATTTGATCCCTATGCTGCCCTATTTCTAAATAATACCATATACAATAACCCTAAGCCCAAATTTAAAATATTTCAAAGCTTGAACACATTCAAGGCATCCAAGTCCACTCTCATTCTATCATTCACTTGTACTTGCACCAAACACTAGGTGAGAGAACTACATCGGGCTTGATCCTTCCTTGGAGTATTATTATGTAGGTAACTCTCTTCACATTGGAATGTTGATGATGTCCATCCTATCCTATTAATGAACACACATTTATTGTTCATGTCATACTTTTAAAGAGGATTAGGGTTTGCACACTAAATCAGGGTTTCCAGGCATAACATAGAGTCCCAAATTTTGTGCACACAAGAACAAGACCCAAAAACATAGGTGCATGTGCTCCCATAAAATAGGAACAATCCTAAAAAGAGGACACTAGCACTAGTTTGAGGACATTACTATATTATGTCAATATTATCCAAGTAGGGTGATACTGTCCACTGAGCAAACAAATCTTGGGACCCTATTAACAACACTTAGAACTATCTAGAACCCAGTTTTCAAAAACCATATCATCTGCAATAGTCACTTTCTAGATAAGTCTCTATCTAAGCATAATTATCACTATTTTTAGAAAGGCAAAAGAGGTTAAATTCCATAACAAATTAGTATTTAATTATTGCATATAATTTAATTGATTTAGACATCTCAACATTTTAATCTAATCATAGGATTTACATAGTTAAACCCTAAAAGGTTAAATCATTTGGTGAACCTAACTTACTTCAAATATTACATAAAACCCTAGTTTGTATTAATTCTAATTTTTGTTCAATAAATTAGGGTTTCATACTTTTAATTTTGTAATTTTTTTAGACAACATAGATAATTAAATCAATCACTTATTAGGGTTTCAATTTATTTTACATATAATTCAAATTCTTGCCAAAATAACCCTAGTTTAACAAAATGTTAACCCTAGACATACTTAGGGTTTATATCATTTTTATATTTATACTTAGATTTTAGATCTATATATTTACTAATTCATATATCATGATCATAATGACATAATAAATTAATCACTTTTTGTTGCAAAGTTTAATGCTTTCATTTGCATGTTTATTCCCTTTAATTCGGAATGAACTCAGAAAAGACATAAACACATGTAAATATGATGCTTTATATCAATTAAAATATATGTCATATCTCATAGCATGTTATCTTTATCCTATGTGTAATTTTGTTAACAATCAAACCCATACACATATAGAGGATTTAGCACATAAGCTAACAACTATGTTTCAAGTTTTAATGTCATATCTTATACACAGGAAAGAATCTCCTTCTCCTTTTCATCTCCATGAGGATGATATCTACTTTCCATCTGACCAGGTCCATCCTATCATTATTCCATGAGATTAAGTAGCCTATAACAATGTCATCAACCCCCATAATTATCCTATTCACACCTCTTCTCTATAGGGTGTGTGAATAGGATAATGTTCAATCAGAATTAGTTGGGGTTTGCACTTGTGAGACTTTATGTGATCAAATTATCAGTATGAGAAAGATAATTATAGGTTTACAAAATTAGAATCAACTATTACATGAAAATATTAAAACATTGGAAAATTAATTTATAAGACAAAGGCTTCCAAGGCATAATAATGTAAATCATGTATATCCATCTTCACCTAGTTAATTTATGGCAAACAATGTTACATATCCAAATCATAAATCATGACAAAGTACATCTACAACTAGTGATTTAAAAAGCATTCAAAGGTCAAATAAGAGCTATAATGAGATACTAAGGTAAATGATTAAATCTAAATTGATTAACCTACCTCCTCTATGATGGGGGTCATCAATCCCCTTCATTTAATAATGTCAATCCAAGGCTGGTGTTTGAAGGTTGTCTATAATAAGAGAAGGAGATCTTTGGCAAACACTTCCTTCTATCACACTCCACACTTGCAAAAATTCAAAATCATACTTACAAAAATCAAAACACACTTACATTAAATTAAATCACACTTGAAGAAAGTAAATCACACTTGTAGAATGTAAATTATTGAATTGAAAATAAATGATAAACACATAAAATACCTAAAGATTTATAATAAGATGTACAAAATAAATATTTACAGCAACAAAAGAAACAAAATAATAATTTATAGTAAAAATAATAATTACAGAATAAATAAATAAATAAACATAAATACATTAATCCATCTTCCTTAGAATGAGTGGCCAGCTCATTTCTTGAAAGAGGATTTCACTTAGAGCATAGGTTTAAGAATAGGTTGCTCAGAATAATGGAAATAAAAGTGTATTGATTGATTCATTCAAGTGTGGAGGTTGCATTTATAATTCATGCTTCCAACCAATACCTTAGTTGGGAGTAACAATTGAGATATTCTATCCTATCTCAGTCTCCACAAAATATGCAGATATTTATTCTAATAAATAAATCTATTGTAGAATAATCTCAATCTTCACCTAATATGAAGAGAGTTATTTATTGAAATCAAATTACATAAATTTATATTCAAATACAATCTATAATGAAAAGTCTATACATAAATATATATACATATATATAAACAATCCAAATGAAATGAATTCTTTATGATAGTTAGAACATTAGAACACATTTAAAAATACTTTCCAAACAAGTTTGTATTAATTTTGTTGAATTTTGTAGCAATTTTTTTGAAATTCATAGCAACTTGTTGAAATCCATAGCAAGCCTACTGAAATACATAACAAGCCTACTAAAATCTATACCTGGTTGATGTAATCCATCGTTGGTCTAATGTAATCTATAGCTAGTTTGTAGCTGGTCTGATATAATCCATAGCTATTTCATAGCAAGCCTATTGTAATTCATAGCTATTGTAGCAAGCTTGTTGTAATAAATAGCTATTGTAGCAAGCTTGTTGTAATATATAGCTATTGTAGCAAGCTTATTATATTTTGTATCTACTATGGGAGTTTATAGCAACCTTGTAGGAGTTCATAACTTAACCAAAATGATGGATCTTATTATAGAATATTTTGGCACTACTCCAACATTATTCTTGAATGGTTACTATTCATACTTTGAATCATTCATAGCTTAGTATGAACTGTGCATGTACTCATTGATACCTCTTTCTCAATAATAATTAATAATAGATAACAAGGAATTCTAAAGACATAACCATGATATATACTTATTTTATTCTAAATAAATCATAAGTTCAAAAACTCAATTTAGATCTACTTCTTATGTAAGAAAAAATATGTTATTTTATGGATATAATGAGCCATTTTATGGGCTCATCATCTCCCCCACACCTACTCTCATGCATGCCACTGTTTAAAACATCATGGTACATATGCATGAGTTAGACTTAGCTTCATACTTTAAATGGGATTCCCAAATGGATTTCATTTGAACAAGTATAATGAAATTTATCTTTTAAAATCTTAAAAAAAGTGGCCAATGAAAATGGACATTTAAGGATAGGTTCTTGTATGGAAGGTTTTCCTACTATCCTTAGATTATTTTTTATCCTTTCGACATAGGTTCTTGTGTGGAGTTCTCATGATACTCTTTTCATCTTATCTTCTTTCTTTATTTTTATTTTTTAAATGAGGTGATAGCGGGTTCTTATGTTGATAATTTCTTGTTGTGTCTACACATACTTATTTTGACCATAAAGCATCTTTTGATATAAAAAATCATGTTCATTTCAAAACTATGAACCATGATCAAGATCAAACTATATTTATTTTAACCTGGATAATCCTAATTCTTATATATTCAAAGCTATTCTCCTCCCCCACACCTAAGCTCATGCATGCCAAATGAATGAATTGGGATGTGATTACACATATTAGATGGAAGATTGTCTATTTCCCCAGAATAAAGTTATTTGCAAGAGCGGATATTGATGTAATAACAAAACTTACAGATAAATTTAAATGTAAAATAGTAAATTAAAATACCTTTAGCATATATCTAGTCTTAGTTGCTTTTTTGATGGTAGCTAAAGTGAAAAAGGTTGGGAAAAGCTTTAATCAAAGTATAGTCTTGCTATGCTAAAAAATAATAGCACATAAGTAAGCAACCAAGTTTATAAAATTGCATCACTATTCTATTTGATAGATTGTATTCTATTTATTTTTATGTTTTTTCCCTTGATTAGCCAATAAACTTGTTTTCTAAGCAAGGCTCTTTATTCTAGTACTTGGTTCGCCAACAAGTTGGTTTTCAAACCAAGACTACCAACAACACTCAAGGATTTTCATTGTAGGTTTTTTTTTCTAATTTTTTTAATTTTATTTAATTTTTTAAAAACTAATGATATGGAAAATGTTAGACATAGACTCTATACATCTTCATACTACTTGTAAATGTATCATGGATTGTTCTGTATGTTGGCATTTCTTCAGCATAGACACTTGCTAATTTTATTTTTGTGAAAGGTAACTCAAGATAATTTTTCAATTGTTTTTTGAAGTCATAGATAGAATTTTTCATCTCCAAAATGACTCCTTATAATTAAATTATCCTGTAAAAACCAAAAATAAATAAAACCTTTCTAGACAAGCATAATATCAATAATGTTAAAGAAATAAGAAAGTCAACAATAGAATGTTAAGATGAACATTTGAATGTATATGGAATAATGTATTTCAACCTATATAAGAATGATTTATGGTTCAGAAATTAACATTATTGATAATGGAATTTAATTATGTAGAATAAGAACTTCTTCAAACAAGTTCTATTATTATGCTAGTGGATATAGTTTTAGCTAATTCCTAAAGATGGATGGAAATGATTGAAATGAAATGTCATCAATTATTTTTATTTATGAACTATATAGAAAATGCTAACTATTATTTGTACAAAGAAGATATTTTTAACTTATTTTATGGAAACTAGAAATTGAAAAACATGCCTAGATAACTAGATTTTGGAGGTCATCAGCTTCCTTGTTGCAAATAGATTTTCCATGCCTCTTCTTGCTACTAAAAATTCTATTTTATTCATCTACAACTTGGCCTAGATTTGCATCATGCTGAGCAAGCTTCTTTACTATCTTCTTCTTCACTAGGAAATCAAAAGTTAGGGTTTGGAGGTGACATCCCCCAACGAGGTCAAGGGGCAGTGCCCCTTGTGAGCCAAGCCCAATTTACCATTTTTGTAACCACATATTTTATTTACACTAAATATATTTTGATTATTTCATGTTATTTTAGATATTTTGATGAAAGCATGTAATTCCTACTAATTTTTAGCATTTACAGCACTTAAAAATTATTAAATATGTGGTCTCATGAGAGCAAACAAGTTAGATGTCAAGATACAAGTAGGTGCACTAAAGGTCTCAAGATACTAGATATGTCATTAGAAGTGGTAAAAAACAAGTTACATCCTCCAAAGAGTGTAAAAAGAGGACTGTTGTAGTCATGTGCAACATATGCTCTCAGTCTACCATTAAACATCACATATAGGTGCCTTCATAGAGGATTTCATGTGTGAAAAGGAAGTGTTGACAGTTGTTCCAAACCCTTTAGAATGATAAGAATGAATTTGGAAACTTTGAAGAGACCTAAATTTGATCATAAGCATATAAAACTTGTCTACTACCTTCAATCCTCATTTACTACCTTCACTATGGAATGTTCACCTATAGGAGGCCTTAACAGAGAGCTAAATACCCCTTCTGAAGTATCAAAACAAGTAATGAGACCCTTTTTAAGGTTTTAACATGTTAAAAGGATCCTAAGATGCATATTTCTAATTCAATAATTCTAGGCAACGTAGAAGAACCTCCCAAGGATGATGACTATGGAATTCATGCCTTTTTTCCCTAAAATAGGAAAATAGAGGCCTAAGGCCTTTTGGTGAAATGCATATAACAAGGTCACAACGTTTTCTGATGCATCCAATGACCTTATTTTGTAGCCTCTACATGGGACAAAGGCTATGAAAATTTTGGGAGGTAGATGACAAATGGATGTTGGTCATTGGAAGGCCTAAAAAAGCACTTTTATACACTAAACCCAGGCAGTGTTCACCTACAAGTTTGAACTCCAAGAGAACTTTTCATTCAAAAGTTACAAAACTGGACATGCTTCCATGTTTGAATGTGTTTTTATGGTTGAAAAGATCATGTATGAGCTAGAGGACATCCAAATTGGTTAATATGCAATGATTTGATCCCTATATGCAACTATAGGTATCTTTTGCCTAGAAATTGAGGTACAGTGGACTATGAAGCCCTACAAGTGCATAGTATGAGTTTGAAAAAATGGTTGAAGGTATAAATATGGATTATATTAGTATGTACATATCTTGGTGATTAGGAACATATTGAGGAGACCTTTAAACACTATACCTAGGCTCCAAAAATGTGATTTTCACCTATAGGTAGGGTCTAAATAAAAGACATAATCAGTTATAATTTATTGTAGGTAGATAGTAAGCTAGACTAAAATAGTGGTAAAGTATGGACATGATAAGTATAGCTATGACATGGTGTGGAAATATTCAAGGAGGGCATAAATCATGTAGATAAGGCATAAATTATAATAAAAAACCTACAAGACCCCACACAATCAACTGTAGTTGATTGTGAGGGGTAGAGAGCAAGTAGTTTGGGTTTTTAGAGGTGTTTATACCTCAAACATGAAAAAAATGATCTAAGAAGGTAAAATATGATCCTAATATACTCTTTATGGGTTTGTATACATTGTATCAAGCCCAAAATAAGTAAGCATGCATTTGTAGGTGCCCCCTCTAACGCAAAAATATAGTCAAAGATAGAACTCAGTCTTGATAGTTCAAGGTATATGGAAGAGTATGAAGGGTCAAAGTGTTGAATGGGGATTGGATCACCTCCATCATGAACATGTAAATATATATAATCTTTTGAATATGGATATAGAATAGAGAGAGGACCTTTTCAAATTCCATACCCAGCCTATACTCCAAAACACTATGCATAGTCCTTTTTACATAAGTTTATTTTGGAATTAGAGGGTCCGATGGTCTAACTAAGGGCCCAAAATTGGTATAAAAGGTTTATATGAGTTTTAAAATCTCATACATTGAATATTATGTTTGGGAGAATAGGTGAAGTACCCTTTATATTGTCTCATATAGAGGGTACTTCCCTAGGTGCATAAACTGGTAAATTTGGAGAATAGGGATAAATGGATGGATAAGGAGTTATTTGAACTTTGATAGAAGGTATGGAAAGCTAAGATCAATCAAAACCAACATGAAGAATCAATTAGGAAAGGGTAAAACCAAATAGGATGGTTTGGATGGCAAAGGTTATAGTCAAGGCTATGAAGCATAGTTAGGCCTAGAATATAAAAGGGGGATCAACTTCATGTATAGCATTATATGATCACTCAAATTGATTGGATCATGTTAATAAGGTCACTACATAAGTGTATTTTGTATGTAGGAGAAGCACAAAAATTCCACTTTTGGGATCAAGACAACACTAGGCCTGTGCAAATGGAAGGAAGGGGTTTAATAGGTAACTTTAAATGCTCACATCTTTCATGAGACTATGCATGGATGCCAAAGAATTTTAGTTAGGTTGATGTAGGTCCTAAAAATTACACTAATTTAATTTTTTTTCAATTCTAACATCCAAACTTTATGTACAAATCTTAAGGGCTTAAATTATCGTAAACCCTTGCTAAACCGTTATAACGACCTGATTGGAGAAATGAAGTTGGAGATGCATCCAAATGGAATATAATGAAAAGGAAAGTGGTTGGAGCTTTTATATTAATCTTCATAGTTTCCACCCATCAACTTTTTCACTACCCTAACTGTACAGATAGGGTACAAAATTGATTTTTTTAATTATTTTATGTGTTGTACAGATTTTAAGAGGTTCCAAGAGATGACAATCACATGGAAGGTAAGATTATGACTTAATATAACTCCCCATGTCAATTTTATTCCTTGTAACAACTCCTAAGTTCCTCAACTAGCTACTTCATCTCAATTGTTCAAAACTAGCATAGTGACCAAGCTAGTGACAAAGGTGGAAAACTTCAAGTGAGTTAATTTTAAGGTGTACATGATGCCTCTAAGGCCATGGAGGGTTTTTAAAATTTTCATTCACTCCCTCCCACATATTATCATGGAAATTTATTCCTTTTTTGAGGCCAAGTGTGCAAGGTGCATGAAAGAAGAGTTATTTAGACTACAGATGGTGATGGCTCATTCCTAGATGATTCCAAATGATCAAGACTATAACCAGTGCATGAAGAGGAATATTTTTAACCCTTCCCCTTCATTCCAATCATCATACCTATCCATAATTATTTTTGGGATGCTCAAACAGGGTTAATCATGAAGGAAGTTTTTTTTAGCTATTTAAGGAAATTTTATGCCACTTTTCAAGAGTTTTATGCCTTGAATAGCAACTTGTCTCTTCTGACCTTGCATGGTCCATCCCAAATCCTCTTATCATGCACAAGTAACTCATTTTCTCAACTTTAAAAGTGTCCTTGTGACCTTTGGAATTATCTCTTCTTCTCTCTCTCCTAAGTTCTATAAGAACTAGCCTTTTTGGCTATTGTAACTTATGTTCCACCTAAGTATGGTGAAGCCTTTCTCATTTACATACCATTTGATCAATAAGACTAATAATTTTTACCTCTTCCATAAGTATTCATAGTGTTTTTACTTGGATGATTGATTTTTCTTAAGTGATAACTCTTGTTTCCTTAGCATGTTATTTCATTCGCTCACCTATTTACAATTAGAAAGCTTCTTCTTGCAGGACATATGAAGTGTTCTATAAAGTGTCAAGGTTGAGTGAGTTAGTCTATTCACTAGTGCCACTCAAGGCCTCTTGTCTAGTCCTCCTTGCTAAAACATTCATTCATAACCTCATAAAGTAATATTGATGTGTGAAAATGCAGATTGGAAAAGTGTATGTTTGGTTAGTCTCTTGATTTCATGTGTAATATGCATCTGGTTGGTAGTCATCAATCAATTTGGTGTATCATTTCCATTATGATATTTTGATTTTAATTTTATCTCTCCCTTTCCACCAAATTTTTGGTGTAGTATTGATCCAAAGTGGTACATCAAGGGAGTTAGCCCTATCTAGATATTCACTTCATTCATAGGCTACCCACAAGTCTAGAAGGTGTTTCAATTATGCCACTTGGATGAGGAGAGCTAAGACATTTCCTAAAAGGGTACAAATCCAAGTGAAATTTTTTTTTGGCATGTCTATTGGGACCCTTAGTCTAATAGGTTGAAATATTTTTTATGTGGTCTTTCAACAATCAACCTTTGGAGGCATCTATCCAAGCACTAATGGCAATTTCGAATGATAACTTCTAGTTATAAGCAGCCCAAGTATATCTATTTGAAAAAAAATTAACAATTTTTATGTTTACTTTGACATATTAAGTTGATATGGATATCTATGTCTATTACTCCTATAATAAACCTTTTTATCATCCTTATTATGAATCACCTTTTACACCTTAATAGTCCTATCAAAATGTCTATCAAACCTATGAGCCATGACAACCCTATATCCCTATTATCACTCTAGAGAGCACCCTATTTGAAGATGTGTAAAAAATACCCTCTCTCTAGATGATACAATTGAAACTTCTCAGAGTGTGGGTGACTTTGTATTGATAATAACCTCTAGAGAGGGTTGGTTCCCTTAAGATTTATTTTTACTAAACTATGTTGATTTTTTTGGGATGAAAAAGGAGAAAGAAATTGAAATGAGAAATCCTATCTAAATGGGGTAATACACCTGAATGATTGATATTATCTGAAATATTTTTAAAACTTAGTAAGACACATATATGAATTTAAAATAAAACTTTTCATTCAATCCTGAACATTAGTGTTTCAAAAGAAGGCCTGAAAGAAGTTTATAAAGCAAATTCAAATCCTAGCTCTTCAAATGACTTGTAGAGGATGAAATTTTCATAGTAGGTGTGGAAAGGACCTAAAAAAATAAAAGTATATTCCACTTGTATTATGTTAAATATTCAATTTACACTCTATTATGATCTAAAGAAACGTATGCAAAAAATCTTCTTTATTTGATAAATGGTGTCAATCACAATTTTTGCTCTCCTTTAGGAATTAATGAAAATGGCTTTAAAAAGATAATATATAAGTATAAAACCTTAAATAAATCCAAAATGGCATGTAAAATAGAATTATTAGTCTTATTTGAGTTAAAATAATACTAAAATCCTTTTAAAATATCAAATAAAGGCTTTAAAATCTTCCATGTTTTCAGAAATTGCATGTTCTTCATTTTTGGCATAGAATTGAGAAGTGGTAGGCCCATTTTGACTTATCAAAATTCAGTAAATGAAAATCATGCCATAAAATAGAATATAAATCCATATTAAAATTGGGTTTAACTTATTTGATTTCTTTATCTTGCATGAAAATCATGGGAGATGCATGAAACTAGTCAAACTAGTCAATCGAAGAGATTTGACCCTTAAGGACTAGTTAACTCAACTTGAGCTCAACTTGCATGAATTGGAACTTATGGATTGATTTTATAATTATATATCCACTTTAAAAACATATATGGCATATGTTAACTCCAAAATTAATTTATTTGATATATTTTCAATGCCATTCTTTACTTGCTTGACTGACCAATTAAGCCTATTAGGCCAATTAGGCCTAATAACCTATCTGCTTGCATTTGGACTCCATTAAACCTAAAAAAAGATGCCATGAAACCTAAAAAAATAATTAAAACTATTTTTAAAAACCTTTATCATCACAAGATATTTTATTTTGATGAGAAAACACTCATCATTCAGTCAACAGGGTTGACTAGGCTTATTTTGCTCCTTTTTTCTACAAACTAGCCATTTTGATTGAGCTAGTTGGGAAAATTCTAAGATTATTAATGATAAAATTAAAATTTTATGATGAATAAAAATTCTTAGGCTTTTATATCCATTGATTATATTTCATTTAAGTGTCTTGTACTTCATTTTCCATGTTTTTTCCATAAAAAATATGATTTATTCCCTCATCCATACAATTCTATGCATAAAATTGACATTTTTAGAATACTATATTATTTTAATTGACATGTGAAAAGTTTTAGGTTGATTCAAGATGATTTGATGGCAATAAAATCAATTTTTTGCAAAACTAGGTTTTTGAGGGTTGAGGAGGGCTTTGAAGCTATATCTTCAAAATGATGGTTCATGAAGTACAAATCTCCAAATACCAAAATCTTTCCATTTATGTGTAGTAAACTTACCCCCATAACATCCTTAAAAATATTGGGTTCCCATGCAAAATATATGAAAATTTATCATGTGGATAAATCTACCTATGGGGTTTTGACTACATTCTAAGTTACTTACGCTCTTAATGATTGTTCATAAAGATGATCCCCTCAAATAGTCTTAATTTTTCATTAATTATAAGTAAATATATGTCCTCAAAATATTCTAATATAATTTATATAAACTCCACATGTGGTGAAAGATATGATCTTTTAAATAGGTGGCTTGGAAGGGTATCTAGAATTGTAAAAAATGATAAATTCACCAAAATAAAAATAACTTTTCACCTAATTATTAATGTCTAAAAACATCATCATGGGGTCTATACCATGCTATAGAAATACTTTGAAAGCACATTTTGCTTGAAAAGTCAAAAAAACCCCTTTTTGGCCTATATGCCTGTTTGCTTGCAAAACACTATATGATCATGCTTTGCTTAAAATTTTAAGTTGTGACACACTTTAAAGGTCTTATTATGATTTAAAACATAATATCATTCTTTTCAAACTTTTACCTAGACTTATAAGCTTCTATAGCACTCTAGAACAATCCTTGCTCTAACTCCAACAAACATGCTAAAGACTATTACAAAACTAAAAGTATCTCCACTCATCTAATGGCCATGAAACTTTAACAAAATTTTCCTCAAGTAATTATGACCTTGTGTACAAAATTTTAGGTCTTGAAACCACTTGAAGCTCTCAAAATCCTTAATTTCCTTCAAAATTGACCCCATGTGCATGGATTGTCTGCATATTTGAACTTGACAATGCTCTTATGAAATGACAATGACCCATTTACAATCCATTTTTTACATTTTTTTACCAAAATTAATGATTTTAGGCCACAATTCATTAGTTTGACCTGCTGCAAAAGGATATTGGTGAGATTTAGGAAAGTTTTCAATGATAGGGGTAGTAATTTGACCTTAATGGGTCAAATTACTAACAAGCCCTTCATTTCCCTCTCCATATGGACATCATGTTTTTGGACAACCCTATGAGGATGGATACCAAGAAACACCTCTCTATCCATCCCAATATCAACCCTATCATTTATATCATGATGCCTATCAGCCTCAAGAGTACTCCTATGAATCTTGTCATATGAAATCATATGTTTCCATAGATTATACAAAAAGATATTATTGGCAAGATGTATCTCTTGCTCATGTAGATGATACTCCTTCTAATCATCCCAATAATTCACTTTCTTATGAGCTTACTAGT
The DNA here is from genome assembly GCA_037957365.1 of Torreya grandis. Classification (NCBI taxonomy): domain Eukaryota; kingdom Viridiplantae; phylum Streptophyta; class Pinopsida; order Cupressales; family Taxaceae; genus Torreya; species Torreya grandis. The sequence continues at coordinate 138,364 of JARHVA010003886.1, forward strand.
GTTTTTCTCTTTCCCAAATCCACTCATAAGCCTCCTCCTTTAACTACACCTTTATTTCCAGCTCCTTCACCTTCCACTACATCTCATATTCTAGCTCCCTAACCTCAAATTAATGAGCCTATCCATAAAATTTCCACCTCACCCATTCTTGAGGAAGACACCATCATGATAAAATCAAGTGAAGAGGAGAAAACTCAATGCATGGCTAATCAAGAAGACCTCATGAGTGACTATGAGGAAGAAATCACCATGGGGACTCCCCTTGGTGAACAAAAGGGCAATCCACAAGCTTTTACCTCCATATTTAAAGGGATGTGTGTCCATGAAATAGACTCTAATGCCTCCATTTTTTAAGGGATGTGTATCCATGAGGAATGTAGCCAAGACTTGAAGAGAGGTATTAGAAGAAGGCTTCATGTCTAATCATGAAGTTGTGGATGACCATCTCAAGCATGAAGTGGAATGTACTATCAAGGATGGAGAAAAATTTCAAGTCATACCTCAAGAAGTGGAAGTTCTAAGAGAGTCTCATGAGACCAAGGTAGAGGAAATAGCTCTTGAAGATGATATGCATGAGGAAGAAGATGTATGGCAGAAGTTTAATGCCATATACAAGGAATTTGATAAGTTGTATAAAGCTTTTTCTTCTCCAAAATATTGCACATATGATGATAAGTTTGTTGATGAGTCCAATAAACATGATCTTGAGTGTTTAATCAAACATAAATATGAAGATCATTCTGTTGTTCAAGAACCTGTTGTCATGAAGCCATTTGATGATGCTAGTGCACAAAAAGTTGTAGACATGGATAATGATGTCAAGGTTGAAAAGACTTTCATATTTTCAAACTTACACATCAAGGACCAAGTTCATGAGAAGCTTGAGACTATTTAGATGCAAGAGGAGATCATTTCCTTAGTCAACTTGTATGGAGATGCTTTGTTCTCATTGAACATCATGCCAATGAAGTTGGAAAACACCATGAAGAAGATGGAGACATCAATGCTAAAGGACAAAAGGCTATATGTCTCACTAAATCCTTCATGTCATAAAGAAAGAGAGGTTTCAAACTTTCCATTTGACCCATGAGGGAGGTATGCTTAATTTTTAGTTGTACATAGTTATTTGCTTTCCATTCTTCTTAAGTGCTTTGAGCACATTTGTGTCTTGTTAGTGTGTTTTCTTTGCTTGTCTGTGTCTTTTGTTTTGTGTGGTTAAGGTAATTAGTTATCTTATCTTAGTCTAGCTTGGTTTCAATGGTAAAAATCCTCATGTTGTTTTAGACTTTAGATGACTCCCTAAGCCTAATGGACTGATAAGGCTACTGGTATAGCTAGTATAGCAGGCATACCACCCCTATGAGTCACTAATTTATTAACTAAATTTGACCTTACAAGTCAAATTAGGACCCCTATAGGAAAAAACATAATCTTTAGAGGTTTATTAGGGATCTAATGTTATGTCATGAGATATATTAGAGGTTAATTGATGTCATTTAATGTTATATTAGCCTTGGTCCTTAGTCATTTTAATTATTTTAGTCCTAAGAGTCATTTTAAGGTCAAAAAAGGGGCATTTAATGAGTTGTACAGCCTCTTAGGGAAATGTGAAGCTTTCAAGGCATGATGTCATGCCCCATGTGTCCTATTATGTATTAATTAACTATTACTAACTAAAAAGTGGTAGGTTATTCAAAAAAAGAGGTAATTTTCTTGAAAACATGAGCATCTAATGAGGTGTACAGACTTGTATAGCCTCCCATAGTTGAGGACATTTCAAGAGTGTCCCTTGGTCTTCTATACACTTCTTTAGGTGATCAGTTTGATCATAAGCTCTAAAATGAATAAAATCACTTATCTCTCCTTCCACTAGGATTGGCAAGAAAAAATGGTCTTCTGGTTTGTACTTGGTATGATCAACAATGGAGGTTTCAAGAAAAATTCTCTTGGGTTTGTATTATACACCTAGTTAGCTTTTATTTGATGTTTAGTTGTAGAGGAATGGTGGTTTGAGCTTTATGAACCATTCATAAGAAGTTGACCTTTCTAATTTGCTTGTTAATCTATGCACCTCATAGGTTATGCTCTTGTTTGGATGATTCCATATAATCTAGCTATTGTCATTTATTCTAAACAATGTTAAATCCCTTCTCTAATGATCTCCATGCTTTTATTCATGTTCCATGATGTTTTGATATGTAAATCATCTCATCTTGTAAGAAGGTGTCACCATGTGAAGTCTCGATCAGATTACCTTGTTTGCAAGTGTTTAGTTCTATGAAAGGGTATCATGTGAATAAGATATGAGTTTTCACATGTCTCAATGACATATTTATCATCTCCCTTCATGTTTCAATCTCATAACATCATGCTTGGATCCAACTTTTAGTCTTTGTCATGCTCACAGTCAACTCCTTGCCCTTTCTCACTTGCAATCAAGTGTATGAAGCTATCTATCATGCTCAAGTAGGTGTAGTAAAGGTCTCAAGATACTAGATATGTCTTTATAAGTGGGAGAAAATAATTTATATCCTCTAAAGAGTGTAAAAAGAGAATTGTTGCAGTCATGTGCAACATATGCTCTCAGTCTGCCATTGAACATCACCTACAAATGCCTTCATAGAGGATTTCATGTGTGAAAATGAAGTGTTGATAATTGTTCCAAAACCTTTGGAATTATGAGAATGCATTTATAAAATTTGAAGAGACCTAAAGTTGATCATAAGCATATAAACCTTGTCTACTACCTGCACTATGGAATGTTCACCTATAGGAGGCCTTAACAAAGAGCTGAAGACCACTTGTGAAGTGTCAAAACAAGTAATGAAACCATTTTTAAGGTTATAACATGTTAAAAGGATCCTAACTTGCATATTTGGAATTCTATAATGCTAGGCAAGGTGGAATAACATCCTAAGGATGATGACTGTAGAATTCAAGACCTTTTCCCCTAAAATAGGAAAACATAGGCCTAAGCCCTTTTGGTGAAATCCATATAACAAGGTCACAAGGTTTTTTGATGCATCCAATGACTTTAATTTGTATCCTCTACATGGGATAAAGGCTATGCAAAGTTTTGGAGACAGATGACAAATGGAGGGTAGTCATTGGAAGGCCTAAAAAAGGACTTCTATACACTAAACCCATGTAGTGTTCACCTATAGGTTTGAACTCCAAGAGACCTTTTCATTCAAAAGTTACAAAACTGGACATACTTCCATGTTTGAATGTGTTTTGATGTTTGACAAGATCATGTATGATCTATAAGACATCCAAATAATTTGATATGCAATGATTTGAGCCCTATATGCACCTACAGGCATCTCTTGCCTGGAAATTGAGGTATAGTAGACTGTGAAGCCCTACAAGTGCATAATACGAGTTTGAAAAAATGGTTGAAGGTATAAATATGGATTGTATTAGTATGTACATATCTTGGTGATCAAGAACATATTGAAGAGACCTTCAAACACTACACCTAGGCTCCAAAAATGTGATTTGCACCTACAAGTAGGGTCTAAATAGAAGACAATCAATTATAATTTACTGTAGGCAAACAGTAAGTTAGACCAAAATAGTGGTAAAGTATGTACATGACAAGTATAGATATGGAATGGTGTGGAAAGCTTCAAATAGGGCATAAAACATGCAGATAAGGCCTAGATTATATAAAAAACACCTATAGGACCCCACACAGTCAACTATAATTGATTGTGAGGGGTAGAGAGCAAGTAGTTTGTGTTTCTTAAGGTGTTTATAGCTTAAACATGAAAAAAATGGTCTAATAAGGTAAAATATGATCCTAAGAGACTCTTTTGGGGTCTTTATCCATTGTATCAAGCCCAAAATAAGCAAGCATGCATCTACAGGTGCCCCCTCCAAGGCAAAAATATAGTCAAAGATAGAACTTAGTCTTGAGAGTTCAAGGTATATGGAAGAGTATGAAGGGTTAGACACCTCCATAATGAACATGGAAGTATATATAAGCTTTTAACTATGGATATATAATAGAGAGAGGACCTTTTCAAATGCCATACCCAGCTTATACTCCAAAACACTATGCACTATCCTTTTTACATAAGTCTATTTCAGAATTCTAAATAATTGGAAGGTCATATGGTCTAACCAAGGGCCAAAAATTGATACATAAGATCTATATGAGTTGGATAATATCCTACAATGAATAGTTTGTCTAGGACAATAGGGTAAGTACCATTTGTTTTGTCTCAGATAGAGGGTACTTTCCTAACTGCATAAACTGATAGATTTAGAGAATAGGGATAAATGGATGGATAAGGAGTTGTTTAAAATTTTATAGAAGGTATTTAAAGTTTAGATACATCCAAACCAACATGAAAAATCAAGTAGTAAAGGGTGAAACCAAACAAGATGGTCTAAATGGCAAAGGTTGCAGTTATGTCTATGAAGCATGACTAGGCCTAGAATCCAAAAGGGAGGTCAACTTCATGTATAGATTTAGATGATCATTTAAATGGTTTGGATCATGTTTATAGGTCACTATAGAGGTGTATGAGCCATTGGGATGTAGGGGAAGCACAAAAATTGCCACTTTTGGGCTCAAGACAACACTAGGCCTGTGCAAATGGAAGGAAGGGCTCGAATAGGTAACTTCAAAGCTCACATATATTCATGAGACTATGCATGGATGAAAAAGGAGTTTATAGAGGTTCATGGAGGTACTCAACATAAAATTAGTGCAATTTTTTTGTAATTCCAATGTCCCAACTTTATGAACAAAGCTTAAGGGCTTAAATTGTCTTAAACCCTTACAAGGACCCAATTGGAGAAATGAAGCTAGAGATACATCCAAATGGACCAAAATGATGAGAAAAGTGGTTGGATTTTTTAGAGTAATCTTCAAGGTTTCCCCCCATAAAATTTTTCACTACCCTAGCTAGTGCTTTAACTAGTTGTTTCATCTCAACCAGTCAAAACTAACATAGTGACCAAGCTAGTGAGAAAGGTGGAGACCTTCAAGTGAGCTAATTTTAAGGCATGCCTAATGCCTCTAAGACCATAGAGGGTCTTTAAACTTTTCATTCACTCCATCCCATGGACTTTCATGGAAAATTTATTCCTTTTTGGAGGCTAAGTGTGTAGGGTGTGTGAAAGAAGAGTTGTTTAGACTACAGATGGTGATGGCTCATTTCCAGATGATTCCAAATGAGTAGGACTACAACCAATGCATGGAGAGGCATGTATACAACCCTTATCCTTCATTAAAATCATTGTACCCATCCCAAATTAGTTTTTGGATGTTCAAATAGGGTCAATATTGAAGGTAGTTTTTTTGAGCCAATTAAGGGAATTTTATGCCACTTTTCAAGAGTTTTATGCCTTGAATAGCCACTTGTCTCTTCTGACCTTTCATGGTCACATCCTTATCTCATGCATAATAAACTCATTTTATTAGTTTTACAAGTGTCCTTGTGACCTTTGGACTTCTCTCAACTTCTCTCTATCCTAACTTTTATAAGAACTAGCATTTTGGGCTATTATAACTTATCCTCTTCCTGAGTATGGTGAAGCCCTTCTCATTTGCATACCATTTGATCAATAAGACTACTAATTTTTACCTCTTCCATAATTATTCATAATGTGTTTATTTGGATGATTTATTTTACTTAAGTGATAACTCTTGTTTCCTTAGCATGTTGTTTCATTCTCTTACTTATTTGCAGTTGGAAAGCTTCTTCTTACAGGGCATGTGAAGTGTTTTAGGAAGTGTCAAGGTTGAGTGAGTTAGTCTATTCACTAGTGTCATTCAAGGCCTCTTATCTAGTCCTCCTAGCTTGAACATTCATCTATAACCTCATAATGTAATATTGATGTGAGAAGATGCAGATCAGAGAAGTGTATGTTTGATTAGTCTCTCGGTTTCATGTGTAACATGCATCTGGTTGGTAGTCATCAATAAATTTGGTGTATCACCTCCATTAGGATAATTTTCTTTCCATTTTCTCTCTCCCTTCCCCCCCTAAATTTTAGGTGTAGTAGTGATCCAAAGTGGTACATCAAAGGAGCTAGCCCTATCTAGAGTTTCACCTCATTCATAAGCTACCCACAAGCCCAGAGGTGTTTCAATTATGCCACTTGGATGAGGAGAGCTGAGACATCTCCTCAAAAGGTGCAAATCCAAGTGACAATAATATCTATTTTAGATTTTTTTATTGTGAACAACTACAAAAATTCATGTATCACACTATTTTCTCCATCTTGTTGGTTGTCTTAGAATTTCATTTCCAACCTGCATCAATAATTACATCTTCCTTCATGATGTTAACAATTTTTATTTTATACACAACAATGTTAGTATTGAAGGTTTTATTTTTGTTTTTGAATCTAAGATCCCTAATTATATAAAAATAAATTTTAATATATGTTGCAAAAAATAAATCCTAAAGAAACCCTTAACTAAGTATCTCCTATCATAAAATTTGCAAAGAGATATTCCCTCTCACTAGGAATTTTTTAGTAGACTCTAAAACTCCTAATAACACTGAAGTTCCCTGACAACAGTGCCAAAAATGATGGGGTTCATCAATCCCCTTCATTTAATAATGTCAATCCATGGATGGTTTTCGAAGGATATCTACAACAAGACAAAGAGATCTTTGGCAAATGGTTCCTTCTATCACACTCCACACTTGCAAGAATTTAAAATCATACTTGCAAAATATAAATTGTTGAATTGAAAATAAATGACAAACACACAAAATGCCTGAAGGTTTATAACAAGCTGTACAAAATAAATGTTTACAACAACAAATAAAAAAAATAAGAATTTACAACAAAAATAATAATTATAAAAATAAATAAATAAATAAATAAACATAAATAAATTGATCCATCTTCCTTAGAATGAGTGGTTAGCTCATTCCTCATAAGAGAATTTCACTTAGAACACAGGTTTCAAAATAGGCTGCTCAAAATAATGGAAATAAGAGTGTATTGATTGATTCATTTGGGTGTGGAAAGTTGAATTTATAATTCATGATTCCAAACAACACCTTATTTAGGAGTAACAATAGAGACACTATATCCTATTTCAATCTCCACAAAATTTGGAGAGAGATATTTATTCTAATAAAGAAATATATTACAAAATAATCTTGATCTCCACCTAATATGGAGAGAGATATTTATTGAAATCAAATTACATCAATTTATATTTGAATACAATCTATAATAGAAAGTCTATACATATAAATCTATATATATGAAAAATCTAAATGAAAATCATTATTCATGATAGCTGGAACATTAGAATACATTTAGAATACTTTTCAAATAAGTTTGTGGCAGTTTTGTTGAAGTCTATATTAGTTCTATTGAAATCCATAGCAACCTACTAAAATCTATAGCAAGCTTGCTAAAATCCATAGTAAGCCTAATGAAATCCATAGCAAGCCTACTAAAAATTTTAGCTGGCTAATGTAATCCATAGCTAGTCTGATGTAATCTATAGCTGGTCTGTAGCAAGCCTATTATAATCTATAACTACTATAGCAAGCCTGTTATAATCTGTAACTATTATAGCAAGCCTATTATAATCTATAACTGTTATGAGAGTTTGTACCAAGCCTATAAGAGTTCATAACGTAATCAGAATGATGAATCTTGTTGTAGAATATTTTTGCACTACTCCAAAATTATTTTTGAATGGTTACTCTTTATACTTTGAATCATTCTTAGCTTAGTATGAACTATGTATGCAGTCATTGACATCTTTCTCCCAATAATCATTAGTAATAGCTAACAAATAGATAGTAAGTAATTCTAAATACATAACCATGATATATATGTCTCACTAATTTTTTTCTATTTTAAGTCTAAAGGAAAATAGAGAGAAAGATGGGGATAAGTGATTAGAATGAATTTAGATTTGGTTTGCATGTTGAATCCAGATGTTTTGAGCACTCCTCTTTGGCTGGAGAGGACTACCTATAGATAAGAAAACACTACCACAAGATTTTTATTAGCAGATAAAAGAGTGGGTTGCCAAGCTACGTGCATGTTCTATGAAGTGTGAAACTTCCCTAGAGATGATAGTCCACTTTTGAGAGGCAAAAGAATAATAAATAACTAAAAGAAAGGTAAATAGAGAGTAAAAGAGAGATAAAATTACCATTTTTAACAACCTGTATACAGTAAAGAGTGACAGAGTGCATGTGAGATGTTTTATTGGTGTTTTAAAAGTTGTCTGGGTAGGTTTTGAAGAGGCTAAAGAATTGATAGTCACCAATGTCGGTAGGATAGTGACTGATATCAGTCAGGCTACGGAGCTCGATAGTGAGGTGATCGATGTTGATTAGGTTGTGAGGTTGGTAGGGGCAATAATTGTTTAGGAGTTTATAAAAGGCTTTTTTGGGTCTAGGAAATGGTTTAGATCAGGTCAAAGAGGTTGAGAGAGTTAAGAAAGGGAGTTTATGGCTTGGCTAAGTCTGGTCAGAGGTTTGGTATGCATATAAGGGGAAATAAGAAAGGAAGCTTTGTAACTCCCTCACGGGGGTATGGTTAGAAGTCCATAAAGTAGTGCAAGGTAGATATAAAGAAATAGAAGAATAAATATTTAAATGGCCTATAGTTCAGTGATATACTTAGCTATGAATGATAAGTGTCAGGTTGATAATCCCTATTAGGGAGTCTGAACCTGAGTGCCTGAACAGAGAGAATAAATGGATGTTGCTGGTCCTCAAGAGCTTAGTTGTTGATGGTGATTGACTTATGCAGAGTGATTGTAAGCCTAGATGTTGAAAATAGAATGTCGAGAGCCTAAATGAGAGTAAGAATTGATTTTCTTAACTTCTACTGACCTAAACCATAGGTTGTAGTTTGGCTTATATTACCAATGTTGGTGATCCCACTGATGTCGGTAGGTATCCCATCGATGTCGGTCATGGGTTGATCGATGTCAGCATCCCTAAAATATGTAAACCTTTCTATTTTTGGCCTATTTTCTGTCATTTTGTATGATAAGTGTGACACTCATTATAAAATGGTAAAAATAAGAAGTTAGGAAGGAATTAGTTGTTTAGATATTTAGTTTGGAAGTGGGAATAAGTCTTAAGTAGTTAGGATGAGGGGACCAAGTCTTGAGATGACTCACCAGAGGAGAATTAGTCATAGGGTGAGGTGGCCAGGTAAGGTGGCAATAGAGGTTTTTAACTAACTTAAGTATTTTAAATTAATTAAATGTGTGAGGGGTAAAAGTATGGTTTAGGGAGATTAATTTTCATTATTAAAATGGGCTTAGGGGGGTTTCGACACAGGTAGTTACGCACGTGTGTGTGACATAATTTTTGTGTCTATAATATACTTACTATTTTATTTTAAATAAACCATAAGTTTAGAAACTACATTTAGATCCACTTCTTATGCAAGAAAAATGATGTTATTATATGGATATAATGAGCCATTTTATGGGCTCATCACTCTATAGCCAATGAGGAGATCCAAATATTTTTGTGCATATCATAGAATGTATGGGCACCACATCAATTAATGTTTGGCATTAAAAAATAAAATGCAATAGATAATTGATATAGATGACTCACACAGTTATGAATCATCCATGAAACATATAATGGCACATACAAATCCAAAAAAATGTCAAACTCAGATACAGTACAAAAATAGTTACCAAAGCATAACTCAAAACAAAAAAAGGTTCCAAAAGCATAATCACGATAAGAAATAGTACAAAAAACATAGATCATCAAGTAAAGCTACCTCTCTAAAAGGAGGCTCAACATTTAATATGGTATAATTTTGGTCACAAATATCTACAACAATTTGATTATCATGGTCAAGGTTTATGCAAACAGGCCCAAGGCATCACTTCTCCTATTCTATTATTTAATAATGTTGGTCAATAGGGTTTGGGATTTATTGAACATCCTAAGCCCCATCAATCATAGATATAATTTATCAATGTAAAACATCCAAATACATAGGAAATGTTATAGAAAGAGTAAGATCTTAAGTTGTAAAGTCAAATCATGCTACACAAACAAGCATTCTCAAAACAAGTTTTCTAGCAAAAGAGCCTCCATAATATAGTATGTCTAAAATCAGCATAGTTTAAAAGGGATAAATCACAATCGATATGCCAAACCATGACTCAAAAAGGACAGCTCCATAATGTGAAGCATTTCCCTCTAGCATTCTAGATTATCTTGATTTTGATGTTGAATAATATTATGATCTTGATGATGAACAGTACACATATTCCTGCTATAATAACATTCAACTATAGCATAGCATTCACATTACACCAAATATTACCATTCCTATTTTTGACACAAGCCACAGTGACAGTGAGTCTCCCATGAGACTTATTGGTTAGTATGTTTCTAATTATTGTACATACTTCTCTCTCTCTCACTCTTTATACATAGTTTATTTCCATTTGTTTGTACATAGCTTATACTCAAAAAACACAAGCAATATAACATTTCAAAATATAAAGTACATTCAAATATTACTCAAAAATAAAAAAAATTATAAATTATATGCCTTGTTATGTTTACATTTCTACTACTTTCTAGATATTACATATTGTTAGCTATCCTAGTATAGTCAATTTTATCATACACAGATGCTTCACTTGTTCTTGTCAAGATCTTGCGTATTACATATAGGACATTAGTCCACTACACTAATCTAGACTTATTATAATCTACCCATTGGGAGAATATACACCAGCCTAGGTTTATTCATTTGATATATTTGCCCACTCGGGGGCATCTCTTACACAGTTGCTACTACTAGGCTCTATCCTTACATTCTAGTTTACGGATTGATATATCTTGATATTGATCATTGTTACTCATTGCTCAAAATTTTTTTTGACTATCACTAGTTAGAATTAACATATGTACATCCTAACATTTACATAGATTTATGGTGCATAATTATACATGCTTTTATTTATAAGGTTTCTTAGTTTACACTTGATTGTGTTTCCTATGTTTCTTCCATCTTTTAGGGCATTTGAATATGCCATTGCTCTTTGGCTCTATGCCACTTCTATGTTTGTATGCTTTAGACATGTGCCCATGTCCCTTGTGTGTACTTTCTTGATTGTATATGTAGACATTTGAACATGTCCTTCTATGTGGCTTAAGCCAAATTGCTTGTTGCTTGTGTATGTGGACATTTGAACATGCTCTTGTATGTCTTCAATCTCAGATTTAGTGACATGTGCCCATGTCCCTTGTATTGTGGATCCCCAGCCTACTTTTGCATGACTCATGTGTTTGTATGTATGTTTTGTCACCATGACACTTGTCTTTGATTTTTACACACACACTAGGTTTCGATGCCATGAGGGACCTCGTGCATCTACCCTTCATACTTGGGTGGTGTGATGGACATCATGCCCCATCCCCCTAGGTATATACTCACATTTATTATTATACACATTAATTATATCTATCATGACACCCTTGTGTAATGCTAGATTATAGTATGCATCTCACATTACCTATTTATGTTTAGATTCATTTACATTCTGATGTTATGTTTGTACATTATATTATAATATCATTCATATGCTCTAACTAATACATTTTGTAGAGCTTCTTATTTTTAGGATAGTTCTTAAATAAGGATAGTAATTACATAGGTTTCATAAGTACCCTCAAAATAGGGGCATTCATAGGGGTTTGTCATAGAGATCAGGCTCCTACATTGCTATTCACATATCATTTTCAGCACACAGGCGCAATTTTTGAAATCAAACGTGGGACCAACACAGAAAAAATAGGGACTCATAAATCAGTTCAAATCACCCAAATTTTAAACCAGACAAATATTAGTGCCTAGATTGGGACATTATCCCCACAAGGTGCTACTATCCATTACAGGGTGTTATTGTCTAGTAGCCCTAGTTTCAGGGTAGTCTAGATTCGCTAGACCAATATACCAGGTACAATATAAATTTGAATATATACAGTCATAGATTTGATAGTTATGTTTAGATTTTGCTCAGATACTCTCAGTTTAGCTCAAATTCATACTAGTTTCTCAAATTTGGGGGCATCATGTGTGACATGATCACTCCTACATTTAGTCTAGCTACATAGATTTAATTATTACATACTCACTTCAAAATTAGTACTCATATATCAAATTGGGAGCATGTGCATGGCACATAGTTTTTGTATACTTAGCTACACACAAGTTGATTAGATGGAATGGAAAACTCCATGTCATTCTATACATTGTATACACTTAATATCATGTTTAAGGTTGTCACCAAAATCATGCCTTACTCCATCTACAGTGGTTGGCATTTTTAAGTGGCTTAGAGCTACCTAATGTACTTGAGTGGTCATGTTGCCTAATGTACCTAAGTGGTTATGGAATCGATATACACAATTAGATATACCCAGTTAGATACTTTCAACACTTTGTGTAGTTCAATTTTAGATGCATATAATTCACATGAGTGGGCAATGATGGAGTCATGGCCTACTTGATTTGTTGAGCCACCCACATGAGAGGGTTAGACACACTTATAGTCTTATTCAAGCTATTCATAGATCATTATCCACCAAGCAAGGGTGGGTAATGATAGAGTCAAAATTAGATTGGGTTATTGAGCCACCTATATGAGGATTGATCAATCTATTAGCTCAATAAAATTTATTCAAAGATTTGATCACTATATATATATATATATATTCATGCACATAGGTTGTCACCAGGTTCATTCCTTGGTTCACATACCCAACATGGACATTAATTTAGATCATGTTCCATATATGCAGACCCATATTCACATACTTAGACTTATCTACATGGGATTCACTTCCAAGGTAAGTCTAATTATGCTTCTTTTTCCTTTATACTAGTCATTTTACTTTGTTGCATTTCTAGCATAAATGGGGGGCAAATATAATCACCTAAAAGTGGTATTTGGATGCTAAGAGTGTTACTTGAGTTAGCCTATTCCTATCTTAGACTTAGACCTATCTTAGATCCTTTACCACACTTTTTATAGCCATTGTGTAGACCACATACATCTACAATCAACTTAAACATAGTCCTAAGATAGCTTTCCCAGATCCCAACCCAGTGTGCCTAGCAGTCTACCAGGTAGACATTAGCACCACATTTGGGACACTACAACCACACGGTGCTAGTGTCCCCAACTACATGCTATTATCCTTTGCCTTAACTCTCTTGAATAGATACTTTTCCAAATGTGTACCCCTCCTAGGGTCAGCCTAAGTACATTTTCTTATCTGCACAAGCTATATATCTCTATATATACAAGACTATTTGACCTTTATTCACTAGATGGAAAATAGATGAAAAAGCCTATTCAAATAAAAGATAAGTTGAGCAAAATTAAGGTATTTGATCCCTATTTTACCTACTTCTATATACTACCATCTACAACATCCCTAATCCCATATTTTAAAATTTTCAAAGCTCAATCACATTCAAGGCATCCAAGTCCACTCACATTCTAGCATTCACTTGTACTTGAACCAAGCACTAGGTAGGAGAACTGCACTAGGCTTGATTCTGTGTAAAGTATTCTTATGAAGGCAACTCTCTTCATAGCAAGTTGTTGAGGATGTCCAATTTATCCTACTTATGAACACACATTTATTGATCATGTCATACTTTCAAGGAGGATTAGGGTTTGCACACTAAATCAAGTTCTCTAAGCACAACACAGAGTTCCATATTTAATGTAAGTAGGAATAAGGCCCAAAAACATAGGCACAGGTGTTCCCAAAGAAAAGAATAGTCCTGTAATGAGGACACTAGCACTACTTTGAGTACATGATAGCATTATGGCACTACTGTCTAGGTAGGGTGATACTGTCAGTGAGAAAATAGATCTTGGGACCCTATTGATGACACTTAGAACTGTCCAAACCCCAGTTTTTGGAACCTAGATCATCCACAACAGTCACTTTATTGGTAAGTCTCTATCTAATCATATTTATTACTATTTTTAGAAAGTCAAAAGAGATCAAAATAAATAACAAATTAGTACTTAATTATTGAATATTATTTAACTAATTTAGACATCTTAGCCCTTTAATCTAAACATTTACATAGTTAAATCCTAAAAGGTTAAATCAATTGCTTGACATGGGGAAATTTTCATTAGAGTTAGACACTTATAAAATTTTGAAAGTGTATGAGTCTACCAAATTTGTCTAAAATATAAGAATATTGATATAGTGATATAGCGAGATCTTGATTATGCTTTTGAATAGGTTAAGCACAAACTAGGGAATCCCTGTAGGTGGTTGATAATAAATCAGGAAGGTCAAACCCACATAAAGCATGCAAATGTGATAGAAGGGTGTATAAGAACCATACGTGTACACATAAGTCATGTAAGGTGAAGGTAGGTCAAGAGTGTTATTTTCAAAGGTATAATACCACATTTTAGTGTTGACACTACTAAATCCACTTTTGGATGCATCTTTTTTATTTTCTGATTAACTGACTATGTATTTAGGTAGAGTATTATATTGTGCATCAAAACTATAAGGTCATTTCCTAGCATATCTAAATAATCCTAAGTGAACAACTCAAGTTAGTCATGTAATACTTGTTTAAGGATTTTCCTTCATCATCCATGATCATGACTACAAGAGGGACCGGTATCATATCTGTATATATTTCATAATTGAATTAAATTGTTTCTTCATTTATCAATGTTGATATATCCTCTAAATATGGTATATTAGGAATTGTATCAGGACCATATAGTTGGACATCATCATGTGTATGTTTGTTCTCTCAGAAATATGCATGAGAATTTATTATAAAAAGAAAAAAAAAATCTTATGATATAAGAGATGGAAATCCTCATATGCCCCAAAATATTACAAGAGATATTCATCATTAGATAACTCATCCATTGTCTAAATATTTGGTGAAATTGTATTGTCAATAAGGTTAGGACATATTATTTTTAGTGTTGATACATGATGAGTTTCCTATACAGATTTGGGTGTTAATATATGGAAGTGTGTATAAATATCTACATTTTTGGTCTTACTTTCCTTATTGATTGTTGAATCATCGATGTAGCCAAGGCCTTATTTACCTTTATGATTAGATATAGTGATGGGATTAATGATGCCTTGTGCATATTTTCCTAATCCTTGTCTTGTGTATCCCAACTTTTGCAAATATGTCAGCCTAAAACCATATTTCTTTAAATTTGTTTTATGTGGCAAGAGAATAATTATTATGGATGTTGGGGTTAGTATCATTGTGCAGGACATGTTATCCACACTCCTAAGGTGAAGGGTGCATATGAGATATATAATTTTTTATAGGTTTTGTCATTGAATAATGTTGTAAAGGTTCTTAATCCATATGAAAATTTTATACACATACACACATTATATACATATCCAAGATGAATAAATTTGAGACATTCATGTAAGGTAGAAGTATTATATTCATAGCATGAATCCATGGTTTTCCTAATAATATATTAAAGTTAAGATCATTGGACATAACTTTTCATATGATAGCTATTGTTCTAGGACGCATAATGATATTCAATGTAACTTGTCTTAGCACTTCTTAAGAGATGTTATCAAAGCCCTTTATGTTAATAGTAGAGCAATCAAGATCCTTATCTTTGATACAAAGGAGATATTATAAATTTTAATTCTAATTTTGTTGTCTACTAAAACTCACTTAACTCCCATGTTTTTAATCATACTTTGATATATAATGGGAGATGTTGAGTAATAATGTGCATGGGAGGTAAGTATTCTTTCTCAAAATATATACTCTCCTCTATCCACGATAATGTATTGATGATATAATCAACCTAAGGTGGTTCTACATCACTTGGTAAAGTCATGTCACATAATGTTGTGTGAATACTATCCTTATAAACAAGTGACATTTGGAGTAGTTCTAACATAAATATTTTATTTCAAGTATTCTTGATTTAAAAAATTGAACATACTCATTGGTTGGGTTTGTTAGCATCTTTGGTGGTGGATGGAGATAATGAGGGATAGTTTGAAATCCTCCACTTTTCACCCTACTTCTTTGTGTTGTGATAGCATAGACCTCAACACCCATATAATTATGGGACAAATAGTAAGGGAGGGATGTAACCATCACTATATTGAGGTTTAGGGGGAGGAAAAAAATGAGTTATATGTACTCTTTAGCATCTAGTAGTAACTAGAAGCATCTCATATTGAATATTTAGAAAGTTTGAGTTAATAATGTGTTAAGAATTTCTCATGATTAATTCCAACCTTAGATTTATTTTTGATAATGTGAATCAGTTTTATTACTCAATTTTGAAATATATTATATATTTCAAGAAAGCAACATGTAATTATGACTATCAATATTGAATTAGAAAATATACATTATGCATATTCATTATAGCCATAATATAATGCGTAAAATAAATAACAACTCACCCCAAGAAAATCATAAAGAATTATAGGGAAAAAAAACTTGTTTTTGTTCCAATCAATATGAACAGTGCAATTATTCACAATGTGTAGATGTTTTCATGTGATAGATAGGTCATTTCTAGATAGTAATAGGCTTTAGATAGCTTTTTATAAATAGATAAATATTTGGGTAATTTCCCTCTGAACCAATATGTGATACATATGGGCTAACACAAAGGAAGAATTCAAATTTGAAAAGATAGTTGTTAAAGGGCATTAAGATGAGTCTATCCAAGACAAACAAATTCAGTAATTAGATCTATCTATCTGTGGGTGGAACTATTGTAGGCTATAATTGCACCATCGTGGGAGATTTTTTCAGGCTCTCTTACTCCCAACTACAATATTAGAATAACCTCAGGTTGTGGGTATCTTATAGTGCGGTTGAACCTTTGGATAAGGGCAACTTCCTCTTGGTAGATCACCTAAATTAAAGCTAAACTAATGTTCCATGGGGAAAAGGCTTAGAAAGGGGATAAGGGATCCTAATAAATTTAACTAGGTGATGCACCAAAATAAAATGGGAAACTCCCATAAGCTTAAACCCACACTAGTTCTGCAGAGGATAATACTAATTTACACAACCTCAAGATCAAGCTGGTTGCATTAATATTTCATGTAGGAGGTTTAAGAAGTAATGAATGCAAACAAAGAGGAGTTCTAAGACTCACTAAAAGTTCACATCAATGGTGGAAAGAGCACTCAACTAGACCTACAAATAGCATTAAAAACTCCCTAAACAAGGTCAGAAAGGAGGACCATGGACAAGGAAGATTCTCCTTCACACAATGCCATAGTGTGCAACTCAATAGACACAAATCCAAGGCAAGAGGTAGGTAAAGAAAAAACTTTATTGCATCAAGAGGTAGTTATTAAAAATACTTGGTAGGGTCAAGCCTAATAAGGCTGAGCATATTTTACAATATCTCAAAGAGTATCCCAATTCCTCTAAAATTTCCAAATCAAAGAGAACTAGTCTCTAAAAATTTCAAATCAGAGAACCCCTTTACAAAATGAAAAGAATGGGATATATAGAAGAGGGAAGAGAAATAGAGAGATAAAGGAGAGGGGCACATTATCCATGATCATTGAATGAGCTCCACCTTTCAAGGGATGCCCCACCACCCCTTTGTTTAATCAAGACAATTCCATCATCAACATTTATCCTTCAATAGCTCTAGTTAGTTCTAAAGTTTTTCTCATTGGTTGAGAAAAGCTCACTGGAGGACAAGATTTTGTTTTATATGGTGAGTCACGATCCTTTCAAGGAGAAAATATCATTAAAGGTTTTGATCATTATTGAATTCTCCAACTATTTTTCCAATCTCCCAAATTTACTTCATGAATATCACCATACCTTTCGCTTGGCTTCATTATGAGGACAAGGTCCTCATATTTAAAAATTGACAAAGCCATGTCATGTGTGCTTTGAGTGGCAGTTTATCGAAATCATGGCTCAGTCCACTCTTTTTATTAATCACATACTTACTCTATACTTTGAGACCTAAACCTAAATTAACTATTGGTTGAAAACCAATCTAGATTATTGGTTTTCCTATAGTTATAATAGATGACACTATGCTCGATGCCTGGTATTTTTTTCATCGATGAGTTACTGACCTTTGATCTATACTAGGTCTAAAAGACCTATTCTATCCCCTACTCACCATTGATCTAAATCCATGATTGAACATGTGTCATTGATTTTTTTGAGCCCATTAACCTATTAGTCACTGCTCGATGTTGGATCTTCTGTATGATTGAATGCAAGTTGTCGATCCTATCTTTTAAACCCAAACATCTATTTTGTGAGGCTTCACTTTGACATCTGTGTGCCTATATTTGATGTCTACATGAACGTATTTGACATCTACACAACCATCACCAAGATATTTGAACCTCAATGGCTATCTTTTGGGTTTGGGCTTGAACTGTTGCTTGATCTTGTGAAGGCTCAAAACCATGAAGACTTACTAGGATCCTTCATCTTTGCCACATTGAGACTGCTTCAAAGCTTTAGTATGTGGGCCAAAAATGGCCAACATATTTGGTGACTAACAAGGAAGCATACCTGCTATGCTTGAGAAACCAGCTCATTACCTCATCTGATCCATTAGGCATGGATTCACTACCTTTTTGACAAGGTTGACCCTATATATAAACTCCCCTTGAAGCAACTATTGACAATTTTGACCCTACAAGTCAAATTACCACCCTTGTTATTCAAAAAAATTGCATACCATGCCATTTCATCTTTAGAGCTTAGTAATTGGTCCTGAAAAGTCCTTGAAAAATCCATGGTTAATAGGTTTAAGGGTTTTTAAGGTGATTTAGGTACTTTTCTTTCACTCATCTTGTTCTTTTCAAGAAGGTATTTGTTTTCCTCAGAGTAGTTCAAAAGAGGACAAGCATAAGACTTTGGGTTTTCAAACGTAGATGATATACTTTGGGATTTCATGGAAGGAAGACTTATAGAACAATTTCCCTGAAAGGTTATTTTCTTCAAAAATGATCCTATGTGAAAGTTTTGAAGAGTTCTTTTGGAAGCAAAGGTGCCCCTTCAAAAAATTTCAAAGGTACTTCTAACTTTCCTAAAGGAATTAGTCTTTCCAAAAATCCTGAAGGTATTATTCTCAGAAGAAAATGGTGCTTTTCAACTTTTCTGAAGGGAATTGGAAAAAAGTCTAAAGGTTCTTTATTTTTAGGAGGGTGCACTTGAAAAAAATCCAAAGGGTCACTTAACTTTTTTGAAGGGTCATTTCTTTCGGGAAAGTGACAATCAAAAAATTTGAAAGCTTTTTTCCTTCAGGAAAGTCCATTGCAATTTTTTTAAGACTATTTTAGAAAGTGTTGAAGGGACTCTTTTCCTTTAAAAAAAGTCAATTACAAAAGTTATGAAGGGTTCTTACCTTCGAGAAAGGTGCTTAACATTTTTTCTAGAAGGTATTTAACAATTTTTCTAAATCCCTTTGCAAGTTTTTTGAAGCCCTTTTTAACAATTCTAAAGGGTCATTTCTTTTGATCAAAAGAACATTTATAAAAGTTTGAAGGGCACATTCCAATAATCTAAAGGACTATTTCAAAAATCCTGAAGGACCTTTTAAAAAAATTTAAAGGGCATTAAAGGGCTCTTTCCTTTCAAAAAAGTCCTTTTCATTTTTTTCGAAGGGTATGTTTCTTTCAGAAAGGTCCATTACATTTTTTCTAAAGGACACTTTTAAGAAAACCAAAGGGTTCTTTTCACAAAGTCCAAAGGGCTCTTTTTCTTTAAGAAAGGACCTTTTCAAAATTTCTAAAGGACCATTGCAAAATTTCTGAAAGGACTTACAAAAATTCTGAAGACATGAATTCTATCAAATAATTTGTCTGAAGGAATTATCCATTACACAAACCCAAAGACATAATTTCCTTCAAACTTTTTGTCTAAATGAATTACTCAAGGCAAAAGGGGCAAGTTTATTCGAAGGAATTATCCATTACAAAAACCAAAGACATAATTTTCTTCAAACTTTTTGTTCGAAAGAATTGGTCAAGGCAAACAGGGGAAGTTCTTTCAAGTAATTTTCTCAAAAGAAAGAAAAGTCCAAAGGGAAATGTCTCAAACAAATTGCCTGCAAGAAATAGACAGAATCAAAATAATTATTTGAGAAAAAATCCCAAAACAATTCCACAAGAAAGGACTAAGGAAAAATCCTGAAAGAATTATAGCCCAAAGGAATACATGTAGAAACAAAAGGTGAAGGAACTAGATTGAAGTAGATCAATGTATTCTACAGTCTACATGCAAAAAAAGCAGAGTAACCCAAGCAAGATTAGGCACATCTAGGATGAGCATGAACATAAAAAAACCAATAAAAATGTTGTTTTCTCATCTATAATAAGATCTATAGTCCAAGAACATGTAGCTACTTCAAGCATGACTCTCTCAGTTCTAAAGGGGGGGCTCAAATGCATGAAGGGCTCGAGGAGTTTAATGAGTTAACATGGAATTTCATGCATGCTTCAGTTTTAAAAGAGCTTTTTCATGCAAGTGGATTCCTATTGGAGTTGATTAGTCTTGAGTTTGAGTTGACTTTTATCAAAGTGTCACATATATTCTAATTTATCTTGTTATTTGAAGGTTTTCAACACTTCCAACTTGTTTAAACTAAAGATTTGGTGTAGCCTTCATGCATGGATCAGATTAGTCCAAGATGGGCCCACCATCTAGACTTCTACACCCACCTTGAAGTTCCATGTAGGTTTGATAAATTTTGAAGATTTTAATAATGATTACTGCATGGGTTCTCCATCATTTTCAATGCCAAAGAGCTTTTCATGCAGGACATAAGTCAAAAGGGTATTATCAGAAGACTTGGTTATCTTGGCATAGCTGTAGTTGGACTTGGGGTGATATGGGAGTTGATCTCCTCTTCTATTTTTAGCACCAATCTCTTGGATTTTGTATGTTTTTTCTATATAAGTTAGATTTTTTAGCCTTAAATGGTATCCCTCTTTTGGCAAGATCAGACTCTACCAAAATTTGAGTCTTGTAACCTTTTTTAGATAAATAGAAGGACTATTATTTTAGACTCCAAGATGTTGGTATATTGTATTTATGTTAGTGATTTGCAAATGTGATAGAATTTCCTTCCTTGTCAAGTCTTGATACCTACCTAGTAGTATAGTTGATTAGATTATGCAGGTCATGTTCTGTGTTTGATGTATTTCAACTAAGTTTATAGTGGATATAAGTGGTTGTTAGTGCCTTGAATCAAGCTTATTCTATCATTTCCCTCAAGCTTTGATCCCGGATTAAAAAAATTCATGAGATACTGATGCATAGGAGTCAATTGAAGTTGAAAGTTTGATATTTTTCTTGTCTAATCAATTTTTTTTAGAATCTCAAATTGAGTGGATGAACCAAAATACAAGTGTATCACCATCATTAGATAGGATTTCTTATTAAAAAAATTCTTACCTTTTTCTCGATAGTTTATAGTGTAGTGTAGAGATCCTAATTGATACACCAAAGGGAGCTAGCACTTAGAATCTAGAGATTCAATCTGTTGATTAGGTTTCCCACAGCCTAGGATTATTTTCATGTTTCAATAGACTGTGAAGGCCTGAAACTACCTTTATAAGGGTGCAAGTCTGATTGACAATAGTTTTTGACAAACTTGATGGGAAACTTACTCCTTGGCATAGCTAAATTTTGAAGCTGAGGAGAAGCAGTTGTAGCAGACAAGAATATTCATCTTCACCACAAGCTAAAGATTCTTCAGGTTGCAAGGTTCATAACACCATTCAAGCAATTCTTTCATGCCAAAGGTTACCACATGATCAACTAGTAAAGGTATTCCTTTTGAATTTATATCATATAAGAGATCAAGGTTTAGGAGGGCAAATCTTTATCATCAAAAGAAATATTTGTAACCTAGTTATCATATTGTTCTAAGCACTACAATCCCCACTATCCAAATGGCTATCAAAAACTAGGTGTTTATTCCATTCAATAGAGGTAGCCACTAAATTTAGCCCAATTCAATAACATTCTAGTGTCTACCCTCAAGAGCATCCCATTATTCTTAAGAGAGAATCAAACAACCCCTATTGAGCACATCCAGGATGTAGCTAATCTCTGTTCAGTCCATAATATTGTTTAGGATAATGTTGCTATTAGATTGCTTGATGTTTCTTTCAAAGGAAATGCATTGCAATGGTATAGAAACCTGCCACTAAACTCCATTTCTACCTGGGATGAATTAGGTACAGCCTTAGTAAAGCAATTTTAAGACAAATCTGATCATCTCTCTTTGGTTGAATAATTAACTACTATAACGAGAGCTCCTCATGAGTTCATGTCTGATTTTAATCTAAGATTCCAAAATACATGGGCTAGGATACCTATGTTGATTAGGTCACCTATTGAATATGCATTTCTATATCATTTAAAAACCCTTAACTCTAACATTAGTGTGATGATACAGTCAATGGGTGGTACTACTTTGCCAAATGCTTAAGAGATTGCAATAAGGGTAGAGAAAAGTTTGATATAAGCTGGTAATCTTTCTTCAAGACCTTTAATGTGAGAATTAAGGTCTATTCAAACCCCTTAAGTTCCTTAAGATCCCCAAATTCCATCCTTAGCTCTTATTCCATCACCTCAAACTCAAATTGTAACCCCTACTAGTCAAGCTAGTGAGATAAGAGAGTTAAAAAGCTTCTTGCAATCCTTTGGGAATGAAATAGTGCAACTCAAGAGGCAAAAATATTAGGATAATAGGCCCTATCAACAATAAAATCAGACCACCTATCAGCCCTTCAAAGATCAAAAGCCTACTTATCAAGGTTTCAAAGAGAATATACCACCTTATCAAACACAAGGAGCCATAACTCTAGCTAATCCATATGTTATCCTTGATCTTGATGCTCTTTCCACTTCAAAGGCCATTATTCCCACCCCACTTCAAACAACTTGATGCAGGATTCAGGGTGGCAGTCCTCAAATCTCAATGATGCTCAAAACCAAGCCTTGGTATCACAAAACATCATTATGCCATAAATGACACAAGAAGAGTTTCTTTTCAAGGAGGTCAGTACCAAGATACAAGTTTGGCATCACAAAGAGAGATTCAATAAGTTCAAGGGCAGCGTGATATAATTAATGTAAATTTGCAAGTGGATGATCATGTTGCTTTTACTTAGGGTGTTGAAATTAACTATACAAGTGGCCAAGTTACAGCCATAACTAGAGATAAAAGAAGATCCATTGATGAGGCTAAAGAGGTGACAAATTCTTCAAGTACTCCTAATGTTGTTCCTAAGAGTACAAAAGAATAACTTGATACCCCTATGACTCAAAAAAATCAGAATATAGAGGTTAGTAAAATTCATCAAATACCTCTAGTTCGTGAGTACCCAGTGCTTTAGAAAGTACAACCAAAGGTTGGTGGATCTCATTTCAGTATATTAGATCAGATGAAGAAGTCTAATATTAGCATTAGCATGTGAGATTCTCTTTCCATTCTAGGATAAAAATATATGCTCATCCAAGAGCTTCCAGCTCTCAAATTGCCTCCAAAACCAGTTGAGAAAGAAGGTGTTGTCTTAACTAATTTAGATCAGCCAACTAAGCAATAGGTACATCAAGTAAATAAGATGGAAAAGGTGGAAAAAAATAAGGTAAAGTCAAATAAAACTCCTCCTTTCTAACTTTCTTTGATATTGGGTGATACTTTGGTTCGTAATTATATGGTGGATAGTGGAGCTAATAGTACAATCATGCCTAAACAAATTGTAGACAAGCTCAACCTTATTTATGAGCCAAACACTAATGGGGTATTGTAATTGTATGGGTCACCAACAAAGATAGTATGCATCATCAAAGATCTGACATTGACATTATATGTTTATCCTAATGTTAGCATTCAGCAGGATGTTGTTGTGGTAGACTTGCCTCCTTACTTTGTTATATGCCTTTTAAGGGACTTCACCTCAAATATTAGGGGATATTTATCAGTTGATTGGAATTTTTTGATGTTCAGAGTATCAAGGTAACAATTCATTCTAAACCTATTACATGTTTCCATATGGATCCATATATGCCAAGTGTTGTGAACACTAACTGTATCATCTTGGATGATGTACTAGAAACTAGTGAAGTAGAAAATGGATCATCTTTGTATGGATTTCTAGATTTGTTTCTTGATGAGTGGGATTTCACTTTACATGATCATGAACATTATAAGTTGATTGAAGAAGAAGGAATTGGTATGTATTGCCTTCATGAGAGTGATGCACCAATTCTAGCCATGGTTAAAGATGATGAATCTGGTGAAGGTTTATGGCAATTGTACATTAATGGATCAAAGAATAAACATGGTACTAGAGTTATAATGATGTTTGTTTCTCCAAAAAAGCAAAGGTATTTCTCTTTTATTAAGTTTTAGTTTTGTTGTTTAAACAATGTTGAAGAGTATGAGGCACTAGTTCACGGTTTGCAATGGGCTAGGAAGATGAAAGTCAACACCTTGTAATTTTTTGGTGATAGTGAACTTATAGTTCACCAAGTAAAAGGTTTAAATGTATATAAAAATTTGTTACTTGAATCCTATAGGCATAGCATATGAGACTTACTTGAATATTCCCAAGCTTTTAATATTTAGGCAATACCAGGAGGTGAGAATAAACATGCAGATAAGTTGGCTGCCATTGGGGCACAATTTAGTATCCTAGTTGATATAAAAAGTGAAAAAAATTAGTCACATATAAAGGTGGTTGTAAGGCCTTCTATTCCAGATAATCATGAGAATTGGCAAGTATTTGAAGATGACAATCAAATTGTGAGATTCTTGCAAGAGGAGGCTACACTTTCTTTAAGAAACCAATCAAAGCATTTATAGTAGTATGCTGATCAGATTGTAAAACTAAGGACAAATAAGTTGCCCAAGGGATTGGTCACACTTGAGAACATTTTGAGTGGTGATGATGAGTTAAGGAATGAGAATTCATCCTTGTCAACAAAAGAAGAGCACTATGTCAATGTAGAGATTGTAGCTGATAAGAATTTGAAGTTGGGTAAGTCATGCACTTCTTCACAAAAAAAAGCTTTCATTGAGTTATACACAAGTTTTTATGATGTATTTGTTTTGAAATATAGTGATCTCAAGGGATTTGACCCAAGTTTAGATCAACATACTATTGAGTTAGAATCTAAAGCTAAACCAGTGAGACAAAGATAAAAGCCCATCAATCATAAGCTTGAGCCTTTGATGCGAGTTGAGATTCACAAGTTCATAGAGTCAACTATTATATTTCTAATCAAGCACTCAACTTGGGTGGCAAATCTTATTTCGATATAGAATAAGAATGGTGTTGACGGCGAAGATTTCACCCTTGGCAGGAGGCCGAGCTCCTGCCTTCTCCTCGCAACTATGGAAAGTCCCCTCTCACCTATGGGACTGGCGAAGCTAGAGGGGAGAGTCTCTAGATAAGGGCTAGCTCCCTTTGATGCATTATGTTCATTCCAGCAAGTGCAAATAAATGCATATATACAGATATATAATGGGGGGGATGAAAAGGGAGAAAGCTGAAGGAAAATAAACTACTCTAAGGAGGTGATACACCAAAATGAAATGACCTTCTCACATCCACTCTTAAAACCAGATGAATACATATATACGCTTCACACTTGGTAGAAGAACCAGACTGCAAAAGCTTGACAGGGAGGTTTTAATGAAAACACAGAGAATAGAGGTTCACCAAAGGTGCTATGAGAGGCACACTGAAAGGTAATTTCTCTATTTTTGCACTCCAAATAGAACTCTCCTCCTGTCAATTGCAGAGATGGCACCTTGTAGACAATAGATATGCTGGAGTTGAACCTGTGAAAGCATCAAGAAACAATGACTAAACACAAACAAACACTCAAGACATACTCAGAAATGTCTATCCAAGATAGAGGTAAAAAATGCTTTTATTGATTCAAGTGAAAATTTTGCTAGGGCTGGGCCTTACAAATGTGGAAGATCCTTTCTTAAAAATGACAAGTCTTCAATATATAGGAGAAGAAAAGGGGGCCTTTTGGCTCCCCTTTTTTACAAGTGGCTCATTCACATCCCCTCATTGGGAAGAGCAAGCTGGTCAAAACATTAATGAGCTGCACCCTTTATCTATTTATAAGGCTGCCTCTTTAAAGTGATTACATGGTTTGTCTATGCATTAATGTGAAATGGAGAAAACCGGTTGCACTGCTAGCTATTTGTGTCCTCTAATGGTCAATTCGTTGGCACTATTTCACCTACTGGAGTCACTTTTTGAATCAGCACTTCCCTTCACCACTTGGACCATCTACTTGCTTGTTCCATGCTTGTCACTTTGTCTTCTCTCTATTTTGTCTCTTCTAGCTCCTTCGGCCCTCAAGGGCAAACTTCTGGCAGGTCGCTGCATTCTGGGCTCTCATGGTTAGCGCTCTCTCACTTTGAAAGCAAACGGCTATTTTGTTGTGCTAATTTTGACGTTCATAAGGCCGTCATTGGCTTGAAAACCAACAGCTAATTTGCTTTGTTAATTTTGACAGCCTCTGGGGCGTCCTCATATCAGTCAAAATGTCATTGGGTCCTTTGCTGGCTTTCTGTGGCTTTGCTTTCATCTTAGCACCTTCCCAAAGGGAAGGTGACCCTACGACCTTTGAAAATGTCCTTGTATTTGGTTAAGAGTCCCAGGCAAGGGCACCTACCCCTCGGGGCCTTCGGTGGGTCCTTTATTTTACCTTGATGCCTCCCGAGTTCCCTCAAACTTTTTCCGTAGACAATTTCCCTAGGTCCATCTTTGCCTTGTGTATTTTTCGTGAGCTTTTGTCTGCAGACATTTTCCCATGGACAAAAAGTCTACGAAAATTCTCCTCAGGTCTATCTTTGCCTTGAGCTGTGCCCGAATTCCTTCAGACTTTTTGTTCGAAGGAATTACTTCAGACAAAAAGTCTGAAGGAATTCGGGACTTAAATACAATTTGAATTTAGACAAAAATTGAACTTACCCAGTCCTTTTCGTTTAAATTGCCTGCCCTTCCCAAGGGCATTTGAACCTTTAGACTGCCCTTCAGCCAACTGGGCATACCCTTGAACCAAGCCATTGAACCAAAAAGATTCAATAGTTCAATGGTTCAACCATTGCACACTGATGATGATGCAGGAGCATCTACAATAGTTTCAAATTCTAGCATGAAAATTCAAATTCTAGTTTTCCCTCCAAATTTTATAGATTTCAAAATTTCATCTTGAAAGTAAAATGTAATTATCAAAAAGTGAAAGTGAAAAGGTAAAAAGTGATGGTTAGGCTATTGAGGAAATCAGGGAGAAATGGTTGAAACTATTTTCAACCTTAGAATATTGTTAAAACTTACAAACAGCATTTGGTTTTGCCTTAAGCCCAATTTGGGCGTAGAAGTTAGAAGGGAGATCCAAGAAAAGAGAAAAAAAGAAGAATTCATAAGGGAGAGAGAAGGAGAAAAGAAGAGAGGATGAGAGGGGCGTAGAAGAGAAGAAGGACAGAGAGGAAAATTCCTCTCATTCAAGGGAAAGAAGAAAGAATGAAGAATAGAGAGGAGAATTAGTGAGGGAGGACCTCACTCAAGAGATGATAAGGTTAAAGAGAAGGAGCAAATTTGATTAAAGACAAAAGAATGTGGAAGGAGCAAGCAAGGTTTTGAAAGCCATGGATTTTGATATTGAAATGTAAGTCTTCCAATTGAGCTAAGGAGAATGAATGTTTTGTTTCAGATGATTATGTTATGCAATTCTAGTGACAGGTCTGTATATGTATATGTGAATGTGTGTATGAATGTGTTTGATGTTTTTTCTATAGAACATTGAGAAAGTTACATGTAAACTAGTTATTTTGAATGTTGAGAATGATTTTAAACTGATATTCTGTGACCAAGAGGTCTTAAAGAACTTTGAATGTTATAAAAAGCCTAAACAGGCCTAAACAGGGTATTCAAGATTTCAAAACTACAACCCACTGTCTTAAGAAAAATCCATGTGAAAATGTTTGTATGAAGTCTAAAATGGTATGGAGATAGGTATATAATGCAAGCATGAACCTAAATCAAGAATAAACAGGTGTTAGAAACCCCTTTAATGTCCAAAACCTCCACAGTTGAAATTCAGGCCTGTAGGTGACAGTGTACAGAAAAAGTTAAGAAACTTGTATGTTTTTGCATTGTAAGTGGATTGATCAGGTCATTGTTGATAGGGAATATGAATGGGGAAGTCATTAAGGTATTGACATGGTTTTTTATCCTCTTGAAATTCTATTGATCATTCAAAAAGAGATGACAATAATGAACCCTGTTGACTGTCATGAAAATACAGTCCAAGACAACTGAAAAGTCTTGTTTGGAAAACCCAGTAGGTTGATATGATAAGGAGGAGGATTATAGAAGGTGTAGGGAATCAAGATAGACCCTATAAAACTGATTTGAACCCTTGAAATATGGTAAAACACACCCAACAAAATTAATTCGCTCTCGGCCTGTGACAGTCATGGGAAAATCCTGAATTAGCTTCTAGCCCTCAAAATGAGTTTTAATAATTGAAACCTCTTGAAACTTTGTAATATGAACCATGAAGGTGTTAGAAAACTATTGGAAGTGGTCTGAAGGTGCTACAATATAGAGAAGTATGGAAAAGAACAATTGCCAAGTGAAACCTAGGTGCATGTGAAGGGAAGAGCATAGGCCAACATAGGAAAAGTGAATTTCTCCAGAGAAGAGCAATAAAAAATGATTTATTAACCTGTAAAAAGATAATGGGTATCTATAATGGTGCTTTGTTTGATTAAAAATTCTGTACTTTACTTTGGACAAGGTGTTTTGTACATAAGGAAGGCTAATTATAACAGGGCTTAAAGAAGGAAGTACAATTCCATACTAAGTAACCTCAAGATGTTTTTTAGTATGTTATAGAAGGGCTTAATGGGTATCCAAAAATGGTTTTAATTTCATGATTGAGTTAACCTGTAAAGAGTTATGGCCAAAAATCAGGGTAAACAGGGCTAGAAGGAATGCTTGAATTAAATAGGCCTATATAAGAAGTTAACTCACAATTGGATGGTTACAGACTAGTGCAAGATCAATTTCATCATTTGGTATCAGAGCTTGAAGCTCTTGGGAATTGGAAATTTGTTGATGGTTATGATTTCTGATAAGTTGTTACAGGATTTGGCAAGAGGATCAGCAGGACAAAGTGCTAGAAGACCCTGGGGAGAAAAGGTATGAATAATTTTGATATTTGATTTGAAGTTTATTGTGTTGAGAAGCAATCAAGTGAAGAAGTTTTAGGTTCAAGGCAGCCAAGCCATTGAGGCTTAAGAAGAGAAGAAGCCAAGGAAGGCTTAGTGAAGATCCAAGAAAAAGCTTGGATAATTTGCCAAAAGACTTAGGTGAGGTAAAGGATGGAGTCTGAAGCTTGGGAAGCTCAAAAGTAAGGATGAAAGTGAATGCTCAAGAGGAAGATCCAAAGCAAGGTAAGCCTGGATTTGTGATTTGAGGTTGATGAAGTGTTGTATAAGAGTTGCTGCAGGATTGAGAAAAGGATCGAAAGACTAGGATGCAAAAGGCCTAGGTGAGATCAAAGAGATTGTCAAAAGACCAGTCAAGGAGAAAAGGCTTGGGTGAGACAAGGGATCAAGAGACCAAGGTGGAAAATACTTGGGTGAAGATCTCAGAGATGGAAGTATTTTTGAAGGCACTGCAGAGCAGTAAGGTACATGAGGGCACCAAGAAGAAAGCAAGCATCAAAGGTATGGACAATTTTGTAATTAATAAAGAGATTGCTAAGTTTAAGAGAGAGTTAGATAAGATTAAAGATGAATATGAGTCTTGGATTCAGATGGATAAGCAAGCATGGGTATGGCTAATAAGGAGGAGCATGAAGTGGCCAATAGATCTCCTAGTGAAAAGGAGAAGGCAAAAAAAGATTGCCATGAAGAGAGAAGCCCATAGAGGCTTGAAGAAGGTAAGAAGGTTGACAAGTGAGCAGCAAGAGGAAGAAGTTGAGAAGAAAGTTCTCATTGAGGAGAACAAGAGAGAAGAAAGAAAATATGAAGTGCCAGGAAGAGCACTTGAAAAGATGAGAGTGTTGATGAAGAGAGCACTCATAGCGACCTTGTGGTCTCTTATTTTTATTTCTAATATTGTCTTTGCATGGGTAAGTGCAAGTATGAGTAGCCTTATGAAGTTTAAGAGAAGGGACTTGGAGAGTGAAGAGATTGGTGCAAGAGAAGACACCAATTACACAAGGGAATGTGTAAGAGGAAAGAGAAGTAAGTTTGTTGCTGTTGATAAAGAAGAAGAGATGCATTGGTTAATGCATGAGGGAGGTGTTGAAGAATCCTTACAAGAAAGAGAAGAGATAGAAGATGAAGCTAATTCCATGATGCCATTGAAGGCCAAGAAGAATAAAGAGAGTAGCCAAGCACAAAGGAAGAGAAAAATTGCTCCATGGAACAAGCTATCAAAGAGGTAAATGAAGTGTTAAGACCTGATTTTGATTGTTGTTATGAGCATGAAGCAGCTAATGTACAGGTGCAAGAGTTAAAGAATATGATAGAGCCCTCAAAAAGAGAATTTAAGCATGCATATGTGATGCCTAAATGGTGGAAGAAGCAAACTCCCAAGAAACAAGAGGTGCTAATACAAGAGCATGGTTACAGGATGCCTACATGGCTTGAGAAGAAAAATGGTAAGAAGAAGAATCAGATGTGGGTGCCTAAGAAGGCAAAGAGAAAAGAGAGGATGGAAAGTGATTCTAGTAGCCAAGAGAATGAAGATGAGAAAGAAAACTTCTCAAAGAATAATGAGGTAGAGCATGAGGATGCAAAGATGAAAGGTAAACAAATTGTTTGTGATGATGTTTTTAAAACTTTCAATGATATTTTCATGAGAAATGAAAGATGGAAAGTGGCTGTATGGACTAATATGCAGCAAGGAGAGAATTCCAAATGGATGGAATATGAGGAAAGGAGAAATTATACAGCAAAGCAATCAAGATGGCTTCAAGCAAAGATTGAAGAGAGTAAGGAGACAGAAGGTAAGGACACTACAATTGTATTTGATAAGTATAATGATGTTGATGAAGAAGTTGGTTTATGTGAAGACCAGCTAAGAAAAGATGAGATAAGAGGTAAAGGATAAGTAAGCCTTGTGAGTGATCAGCCCAAGTTTGATGAAGATGGTGAGATAGATGAAAGCTTACTAAAGGAAGAGTTGAAGATGTTGGAGGAGCTGTTTAAAAATTCAAGAGAGATGAAGGAAGGTACAACCCATGGTGAAGACACCATTGGGAAGAATGAAATAAGACAAGAGCAGAGTACAGAGGCCAAGGTAGTTTTGGTCAAGAAACAAGAGCATGGAGACAGCCAAGAGGCTTCATGGCCTAAAGATTTTGATTCTAAGATGGCTTTGAATGTTTTGTATGTAGGTATGAAGGTTGCTGAAGTAAATGACATGCATGAGTCATTGGAGAAGCTTATGAAACAAGAAGAACAACAAGAAGATCTAGAAGACATATATGAAGATGAAGAAACATGGAAGTGGGAGATGACAGCTGAGAAAGAAATGAGGAGAAGAACATACCAGAAGAGGAAGAACAGCAAGATGAAAGACAAAGACTATTTCAAACAAAGACAAGCATTGGTATTGGCAACAAGACCTTGGGATCTAGGCATAGAATGAAGGATAAAGCATGGAGGAAGCATCTCATTTGAACTAAGGTTCAAATCTTTTCTAGAGGGAGAGTATGATGTAGGAGCATCTACAATAGTTTCAAATTCTAGCATGAAAATTCAAATTCTAGTTTTCCCTCCAAATTTTATAGATTTCAAAATTTCATCTTGAAAGTAAAATGTAATTATCAAAAAGTGAAAGTGAAAAGGTAAAAAGTGATGGTTAGGCTATTGAGCAAATCAAGGAGAAATGGTTGAAACTATTTTCAACCTTAGAATATTGTTAAAACTTACAAACAGCATTTGGTTTTGCCTTAAGCCCAATTTGGGCGTAGAAGTTAGAAGGCAGATCCAAGAAATGAGAAAAAAAGAAGAATTCATAAGGGAGAGAGAAGGAGAAGAGAAGAGAGGATGAGAGGGGCGTAGAAGAGAAGAAGGATAGAGAGGAAAAGTCCTCTCATTCAAGGGAAAGAAGAAAGAATGAAGAATAGAGAGGAGAATTAGTGAGGGAGGACCTCACTCAAGAGATGATAAGGTTAAAGAGAAGGAGCAAATTTGATTAAAGACAAAAGAATGTGGAAGGAGAAAGCAAGGTTTTGAAAGCCATAGATTTTGATATTGAAATGTAAGTCTTCCAATTGAGCTAAGGAGAATGAATGTTTTGTTTTAGATGATTATGTTATGCAATTCTGGTGACAGGTCTGTATATGCATATGTGAATGTGTGTATGAATGTGTTTGATGGTTTTTCTATAGAACATTGAGAAAGCTACATGTAAACTGGTTATTTGGCATGTTGAGAATGAGTTTAAACTGATATTTTGTGACCAAGAGGTCTTAAAGAACTTTGAATGTTATAAAAAGCCTAAACAGGCCTAAACAGGGTATTCAAGATTTCAAAACTACAACCCACTGTCTTAAGAAAAATCCACGTGAAAATGTTTGTATGAAGTCTAAAATGGTATGGAGATAGGTATATAAGGCAATCATGAACCTAAATCAAGAAGAAATAGGTGTTAGAAACCCCTTTACTGTCCAAAAACTCCACAGTTGAAATTCAGGCCTGTAGGTGACAATGTACAGAAAAAGTTAAGAAACTTGTATGTTTTTGCATTGTAAGTGGATTGATCAGGTCATTGTTGATAGGGAATATGAATGGGGAATTCATTAAGGTATTGACATGGTTTTTTATCCTCTTGAAAGTCTATTGATCATTCAAAAAGAGATGACAATAATGAACCCTGTTGACTGTCATGAAAATACAGTCCAAGACAACTGAGAAGTCTTGTTTGGAAAACACAGTAGGTTGATATGATAAGGAGGAGGATTATAGAAGGTGTAGGGCATCAAGACAGACCCTAGAAAACTGATTTGAACCCTTGAAACAGGGTAAAACACACCCAGAAAAATTAATTAGCTCTCGGCCTGTGACAGTCATGGGAAAATCTTGAATTAGCTTCTAGCCCTCAAAATGAGTTTTAATGATTGAAACCTCTTGAAACTTTGTAATATGAACCATGAAGGTGTTAGAAAACTATTTGAAGTGGTCTGAAGGTGCTATAGTATGGAGAAGTATGGAAAATAACAATTGCCAAGTGAAACCTAGGTGCATGTGAAGGGAAGAGCATAGGCCAATATAGGAAAAGTGAATTTCTCCAAATAAGAGCACTAAAAAATGATTGATTCACCTGTAAGAAGATAATGGGTATCTATAATGGTGCTTGGTTTGATTATAAAGTTCATACTTTACTCTGGACAAGGAGTTTTGTACACAAGGAAGGATAATTAGAACAGGGCTTAAAGAAAGAAGTACAATTCCGTACAAAGTAACCTTAGGAGATTTTCTAGTATGTTATAGAAGGGCTTAATGGGTATCCATAAATGGTTTTACTTTCATGATTGAGTTAACTTGTAAAGAGTTATGGCCAAAAATTAGGGTAAATAGGGCTAGAAGGAATGCTTGAATTAAATAGGCCTGTATAAGAAGTTAACTCACAATTGGATGGTTACAGAGCAGTGCAAGACTAGTTTCATCAAATGAACTGGCTAATGAGCTGATTGATTAAACTAATTGCTTTGAACCGAGCTCATTGAACCGAAATTAGTTCAATGATTCAATGGTTCAATGATGTTGAATCGAGATGTTTGAACTGAGTGATGAACTTTATGTTGAACCAGGCTGAAGAACCAAGAGGTTGGACCAAAGATATGAACTTGTGCAACCTGAAAATGATTGGCATTAAATAGCAAGGGAAGAAGGGGACCAAAAATTTTGCCTGTGGGCAAAATTTGGTCAACAAATTGGCGACTCCCAGGGGAAGCATGCCTGCTATGCTTGGAGACTAGTTGCCTTGCAGTCCATTGGGCATAGAGTTGGATGGTAACTTGAAAAATAGAAATAGCTCTGATAAATATAGAACTAGTCACGCAGATCTACCTCCATAAAAATGAAAATGCACACAAGATTAAGAAAACTACTACTTGTGTAATAGCACTTAGGGAAAACAGGGAAAGAAAACAAGGGAAAATATATACAAATGAAAGGAGACTCAGTGGCAATGCTTCAGATGTATCCCATTAACTAGGATATGTAGTTCTTCACCATCCAACCTAGAGAGTTGGAATGCATTATGCTGCTTGCACTGAGTGATTATGTATGGGCCACTCCATAGGGCGTCAATTTTTGTATGCTTTCCAGGCTTAGCTCAGTCTTCATCCCATTTCAAGACAATATCTCCTTCAAAGAAATATTTTTATGAAGACTTCTTATCGAAGTGTCTCTTCATTTGTTGTTGGTGACTGGTCATAGAAGCCATAGCCCAGTCCCTTATCTCTTGGAGCTCCATCAGCTTGCACAGTCTAACCTCCATGCTAGTTCCTTCTTCTAACTGCAGCTGGCGAGCAAAGTCTAATGCTGGCAATTCAAGTGAGATGGGAAGTCTAGCATCCCTTCCATATACGAGTGTATATGGAGAATTTTTGATTGCTCTCTTTGGAGTGATTCGATCGGCCCACAGAGCTGTCTTCAGCTTGGCATGCCAAGTCCTCTAATTTTCCTCCATGGTCCTCTTTATGATTCTGATCAAATTTTTGTTAGTGGACTTAGCCAGCCCATTCCCCTGTAGGTAATAATTAGATGAAGTGCTGAGATATATACCATATCTTAGCACCCTTTCACTTGTTTTGGTTCCTAAAAAAGCCAAGGCATTATCTGAGATTATGGTGGCTGAGACCCTGAATCTTGTTACCAGGTCATAAAACTCTAGGACCGCACTTTCATTTGCCTCTTTTAGAGCAATAGCCTCCACCCACCTTGTGAAATAATCTGTGGCAATCAGGACCCACTTGTGTCTAGCACTGCAGGGAGGATTGATCATCCCTATGAAATCTAGGCCCCACTACATGAATGGTTACTCCACCTGAATAGGCTGTAAAGGCATAGTAGAAAACCATTATTTCCCATCGAAAAGAGCACACTTCTGGCACTTTCTTACCCAGGAATGGGTGTCCCTGAAAAGAGTAGGCTAGAAATAGCCAACTCTCATTATCCTTGATACAGTAGCTCTAGGAGCGAAATGACCGCCTGCTGGCC
This sequence comes from Torreya grandis, assembly GCA_037957365.1. Lineage (NCBI taxonomy): Eukaryota > Viridiplantae > Streptophyta > Pinopsida > Cupressales > Taxaceae > Torreya > Torreya grandis. The sequence goes on from JARHVA010003886.1 coordinate 173,660, forward strand.
CATCATGGAACTAAGATAGTACCTTATTAGCCTAGTTTGGGTTAATGCATCTTAGAAGGACCCCAGAGAGATCCTTCCTAAATAATAATCCATCAACCAGAACATAAGGGAGAGACTGGAGCTTGAAGTACCTTCTTTCAGTCTTGTCAAGACCCTACGGGCACTCACCAGTGAGAAGGAAACACCTCAAGTCCAACATCCAATCCTTTATGACAGTTGGTTCCTCTGCAGTGGTTGCATCATGAATTAGTAAGATGTCTTCCCTTTTCTACTTGAAGTCTACAGCAAGTTGTTCACACAGACCTCTTCCCCTCACCAACTTGGTGATCTTGATGTCTACGTCATACTCCATCACTTTGGTGATCCACCCTGCTCTCTTCTCATTTAGGTCTCGATTGGTCAAGAAATCCTTGATGCCATGATGTGGGACCATGAGGTGAATCCTGTTGTTTGACAACATATGCCTGAATTTCTTTGAGCTCCACACTACTGCCAGGACTTGCTTCTCTACATATGTGTATCTGACTTCAAAATCCTCTAACCTTTGGCAAAAAAAGCAAGTGGTTGCTCAAGGTCATCACCATTTGCTTGGGTAAGCATGCCAGAGATCACCTCTTCATTGTTGAAAGTGTAGAGGTTGAAGTATTTGTTCAAGTCGGGGCTGATCAAAGTAGGAGCCCAGATTATGGCCTACTTGATGGCTTCAAAGCTGTCTTTCCTTTGTGCGGTCCACTTGAAATCCTCACCCTTCCTCAGCATAGAGGTCAGTGGCTTGACTATCTCTGCAAAATTTAGAATGAATCTCTGAATAAAGTTTATCCTGCCAAAAAAGCTCAGTAGGCCTTTCTTGTGCTTAGGTAGGGACATCTCTAGGATAGAACGAACTCTCTCAGGGTCAATGGATAAGCCTTCCTTAGACACGATGTGGCCAAGGAGTTTCCCCTCATGAACAGTAAACATGCATTTCTTTGGATTAAGAGAGATGCCAAATTCTCTACACCTTTCAAAAATTTGTCTGAGGTGTTTTATGTGTTGGCTCGCTTCCTTGGAGAATACCGTCACATCATCAAGGTATACCAGCACGTTGTTGTTTATCAAGCCTCTGAAAGCCATGTCCATGGCTCGCTGAAAGGTAGCACCAACATTAGATAGCCTGAATGGCATCTTCTTGTAAGCAAACGTTCCCCATTTAGTGGTGAAGGTCGTCTTGTGCTAGTCACAGCCTTGAACTAGAATCTGATTATACCCTGAATAACCATCCAGGAGGGAGAAATGCTCGCTACGTGTTACCTTCTAAAGGATCCGCTCCATGCTTGGGAGGGGATAATGGTCTTTTAAAGAGACTTTATTAAGGTCTCTAAAATCGACACATAGCCTAACTTACCCATTCTTCTTTCTAACAGGAACAAGATTGGCCAGCCAGGAGGAGTGCTTGATTGGAAATATGATTCCAAACTCAATCAATTTGGCCAGTTCCCTCTGCATGAGGGGCTCAATCATCGGGTTGATAGGTCTCTACTTTTGTGTGACTGGCCTGGCACCTTCTTCTAATTCAATGCTGTGATGGGTGAGTCTTGGGTCAAAGCCCTTTAAATCAGTGTAATTCCAAGCAAAAACATTTGCAAACTCTTGACACAACAAAATGAAAGCCCACCTTTCTTGAATCGTACAGACTTTTCCAAGCGCAAGTAGCTTGTCTTTGAAGATCTCAACCCTTTCATAATTATCCTCTTTATTTGTGATGCATGCCTTGTCATTTCTCAATTGGTCATCTCCATTGAATATGCTCTCAAGTGTGACTAAACCTTTAGGGAGCTTATTGTTCATCAATTGAACAATCTAGTTGCCATATTACATCTACAACTTCGCCTGGTTCTGTGTTGCGAACTCAGCTTCCTCCTTCAAGAAGAAAGCTATTTGCTGGTCATTTGCAAAAACTTGCTAATTTGCAATGTTGTTGAGGATAGAGGGTCGAACTACCACCTTCAAGTGGCACGAACCACAATTTCAACTTATTTCCCTTGAAACATCAAATCGAGCACTGATTGCTGCTAGCCTATCCACTTGTTTGTTCTGCTCTCTGGAAATGGAAGTGATATTGAAAGCGAGGAAATCTTCCACCAAATCCCAAACCCTATGCTTATAGGATTTTAACAAGGAATTCTTGGTCAAATTTTGGCCTTTCACCTAATTTACAATCAGCTCGCTGTCTCTCAAAACTTGCAACTCCCTGATCCCTCTTTTTCTTGCCCATTCCAGACCATGGATAAGGGATTCATATTCTGCAACATTGCTTGTGCAAGAGAATTGGAAATAGAAAGCTGAAAAGTACCTATCCTTTGAAGGGGAGACTAACATTGCCCCACCACTAGCTCATAACCTATTTTTGGAACCATCAAAGTACAATTGCCATAGAACTAGGTCTTCTTGGCCTGCCTTCATTATATTTGGTTTGAAGGCGCCCTCTTCATGCATGAAGTAGACTCCAAGGTTTGCCTCCTCTATGAACTTATAAGGATCATGTTTGAAGTTATCATTTCCCCACTCATCCAAGAGCAGGTCTGCAACTCCTTCAAGAGTAGAAGATGGAGATTGGTCTGTCTGGGACTCTTTTGGGTTGATAATGGTGTAACTGACATTTGCTGCCTTGGGTGAATATGGTTCTAGATGGTCCTTGTAGAGTGGCTCAGATTCAATTTTTACCTTGGTCCCATACTCGGTTCTAAAAACCAGATATGACCAATTCGCTGCTAGATAGCCACCTATCTTTGATGTGAAGTCCTTGGACAAGCAAATTGTGAAATAAGGAGGAACAACTGCTACCACTATATCATGGGGAATTGAGAAGGTTGGGCAAGCATGAAATGTCAAGCCTAAACCCCTCAAAATCTCAACTATCTTTGCAGGTGTCCCATCTAGCTGCATGACTCCTTTGTTCATCTCTTCATATTTTAGTCCCATCTTGTCAGCTATGCACTTGGGCATCACTAAGGTACTAGCCCCACTGTCAATGATGCAATTGTGTACCAAGAAATCCCCTATGACCAAGGATACATAGAAAGGGGGAATTTTCTCTTCCTTCTTTACCTGACCTGAAGTGGAAGGTTATCCATTCATCATCAAGACATTATCAATGCTCGTTGGGATAGCTTGTCGATCCAACTCAGGGAATTCCTTCTTCAATACGTCCTTCTATCCTGGAAGAGACAATGAATCCCATAAAGAGATGTTCATATGCAGCTTCTTCATTTGGTCAACTATATTGACCTAGGGACTGCCTCCCTTCAAGCTTTCTTTGGGACTGGTTCCAACCTGAGCCATAAGTTGAGGGGCTGAAGGTATAAATGGCTGTCTGAAGTTTGGACCTTTGAATTGGAGTGTGATGGAGAAGGTCCTTCTACCGCTTGAGTGGTAGCCTGGGCTTCTCCCATTGCTCTTCTCTTGAATCGTGTGTTGGCTACAACACAGTCAGCCTGATTGTCTACAGCGCCCACATAATTTACTAAATAGAATTCCCCTTCTAGATGATTCATGAGGGTAGAATCAGGCTGGGCCTAATTGCTACTTGTGTTGGGTTGCATTGGAGCCTCAAAGACCTGGGAATGAGCAGCTGCTTGATGGTCTGTATTCTAGAAATAACTCATCATCTCATTCGTGTAAACAGCATGTTCTTGACCATATCCCATGGTCGAACAACTTGGCTGCTCCTATACTAGATTGTTTTGAACTGGCACCATGACTTTAGATGATGAAGGGGGGCCTGAGTTGTAATTTTGAAACAGCCTGGTCTGAGTAAGCTGACCCTGTCTTTGATTATAGTTTTGGAAAGGGGGTCTAAGGGCTTGACCATAATGCTGGTATCCCTAATTCGGTCTATTGCTTTGAGCTTGCTACCTTTTAAGAGCTACAAGTTCATTTGACATGCTCTGCAACAGAGTTTTAACCTCATGAAGTTCATTGGACGGAACAGCAACTAGTTTCTCAATGCTAGGAAAAGGAGCCAATGTGGGAGCAACGGTCTGAATTAGAGGTAGCATTTTTGGGAAAAGTGGCATGTGAGGCCTAGGGGCTATTTTCCCAGCCTGTACTAAGCAATTCTCAACTGTTATGGCTATGTCATAAGCAGTTGGCAGTATATGCCCTCCCATGGATTGTATCATCATAGCAATATCACTATTTAATGCTCTTAAATAGTACAGGAAAGCATAGCTGGGAGTCGGTCTTACCAAGATGGGAATTCTATCCCATGTCTTTTGAAGTCGCGTGTTGAAATCCTGCATATACTCATGTGGAGCTCTCTTTATGGTCGTCAGCTGATTAGCAAGTGAGAGGCCATCGCTCTTCTCCTCAAAATGATCTGTCAACTGAGTACCCAATTCATTCCAAGAATGTATTGAATTTACAGGCAAAGTTCCATACCAGTCAAGAGCCTTGCCTTTGAGAGACAATGCTAGCAATCTGATGGCAACATTTTCCTCTGTTACATTGTGAATATAGTAGAGGTTAGCAATATTCCTAATATGCTCGACGACTGTAATGGGCCCCTCTCCATCGAAAGAATGCACATTTTTTAGGGTTATTCCTAGGATTGGATCATAACGTGAGAGATTCAATGGGATCTGACCACGAAAAGCCGTAAAAGGAAATGTCATAGCTGGGATGGGTTGTAACTAGGGCTCTGTTATGTATGTGTCCCTAACAATAAGTATAGGAGGATGGCTTGTTCGATAAGGATGGGTCATCTCAAACCTTAGCCTTTTGGCTGAGTTCAAAGGCAACTCAACAAATTCGAAGGGAATCCCTTTAGAAGCAAACCTTGTGGTGACCTTAGGCATAGAAATTTAAGAAACTAGTCTTAGTTGGAAAATTGAAGCTCTTACCAGTGGAGTCGCCAGATGTTGGAAATCTTATATGCTGTAACAGAACCAACATCAATCCTGAAACCTTATTGAGTTGTCAAACTAGGTCCCACCGGGCATGCCAAAACTATTGACAGTGAAGATTGCACCCTTGGCAGGAGGCCGAGCTCCTGCCTTCTCCCCAAAACTATGGAAACTCCCCTCTCGCCTATGGGACTAGCGAAGCTGGAGGGGAGAGTCTCTAGATAAGGGCTAGCTCCCTTTGATGAATCATGTTTATTCCAGTAAGTGCAAATAAATGCATATATACAGATATATAATGGGGGGGATGAAAAAAGAGAAAGCTGAAGGAAAACAAACTATTCTAAGGAGGTGATACACCAAAATGAAATGACCTTCTCACATCCACTCTTAAAACTAGACAAATGCATACATACGATTCACACTTGGCAGAAGACCCAGACTGTAAAAGCTTGACAGGGAGGTTTTAATGAAAACACAGAGAATAGAGGTTCACCAAAGGTGCTATGAGAGGCACACTAAAAGGTAATTTCTCTATTTCTGCACTCCAAATAGAACTCTCCTCCTGTCAATTGTAGAGATGGTGCCTTGTAGACAACAAATATGCTAGTGTTGAACCTGTGAAAGCATCAAGAAATAATGACTGAACACAAACGAACACTCAAGACAAGCTCAGAAATATCTATCCAAGATAGAGGTAAAAAATGTGTTTATTGATTAAGGTGAAAATTTTGCCAGGGCTGCACCTTACAAATGTGGAAGATCCTCTCTTAAAAATGGCAAGTCTTCAATATATAGGAGAAGAGAAGGAGGCCTTTTGGCACCCCTTTTTTACAAGTGGCTCATTTGCATCCCTTCATTGGGAAGAGCAGGCTGGTCAAAACATTAATGAGTTGCACCCTTTGTCTGTTTGTAAGGCTACCTCTTCAAAGTGATTACATGGTTTGTCTACGCATTAATGTGAAATGGAGAAAATTGGTTGCACTGCTAGTTGTTTGCGTCCTCTAATGGCTAATTTGTTGGCACTATTTCACCTGTTGGAGTCACTTCTTGAATCAGTGCTTCCCTTCACCACTTAGACCATCTACTTGCTTGTTCCATGCTTGTCACTTTGTCTTTTCTCTATTTTGTCTCTTTTAGCTCCTTCGACCCTCGAGAGCAAACTTCTGGTGGGTCGCTACATTCTGGGCTCTCATGGTTAGCGCTCTCTCACTTTGAAAGCAAATGGCTATTTTGTTGCACTAATTTTGACGTTCATAAGGCTATCATTGGCTTGAAAACCAACGGCTAATTTGCTTTGTTAATTTTGACGGCCTATGGGACGTCCTCGTACCAATCAAAACATCATCGGGTCCTTTGTTGGCTTTTTGTGGCTTTGCTTTCATCTTAGCACCTTCTCGAAGGGAAGGTGACCCTCTAACCTTTGAAAATGCCCTTGTATTTGGCCGAGAATCCCCTGCAAGGGCACCTGCCCTTTGGGGCCTTCGGCGGGTCCTTTGCTTTGCCTTGATGCCTCTCGGGTTCCCATGGACTTTATCCGCAGACAATTTCCCTGGGTCTGTCTTTGCCTTGTGTATTTTCTACGGGCTTTTGTCTGCGAACATTTTCTCGTAGATAAAAAGTCTCCAAAAATTCTCCCCAGGTCTGGCTTTGCCTTGAGCTACACCCGAATTCCTTCAAACTTTTTGTCCGAAGGAATTCCTTCAGACAAAAAGTCAAAAGGAATTCGGGACTTAAACAAAATTTGAATTCAGACAAAAATTGAACTTACCCGGTCCTTTTCCTTTGAAGTGCCTGCCCTTCGCAAGGGCATTTAAACCTTTAGACTACCCTTCGGCTAACTGGGCACACCCTTGAACCAAGCCATTGAACCAAAAAGGTTCAATGGTTCAATGGTTCAACCATTACGCGCTGATGAACTGGCTAATGAGCCGATTGATTGAACTACTTGCTTTGAACCAAGCTCATTGAACCAAAATTAGTTCAATGGTTCAATGCTGTTGAATCGAGATGTTTGAACTGAGTGATGAACTTTGCGTTGACCAGGCCGAAGAACCAAGAGGCTGGACGAAAGACATGAACTTGTGCAACTTGAAAATGACTGGCATTAAATAGCAAGGGAAGAAGGGGACCAAAAATTTTGCCTATGGGCAAAACTTGGTCAACAAATGGAGAGATTAGATTGTGTGTTGACTTCCATAATTTGAATAAGGCTTCACTTAAAGATCATTATCCATTGCCATCAATGGAACAAATTTTACAGCTGGTTATAGTTTTGGAGAGGTTTTCTTTTCTAGATGAATATAGTGGTTACAATCAAATTTTGGTCAAGGAAGAGGACCAATTTAAGATAGCCTTCATAACCAAGTGGGGGATATTTTCATATAGAAATATGCCCTTTAGTTTATCCAATGCTAGAGAAACCTTTCAAAGAGCCATGGATATGGCATTCCAAGGCCTTCTTAATAAGTTTATAATTATTTATTTAGATGATATAACAATGTTTTCAAAGAGTGCAGAAGATCACATGGTTCATCTCCAGCAAGTGTTTGAAAGGTGTAGGCAATTTGGGGTATCTCTAAATCCAAAAAAGTGTGTCTTCTCGATTCATGAACATAATCTCCTTGGACATGTGGTTCAAAAGTATGGTTTAAGCATAGATTCTGAAAGGGTTAACACCATTCTTGCACTCTTCTTTCCTAAAAATAAAAAGGCTATGCAAACCTTCTTTGGGAAAATCAACTTCATAAGGAGATATATTTCAAATTTTACCATTTTAGCTAAGCCACTTACAGCCATGCTAAAGAAGAATAAAAGCTTTAGCTGGTCCAAAGAAAGAGTAAAAAGTTTTGAAGACATTAAGAAGGCCATAGCTAGTACTCCTACACTTATAAATCTAGATTTCACAAAGGATTTCATTTCATATATATATGCCAACATGGATACCATTTCAGACATCCTTATGTAACAAAATCATGAGGCTTTAGAGCAGCCAATAGCCTTCTTTAGTCAAATCTTGGAAGAGTACAAAACAAGGTATTCTTTTGTTGAAAAACATGTGCTTTCAGTTATAAGGTCTCTTAAAAAGTTTAGATACTTGTTGTTTAACAATAAGATACACCTAATGGTTTCCCATCCAAGCATCAAAGAGTTCCTTTTGAACAAAGATATAAATGAGAAGATGGCTAGTTGGATAACCAAGGTAATGGAGTATGATGTGGAAATCAAGGTCACAAAGCTGATTAGAGGCAAAGGACTTTGTGAGCACCTAGCGAAAGACTTGCAAGAGACTAATAAGGTTGTTTTGGTATTAAATGATGAAGATGTTGCAACTAGTCATGTCTCACCTTCCAACCATCTCCAAGATGGTATTCATCCCTCTCATCTAAGTGCTTCAAAAAGAAGATATTTTAAGTTGCAATCAATTCCATTTTTGCTTGTTGATGGTGTTTTGTTCAAGAAAGATATCAATGGCATGTTGCTAAGATGTATAGAGCCAAGCCAAACTCAGAGATTGCTTGAGGAATTTCATGATGGATATGGTGGAGTACATTTTTCCACAACAACTACAACCCTTAAGATGATGAAAGGTGGGTACTATTGCCCTCGTATATTTGGTGATTGCCATTCATAGGTAAGGAAGTGCAAACAGTGTGATATGTTTGTAAGAAAAGTGAAACTTGCAACCTTACCACTTCAGCTAATTGTGGTGGATTAGTCCTTTGTCCAATGGGTATTAGACTTTATTGGTCTCATAAATCCTCCTTCAAGTTCAAGACATAAATGGATTCTAACTGCTACATATTACTTCACACGTTGGATAGAAGTAGTGGCATTGAAAGAAGTAAATGAAACCAATGTTCTAGATTTCTATGAAGGTTTGATTACTAGATTTGAAGTTCCTTTAACTATTATTTTTGATAATGCAATGGCTTTTATGGGAACTAGGATCAATTAATGGGCTATCCAACATAGGATTTATCTTAGCACTTCATCAAACTATTATCCATAAGGCAATGGTCTTGCTGAATCTACGAATAAGAACCTATTGAAGATCATAAGGAGGACTAATGAGGACAATCAAAGGTCATGGAATCTCAAGTTGAAGTCAGCTCTATGGGCTGATAGGATCACCTACAAAAGGTCAATAGCCAACTCTCCTTACAAGCTGGTATATGGTAAGGAAGCAAGGTTACCCATTTCTCTTGAGTTTCCTACTTTAGAACTAATGCATCAATTTGAATTATTGGAGAATGAGCCTATGCAGATCAAGTATGTTGAGCTTATGGGATTAGAAGAGATAAGAAATTAGTCCATGCTAGCCATGGAAACTCATCAAGCACAAGTGAAGAGAGCTTTTGACAAGGGAGCTTCTTCATAAAGTTTCAAAGAAGGAGATTTAGTCCTCAAGTGGGATGAGGATAGAGCTAAACTAGGAAGGCACACAAAGTTTGATTCCCTTTGGAGTGGCCCATACATAATCTCCAGCTACAAATCCCATAATGTCTTTTAGCTTGTAAAGATAGATGGTGAAGAGCTTCCAATCCCAGTCAATGGGATACATTTAAAACATTTTTACTGAGGAGCTAGGCTACTTGTTTGTTTATTTTCCTCCAAGTGTTATTCAATCAAATTAGTTTACTTTCGTTTTGTCTCAAATAAGTGATTGTTTGCACATTTTCTTTCTTTATTTATTTTTCTTGTTTTGTGTGTTTCTCTTCTTATTTTAGAGGATGAAGGTTGGCTTATTTCAAGTCAAAGGAGAGTTTGTAGTCATGGACCAGATTTGCCATTGGTTTATGAGTTCAAATGTCATGTAAAGGGTCTGGTTCATAAGCATAGTGGGCATGCTTCCCATCAGATTCACCAAAATGTTGATAATTTTGACACTACAGGTCAAATTGCCACCCTTGTTATTCAAAATTTTTGCATACCATGCCATTTCATCTTCAAAGCTTAGTAATAAGTCCTAAAAACTCTTTGAAATATCCATGGTTAACTGGTCTTAGGGTTGTTTAGGTTATTTAGGGATGTTTATTTCACTCATCTTATTATTTGTAGGAAGGTATTTATGTTGCTCAAAGCAATTTAAAAGAGGACAAGCAGAAGACTTTGGGTTTTCAAAAGCGGATGATATACTTCGGGCTTTCATGGAAGGAAGACTTTGGGAATAATTTCCTTGAAAGGTTCTTTTCTTGAGAAATGCTCCTATGTGAAAGTTTCAAAGAGTTATTTTGGAAGCAAAGGTGACCTTTCAAAAAATTTGAAAGGTACTTGCAACTTTCCCAAAGGAATTAGTCTTTCCAAAAATCCCGAAGGTATTCTTTTTGGCAAAAAATGGTGATTTTCAACTTTTTTGAAGGGTATTGGCAAAAAGGTTGAAGGTTCTTTCTTTTTGGGAGGGTACACTTGAAAAAAATCCAAATGGTCACTTAACTTTTCTGAAGGGTCATTTCTTTTGGGAAAGTGACAATCAAAAAGTTTGAGAGCTTTTTTCCTTCGAGAAAGTCCATTGCCATTTTTTCGAAGACTATTTCACAAAGTGTCAAAGGGACTCTTTTCCTTTTGGAAAAGTTAATTACAAAAGTTTTTAAGGGCTCTTACCTTTAGGAAAGGTACTTAATAATTTTTCTAAAAGGTGCTTAACAACTTTTCTAAAGCCCTTTGCAACTTTTTTGAAGCCCTTTTCAACAATTCTGAAGGGTCATTTCTTTCGATCAAAAGACCATTTACAAATGTCTGAAGGGCATATTCCAATAATCCTGAAGGACCATTTAAAAATCCCGAAGGACCTTTTCAAAAGTTCTAAAGGGCATTTTCACAAAGTCGAAGGGCTCTTTCCTTTTGGAAAAGTCCTTTTCATTTTTTCCAAAGGGTATGTTTCTTTCGCAAAGGTCCATTACATTTTTTCTAAAGGAAACTTTCAAGAAACCCGAAGGGTTCTTTTCCTTCAAAAAGGTTCTTTTCACAAATTCCAAAGGGCTCTTTTTATTCAAGAAAGGACCTTTCAAAAAAATTGAAGGACCATTGCAAAATTTTTGAAAGGACTTTCAAAAAGTCTGAAGACATGAATTCCTTCAAACAATTTATCTGAAGGAATTATCCATTGCAAAAACCCAAAGACATAATTTCCTTTGGAATTTTTGTTCGAAGAAAAGTTCGAAAGAAATTTTCAAGGCAAAAGGGCAAAGTTCTTTAAGGAAATTTGCTCGAAAGAAAGAAAACTCCAAAGGGAAAAGTCTCGGACAAATTGTCCGCAAGAAATAGATAGAAGCAAAATAATTCTTCTAAGAAAAAAGCCTGAAACAATTCTGTGGGAAAGGACCAAAGAAAAAACATGAAAGAATTATATCCCAAAGGAATACATGTAGAAACAAAAGGCAAATGAATTAGCTTGAAGTAGATCAATGTGGTCTATAGTCTACATGCAAAAAATACAAAGTGACCCAAGCAATATTAGGCATGTCCAGGATGAGCATGAACATGAAAAAATTGATAAAGATGTTGTTTTCCATCTATAAAAAGATCTATAGTCCAAGAACATGTAGTTGCTTCAAGCATGGCTCTCTCAATTCCAAAGGGGAGGCTTGAATGTATGATGGGCTCGAGGATTTTAACAAGTTAACATGGAATTTCATGAATGCTTCAGTTTTCAAAAAGCTTTTTCATGCAAGTGGAGTCATGTTGGAGTTGATTGGTCTTGAGTTTGAGTTGAATTTTTTCAAAGTGTCACACCTATTCTAATTTATCTTGTTAATTGAAGGTTTTTAACACTTCCAACTTTTGGCATAGCCTTCATGCATGGAGTATATTAATCCAAGATGGACCCACCATCTAGACTTTTATGCCCACCTTGAAGTTCCATGTAGGTTTAATGAATTTTGAAAATTTTAATAATGAATTTTGCATGGGCTCTCCATCATTTTCAATGCCAAAGAGCTTTTCATGCAAGACATAAGTCAGAAGAGTATTATCAGAAGGCTTGATTATCTTAGCATCACTGTAGTTGGACTTGAGGTGATGTGGGAGTTGATCCCCTCTTCTATTTCCAGCACCAATCTTTTGGATTTTGTATGCTTTTTCTATATAAGTTGCCTTTTTCAGCCTTGAATGATATCCCTCTTTTGGCAAGACCAGACTCTACCAAAATTTGAGTCTTGTAACCTTTTTTAGATAAATAGAAGGATTGTTTTTAGATTCCAGGATGCTGGTATAGTGTATTTATGTTAGTGATTTGCATATGTGATAGAATGTTCTTCCTTATCACGTCCTGATTCCTACCTAGCAGTATATTTGATCAAATTCTACAGGTCATGTTCTATGTTTGATGTCTTTTGACTGAGTTTATAGAGGATATAAGTGGTTGGTTAGTGCCTTGAATCAGGCCTATTCCATCATTTCCCTCAAGATTTGATCACCAGATAAAACCATTTCATGAGATAATGATGCATAAGAGTCAATTAGAGTTGAAAGTTCAATCTTTTTCTTGTCTAATCAATGTTTTTTAGAAGCTCAAATTGAGTGGATGAACCAAAATACAAGTGTATCACCATCATTAGATAGGATTTCTATAAAAAATTATTTCTTACATTTTTTTGGCAGTTTATAGTGTAGAGTAGAGATCCTAATTGATACACCAAAGGGAGCTAGCCCTTAGAATCTAGATATTCAATCCACTAATTAGGCCTCCCATAGCCTAGGATTGTTTTCATGTTTTAGCAGACTGTGAAGGCCTGAAACTACCTTCACAAGGGTGCGAGTCTGATTGATGACAACAACAAGGATAAAACAAAATAAAGTGCCCATGGCACTTGGGAAAGGAAAAAATAAAATAGAAAGGAAATGTGCACAAATCACTTGGAGGAAAGCATGAAATCTATCCTAATATGTACAGGGCTACAATTTACAAATACCCCATTCTTTTGTCAAATGAAAAACTATGAATACCATTCATTTGTAACAAACCAAGATAAAAAATACCTTACTTTGGAGGTACTAGAATTGATGAAATAGGAAGCTTTATGGTCAATCCTTTTGATGTGCTCTCTAATAGATGGAATGGAACAAACATGTTTCTGATGTAAACATAATGGTTCATTTCCTCCAAACTCTGTTCATGTTGGACTATAGGGCTTTTGTGATCTTCTCTTTTGATGGCTCAATTTTGTGCTCTGAATCAAGCACATGTGATGGCTCCTTTGAATTGGTGCTTGGTTTACTGTCTAAGCTTAAGCAAAAAAGTTTTAAGTCATCCCAAAAGGTAGCTTCCTCTTGGTCATCTGAGACAATGCCAACTTCAACACCATCTTTGCTCTACTTGATTTGAAAGGGGCCATATGATAGTTAATCAATCCACTTAAGGACCAACATGTCATGTTATTTTGGCTATGAATCTGACCATTCTTCTTTATTCTTGAAGACATCAGTACTACCTTCAAAGGACAATTCATCTTGAGATTAGTTGGTTTCTTCAACCTAATTGGCAAGTTCATCTTTAAGATCTGGAGCAGGCATAGGCTATTTTAGAACCTCTACCTGATCCATGAAGTCATGGTATAGTTGCTTCCATACCTCATCTTGATCCTCCTTTTTCTCTATTGCTTCCTCATCTTCATCTACAATCACACCAAATGGAAGCTTTCGAGACCAGTCAAAATCTCCTTTGCTCTCAGCTACACTCTAGGTGTATACCCCTTCAAATATGAAGGCATCAATATTGCTTTCAGGCTCTAGTTCATCAAAGCCAAAGCCATGCCATAATAGCTGGTCTAAACCTAATTTTTCCTCCCCTTTTTGGAGTGGACTATCTATCATGATTTCTTCCTCATACAAACTTACCTCAACTTCTCGAGACTCACTTGAGACTACAAACTCTTCATGTATCCTTTGTAAAATAGGCTCTCTTTCCAAGAGGAAGATGGTGGGAGGGTGAAAAAGTTCACCTTACTTGAAGCTTGAGAGAGTATCTTTCCAACTAGGTACTTTGAGTGGTCTCTTTGGTGGCTCTTGAGGAAAGGATAAAGAGTCTTATAACTCTTGTACATCAAGTTCATTGAGCCAAGCTATGGTTTCTTGATTTACTTTTGGCACAACTAACTCCTCCAAGAGTGCTTCTTAGATTGCCTCAACCAACACCTCCTCCTTCTTTGTGCTTTTCTAAACTGATTTCAATGAGGGAAATGAGTAGGGAGCAGGCACCTTTTCTTCCTTTATAGAAAAGGTTGGTCTCACAAGTAAGGGCATGATATATCCATGGTTAAATGTATTGGAGAAGATCCATGATGGAAGGGATTCATGCTCTTGAGTGGGAATGGGCATTGGAGTAGGAGAGGGCAAATTGATTGGCTCTTGGAAAGGAGAGGACACATAAGACTGATCTAAATGAGCCTACTAATTTTTTTAAGATATCAACACACTTTCCAAATCTTGGACAATGCTTCTCAACCACACTTTAATCTCCCTCTCGCAAACTACCCATTGTTCATCCTCACAAACTAACTATCTGTCTTTGACCAGCTAAAGAGCAATCCTTGCCTCTTATAGAACAGTAATAGGGATGACTGAAGAAAGTCCTAAACCCCTACCAATCTCCCTTATCAACTCAATATAATTTGATAATGCTTGATTGAATCCTGACAAGGATGCAATAAGATAAACATAGTCTTGCCAAGGGGAATTATAGGACTGATTTGAATGCAAAGTAGATTGATCTTGGTCATACGTAGGAGTGGGAGGAGGGAAAGGCCATGATAGGGTTGATAGGTTGTTTTAGGGCTACTTGGGGGAAATACATAAACATTTTTAGCTTGATAAGTGTGATGTTGAGGTAGAAAACAAGCATGTTGACCAAAATATGATTGCTTGAAAATACTAGATAGTGATGATTAAGCACTTGGTCTACTTATACCAGTTGATGAATACTTGGAGTCACCATTGGTGTTTGCATGCATACCTCCAAAGGTTGATTAGATGAAGAGAACACCAAAACTCTTCACTTAGTGAACAACATAATCCCATGGGGCATACCATAAACTGTTGTAGGCTAGAATTGCACCCTCATGGGAGAGTTTTTTAGGCTCTCTTAGTCCCAACTACAATATTGGAACAACCTCAGGCTGTGGGTATCTTGTAGTGAGGTTAAACCTTTGGAGAAGGCCAACTTCATCTTGGTAGATCACCTAAAACTAAAGCTAAACTAATGCTCTACGGATAAAAGGGTTAGAAAGGGGATAAGGGCTCATAAAAAATCTAACTGGGTGATGCACCAAAATAAAATGGGAAAATCCCATAAGCTTAAACCCACACTAATTCTGTAGAGGACAATACTGACTTACACAACCTCAAAATCAAGCTGGTTGCATTAATATTTCATGGAGGAGGTTCAGGAAGCAATGAATGAAAACAAAGAGGAGTTCTAAGACTCACTAAAAGTTTACATCAATGGTGGAAAGAGAACTCAACTAGACCTATAAACATCATTGAAAAATTCCCTAAACAAGGTCAAAAAGGAGGACCATGGATGAGGAAGATTCTCCTTCACACAATGCCATCGTGCGCAACTCAATAGACATTAATCCAAGGCAAGAGGTAGGAAAAGAAAATCCTTTATTGCATCAAGAGGTAATTCTTAAAAAAAATTGGTAGGGTTGAGCCTAATCAAGCTGAGCATATTTTTTAATATTTTCTTAGTTCCTCTAAAATTGCCAAATCAGAGAGAACTAGTCTCTAAAAATTTCAAATCAGAGAACCCCTTTACAAAATGAAAAGAATGGGATATATAGATAGGGAAGAGAAATAGAGATTGAAAGGAGAGGGGCATGGGTCCATGATCATTGAATGAGCTCTACCTTTCAATGGATGTCCCACCACCCCTTTGTCCAATCAGGACAAGTCCATCATCAACATTTATCCTTCAATAGCTCCAGTTAGTTCTCAAGTTCTTCTCATTGGCTGAGAAAATTGCACTAGAGGACAAGAGTTTGTTTTATATGGTGAGTCATGATCCTTTCAAGGAGAAAATGTCTTCAAAGGTTTTGATCATTATTGAATGCTCCAACTATTTCTCTAATCTCCCAAAGTTGCTTTGTGAATCTCGCCATACCTTTCAATTGGCTTCATTATGAGGACAAGGTCCTCATATCTTAAAATTGATAGAGACATGTTGTGTGTGCTTTGAGCGGTGGTTTGTTGAAAGCAGGGCTTGGGCCACTCTTTTCATTAATCACATACCTGCTCTATGGTTTGGGACCTGAACCTAAATTAACTATAGGTTAAAAATCAATCTAGATTATTGGTTTTCCTATAGTTATAATAGATGACGCTTTTCTCAATGCCTGGTCTTTTTTTCATTGATGATTTGCTAACCTTTGATCTATACTAAGTCTAAAGTACATATTCTATTCCCCACTCACAATTAATTTAAATACATCATGTTGATTTGTCTGAGCCCATTAACCTATCATTCATCACTCATCATTGAATCTTCTATATGATTGAACGTGACCCATCGATCCTATTTTTTGAACTTGTTGGGTGAATATTTTGTCAATCAGCTAATTGGTGAGCAAAATATGTCTCTTCAACCACAGCATAAGAAGATTGGTTAGCCAGATGTGTAGGTTTACTACATCAACAGGGGACAAATCTCTCCTCTCATCAAGGGGAGGTTCCCTATAAGTATGAGGTGTTATATACTATATATATAAGAAGAAAATAACTCTCAGGGGTAGGATACACCATCCATCTCTCTTCTTTCAGAGATGATGCTCACAGGGAAAGGAGAAATCTTGGTGAGGACACTGAAGGCACTTCTCTTTTTTTAGAAGTGGTCTTATAGGAAACAAGAAGAGTTCTTTCAGGTAGTGACAAGTAACTGGTAACCAAAGGCATAGTAACTAGCAGACTGAGTTGTAGCACAAAGTCTCCACCTTGACTACCCAAGAGTGAAATACGAAGGATAATGAGGGCACAAAGTCATTCCAAGATCCTCTACATAGGAACAAAAAGAAAAAACACTAAAGGCAATTGTGGGGGCACAAAGTCTCTCCATAGTTGGCTTCAGGACACCTTCCTGATTACTTCCACTAGTTCTGCTTGTTAGATCAAATAAAAAAGAATGCTCCTAGGAAATAGACATAAGAACAATTTCCTAAAATAGCACAAGCTATAACAATACAAAGTCTGCAAGTAACTTGCTTTCTCATTCAATCAAAGAAATATGAACAACAATCTGAGCTCAAAGTCTCAGTAATGCCTTTCAATTTAGGCAAAGCTTTGCTTTTGGTAATGGCAAGATCTCCTATGTATCAAATCAGAGATTACATTATATAGCCGCCAAGAAAGGCCTGGCACTTTGTTCCATAGAATGGCCCATGATGCATTCAATGCCTTGAATGCATTTTTAGTTTTGTCAAGGAGGGCCATGCTGGAACAAGGCAGTTGCCTTAACTATGGTGTGATAATTCATCTAATATGTCTCTTCCTTAGTATGGAGTGTCTGGTCCTTTTCTTGGTGTCTACACAGTTGTCCCTTTGCCTTTACTTCATGGAAGAAAAATAGGCTGCGTCCTTGATTTGGGGTGCTCAGAAGTCTACTTGATCCACTATTTCACCTACTATAAATAACTCCCCTATAGATATTTCTGATCTTTTGTATTTCTTTCTCTTCTTCACATAAATTAGGGCTCTCAGGATCTCTTTTTAGCCAGTTGCTTATTTTACTTTTCAAATTCCGTGCTATATTCAAATATTAACAAATATTCCATCACCTTAAATTTGACTTCTGCGGGGACGTCACTAGTCACCTGAACCATGTTGAACCTTTGAAGGCTCCTTTTCATCTAAATCTTTCAAAGCTTCTTTCTGTGTCTTTATCAAGCCTTTGGAACACTCTGAAGGGAAGGTGTCCCTTGGTCCTTTTTTGAGTGTCAAGTGCCTCCTGCAAGGGTACCTACCCTTCAGGCTCAACCGAGCGGCCTTCGAGCTTTTGATTTTTTGATGAACTTTTATCCTTTATTTCCTTCAGACAATTTGTCTAAAGGAAATCTTCCTTGGCTTTGGTCGCTTTGAAAGGGGAATGGGGAAAAATGGCACTTTTCGCTAATCTCAATAGGTGACACGTGGCGGCTTCTGCCCTAAATAGGTGAGGACACTTGGAGGTTTCCACTGAGTTTTTAGAAATAGTGTAGAAACATTCAAGACTCATTTGGATTCACGTAGATGTAAACACTTGGTGTGTTTTGCTTGTTTTGTGACTTACCCAGGGCTCACCATAGTCCTTACTCAATAGATGCGGATGTCGACACTTGGCGGCTTCTATCGAGTTTTACCAGGGACACGTGGCACCTTCCATAGCTTCTTAGAAACAAATTACAAACAATTTGTTGTTACCACTTGGCACTTTTCATGGGATTCTATGAGAAGCTCATTGAAAGAAGCTTTGAAACTTATGAAAATCTTGAAATGCAGACGTCGACACTTGTCATGCTACGTTGAGTTACAATGGGACACGTGGCACGTTCCATTTACTTTTAGCAATCACACAGACGATGACACTTGGAGTGTTCCACTTAATTTTAGCCATTCGCCTGGGGCCCACCATGGTCCTTACTCAAAATAGCGAAATGAAAGGAAGGAACTATGGATATTCACACTTGGAGGCTTCTGATAAGTTTTTCAAGGGACACGTGGCATCTTCTATTACTTCTTGAAAATAAACTATAAAGTGTCTTGGCAGATGACACTTGGCACTCGACTTTGAGATTTAGACAAAACTTTAGGCAAAATAAAAAAACCCATGCATTAAACCTTGGAACTGTCAAACCCATTAAACCATTGAACCCATCTATAAATTGTCTAAGTGCTAGAAACATGCTCCTTAGAGAGAAATTACCCATTAAAGTCATCAAACATGTTGAACCAGCTAATTTCAAACCTACAGAGTCAATAGTTTTGAATCGATAGAGTCTGTAGAAATAAGCCTGTGAAATTTGTATATTTTTGAAAAGCTTTGAAGAATGGAGAATTTGAATGCATAGAACAAATTTTAAAAAGGGAAGAGATAATTTTGGTCTTGCAGGACCAAAATAATTCATATGTTGTCCCAAAAATGAGTGACATTTTTTGGGCACAACAGTTGGCTCCAGTTGGGGAACTTCCTTCAGTTAAAAACTTAAAACAGCTGAGGGGAGTAGAAACCAAAATCTCCAGTTCCTTTGAAGTATGCCATTGGGCTATGGAGTCATGTTACCAAAAAAAATGGCTCCAAAAAATGAAAATGAATAACACAAAGTAGAAACAAAGACTATACAAATATACATATGTACATGTGAACTTGTCTGATACTTCAAGAGTTGAAGTGCTTCAGATGCTGCCCATTGTGAGGCAGAGAAAAGGGGGTGCCATCTTGATACCTCAATAGGAAACTATTTTCACCATTGAGCTGATGAATAGTAAAAGGGCCCCTCCACAGGGAGTCAAACTTTCCATGCATCCCCTTTGGTTCTCTCCTCTTATCCCACAAGAGGACTTGATCTCCAATCTGGAAATCATGGTTCTTTGCTTTGTGGTCAAAAAACTTCTTCACCATACCTTGATGGGCAAAAATTCGGTCTACCACCATGGCTCTTTGCTCATCTAGCTCAATCAGGCACATGATCCTCTTATCAAGGGTGCTTTCATATGTTTGATCTTCAAATACCTTAGCCAATTTCAATGCTGAAAATTCCAAGGTGATTGGTATCTCAGCATTGAGTCCATAAAGAAGTTGAAAAAGAGACATATCAATTGCCTTTTTTGGTGTAATAATGTCTACCCATAGAGCATCAACTAATGCTTTATGCCATGTCCTTTGGTTGTCCTCTACCAGCTTCTTGATGATTATCACCAAGTTCTTGTTGCTTGATTTAACTTGTCTATTCCCTTATGTAAAGTAATCAGAAGAGTGGGAGAGTGTAATCCCATAATAGAAATAGAATTGAGTAATCTCCTGCGAAGTAAAACAAGCTGCATTATCAGTGACAATCTTGGTTGGGACCCCAAACCTAGAAATGATGTTCTCTTTGAGGAAATTACACACTACTTCTGAAGTAGCATGTTTAGTTGGGATAGCTTCCACCCACTTGGTGAAGTAATCTATTGCTGTGAGGACATAATCATGTCCAGCACTAGAAGAAGGGTTTACAGCACTAATGAAATCAATTCCACATTGCTGGAATGGCTCCTCTATGACCACTGGCTTGAGAGGCAGGGCAGCTAACTTGGGTCTCCCAACAAACTACTGGCATAGTTCACATTTCCTTACCCACTTATATGCATCTTGAAAGAGAGTTAGCCAGTAATACCTGGCCTGCAGAATTTTATGGGCAATTACAGGAGCAAAAAAATGTCCTCCATAGGCTAGATTGTGGAAGGATTTCAAAAGTTGGCTTTGTTGCTCTTTGTCCACGCAGTGAAGGAATACTCCATCAAGGCTCCTCTTATACAGGCCGTTGTCTCAGAGGACAAAATTGGAAACTTTCAGCTTCATAGTCCTCCTTTCTTTATAAGATAGGTGAGTAAGACACTCACCATAAGTAAGAAAATGAGCAATCCCTAAATACCACTCATTTGTGGTGGAGACAAAAAGGACTGTTAGAGTGTCTTCTTCTTCTGATTCTTCATGCTATGTTCTTTTTGGCTTGTTATCAGCAATTAATTGGCATAAGCCTTTTTCCTGTACCAGCTTTGTTGGCTTGATGACTAGATCAAACTCCTAGATCTTTGCAATCCAATTGCCTCTTTTCATCCCAAACTCCTACTGGGTTAGTATGGATTTAATCGTGGTATTAGGAACCAAGGCAGTAGTGTGTGAATTCAAGATGTAGAAGCGAAAATGCTTTACTGCCTTCACCACTGCATAAGCATGCTTCTCCATGTTTGAGTACTTTATCTCATGAGCTTTGAGAGGACAACTCATGAAAGAAATAGGAGATTCCACACCTTCTTGGCTCTGTTGAACTAAAATTGCTGAAAGTATGTGTTCAAAAGCATAGATATATATGGAGAATTCCTTGTTGTATTTAGGACAAACCAGAATTGGGGCATGGGCAATAGTTGTTTTGATATCCCAAAATGCCAATTTGCCTTCTTCAGTCTAGCTGAACGTGGCCTTTCCCTTCATCGTGTTTATAATATGGTGAGTTTTCTCAACAAACTCAGGGATGAACCTTCTTAAGAAATTCACCTTTCCAAAGAAAGAGTGAACTGTAGTCTTACTTGTGGGCAAATTGAGCTCTTGGATGGACTTGAATCTGTCTGAGTTAACATTTATGCCTCTTTTGGACACAATGTGTCTAAGAAATTTCCCTTTTATTACCTCAAAAATAGACTTCTTGGGGTTTAAGGAAATGCCATTCTAGTGGCAGCATTCTAGCACTTGTTGCAAGTGGCGCACATGATTTAGGTGATGCTTAGAAAAGACAGTCAAGTCATCAAGATAAACTATAATGAACTTATCCATCTCATCCTTGAAAGTAAGGTCCATTGCTCTTTGAAAGGTGGCACCAACATTTATCAAGCCAAAAGGCATTCTTTTATATGTGAATGTGCCCCAAGGTGTGGTGAAGGTAGTCTTGTGTTGATCTGCTTTACCAACTTCAACTTGATTGTATCCTGAGAAGCCATCTAGCATTGATAACATCTCTGAACCAGTCATTGTCTGAATCACTTGGTCCATGTTAGGCAAAGGGTATTTATCCTTCAAGGATGACTGATTCAAGTTCTTGAAATACACACAAAGGTAGATTTCGCCATTCTTCTTCCTTACATGCACTATATTTGCAATCCATGTAGAATGATGGATTGGGAAGATTATCCTAGCACTTAGCATTTTATGTATCTCACACAAAATGGTACCTAATATCTTCAGATTATATTACCTAAATTTTTGCTTGTAAGGCATCGAGTCAGCCGTAAGAGGAATGTCATGGCGAATTTCATCAAGCCTGAGTAACTTAAGGTCATCATAGGAGTATGCTAAGAAGTCCATGTACTGGCTGAGCAAAGTAGTGAACTTGGATCTCTCTTCAAGAGTGCAACATCTCCCAATGTTCACCATCTTAGGATCTTCCTTGGTACCTATAATTACCTGATCAAACTCCTGGGAGGAGCTTGAATCCATTTACTGCTATTTGATGAATCTGTTGTGCTTGTCAAACAACTTCTCAAGGGAAACCAGGCCTTTGAGAATCTTATTCCCTTTCAGCTAGAAGAATTCTTCATTTAGGCTTGAACTTGATTTAGGAGTGGGTTCACACTTTTGAGGTTCACTGCCTTCAAAATGTAGCCATTCAAAGCTGTCCCTTTGCTCTAGAAAGGCAATGATTTGGTTGTCATTGTTAAACACTGGCCAATGACTGGCATTATCGGGTACACTTGGCCAAAAGACCAACTCAATAGTGTACATGTCTCCTTTGAAATCTGGGTGGGGGACCAAGAGAGTAGCTAAAAAAACTAGTGCATCAGCTTGGTCATTGAATTCTCTAGGAATGGTAGAGATGTTAAAAGCATCAAAGGTTTCAATTTGGTCTCAGACTAGATTGCAGTAGTGGTGCAATCTTTCATTCTTGGTTTGATATAGGTTTCTTACCTGACAAACCACTAGTTCAGCATCTCCTTTGGCATGAAGGAGTTTGATGCCTTTGTCTCGAGCAGCGCTCAATCCAAGTAATAGAGATTCATACTTAGCTGTGTTATTAGTGTTGCTAAACTGTAACTTGTAAAATAAAGTAAAAATATCTCCTTAAGGAGATATTAGCACAATTCTGGCACCTGAACTGGTAGAAGAGCAGCTGCCATCAAATTCAAAAATCCATACCTTGTTAGACACTACTTTTCCTTTAGATTCTTCTTCATTTGGAGGTGGAGATCCTTCCACATTGGTATTGCACTCCACCAATTCTCATGTTGTTTCAGTTGAATGCATTTCCAGGTTGTCACCTGCAGGAGCTTCATCAAATATCTCATGAACTTCATCCATGGATAGAAATTAGTTACCCATGCATGAAGACTCAAACAAAATTTGAGCTTCAGGTGTTGAGGTTTGGGTAACCACATATTTTGTTTCCTTCTTAGGGATCAGCCTCTTCATAACACCCTTGACTGGAATCCTTGCTTCGAATAGGTCCATGCTCAATTCACCTCCAACATCCTTGCAAATATTTTGTCCAAGAAGGATGCCATATGAAGCTGGGATGTCAGCCACCAAGACAGTCATCTTGATTCTTTTGTCTGGAAAGGCTACAAATGCAAATTGAGCATCCTTGATTTATCCCAGCAAAGATACTTGCTTTTTCTCCATGGAGAAGCATCTACCAAATGCTTTGGTCAATGTGAGGCCAAGGGATTCAACCACTTTGGTAGGCATGACATTGTTCGAGGCTCCATAATCAATGATGCAATTATTCAGTTGATGTCCATTTATCAGTAATGAGACATAAAAAGGTTCAGTCCTACCAGGAGCAGCAGGAGGAGTGATGACAAGGTTGTTCCTAGTGAGTGCATTCTTGGGGGAATCATGAGTTACCTTGGGAATTGCTTGTCTTATAGGGATGGCCTAGTTTTTAATACATTGAACCAGTTTGTCTAATTGCTCAGGGTTGGACTGCAGAAATTCAAATTTAGACATTTGACTTTTGGTTTTCTTTATATGGTCAATTATATCAAATGTTGGAAATGAGCTAAGAGCAAAGGATGGGAGTTCATCCTTTTCATTTTTGGAAGGGGGAGGACTGGACTGCGAATTTGAAGTAAAAGGTGTAGGGATATTTGGTGTAATTACCTTTCTTGCAATCACTAGGTCCTTCAGCTAGAAAGAAAGAGTGGATCCCTGCTTAGCAACTAAAACTACTGGTTGAGGTCGCTCCTCTGCTTTCTCCTTATCAGTTGGCTAGGCTGATTAATTTTTGGACCAGGTGAATACAGCATATGATCCCTTAGTTGCTTTACCTTCACTTTTGGGTTTATCTTGATAATTCAGGAAACCAATATTGGAGTCACTAGATAATTCTTCTTCTTCCTTAGTGAAGAGATTAGTGTCATCTTTAGGACTCAACTCAGGCTAGAATGAGAAATATGATTCAGCTTCAAGATATCCAACTGCTGAGTTAGTTGGAGGTGCTTCAATGGCAAAGTTATTCCTCTAAGGGGGAGGAAGATGATTGGTTTGCCCTTGATTTCTGGCAGCATTACCTTGGTAGGACTAATTAGGGAATGTCCTCCTTGGTACATCTCTGTATGAAGGAGCAGATGACATCCCTTGTGCCATTTATTTTTTGAGGGCTAACAATTCATTTGCTAGCTTTTGCACCATTAGATCAGTGGTGGTTGAAGGTGATTACTCAGAGGAAGAAGAAGATTTACCTCTATTTAGATCTCTCCTTATATTTCCTACCAAGATAAGGTCATCCTCCACCTCAGTAGCCAAGTCTTGAGCAGCCTCAAGGTTTATGTGGCTAGCACGCTTCAGCAAAAAACTCACTTCAAGCAGTTGTGAGTTGATGAAGAAACACTTAAGGTTTTCAGGTGTTAGCTGAGCAATTGTAGGAATTCAATTCTTGAGCTTGTCAAACTTAGCAATGAAATCCCTCATAGGTTCATGAGGTTCCTTCTTCATCTGTGTGAGCTGGAACAACAAGGCATGTGCATCTTCTATAGGCTTGAACCTGGCTTCAAATTTAGCTTTAAGTGTGTCCCAGTCAGTCACTGACTGAGCCTGCAAATGGTGAAACCAGTCTGCAGTAGCACCTTGTAGTGTTTCCATGAAAAGCCTGACTACCATGTCTTCAAATTCTACTCCTATTATGCCATAGGCTATGCTGAAGGCTGCAATGTGTTCATCAGGGTGAACTCTCCCATCACCAAAGAATTTAGGGAAAATTTTCCTTGAACTGCATGGGAGCTCATGTAGGGGTGGAGTAAGGCTTAGTGGACCAAATGAGTTACCCCAGGAGCCTTGAACTACCATGATGGGATTATGGAAAAGGGGGATAACAAATCTAGGTGGAGTATTTACAGGCAAAGCTCTGCTGACAGTAGAAAAAGTAGCTCTACCTTGTGTTGGTGACCTAGTACGAGTAGGAAGAACACTCCTGGATCATTGAACTTGAACTTGGGGAGGGAATAGGTCAAAATTTCCTTGTTGCACCAACTCAAAGATAGGGTCAACAACACCTTGAACTCTCTGGCTTCTAGTATAGCGTGGAGTTGCCAAATTTTGAAACAAAAATGGGAAAGAATTGGCCCTGCTTCAGCTTGAGGCTTGAGGCTTCAAACTGTGAGTTCTATCCTAGTGGCTCTGGTTTTGCAGACTAGATAATATAATGGGGATGGAGGAAGATGGTAAGGCCATAATGATAATGGGTAAAACATGAAACGGAGTCGCTAGAATATGTAATGGATAAGGATAGGAACTACTTGTTTAGATCCCCAATGGAGTCACCAAAAACTATTGGGTGAATATTTTGTCAACCAGCTAACTGGTGAGCAAAATAGGTCTCTTCAACCACAGCATAGGAAGATTGGTTCACCAGATGTGTAGGTTTACTACATCAATAGGGTACAAATCTCTCCTCTCATCAAGGGGAGGTTCTACTTAGTGTTATTTTCTGCTTATATATATAGTATATAGTGCCTCATACTTATACTATATATATAAGCAAAAAATAACACTTAGGGGAACCTCCCCTTGATGAGAGGAGAGATTTGTCCCTTGTTGATGTAGTAGACCTGCACATTTGGCCGACCAATCTTCCTATGTTGTGGTTGAAGAGACCTATTTTGCTCACCAGTTAGCTGGTTGACAAAATATTCACCCAACAGAACCCAAACATCTATTTTGTGAGGCTTCACTTTGACATTTTTGCATTTGTATTTAATGTCTACATGAATGTATTTGATGTCTATGCAACCATCACTGAGATATTTGAACCTCAATGTCTATCTTTTGGGTTTGGACTTGAATTATTGCTTGATCCTATGAAGGTTCAAAACCATGAAGTCTTACTAAGATCCTTTATCTTTGCCACATTGAGCCTACTTAAAAGCTTTAGTATGTGGGTCAAAATGGCCAATAGGAACTATTTATAAGACATGAATAAATGATCTAAGATTAGGAGATAGTCTGACTAAGATAATAAGCCATTCAACTAGAGACTAGGAAAATTATGTGTATCAGTGACGATAATTTGGGAAGGTTTAGCCCTTAGATAAGAGAATGGTTAAGAAAGAGTGTGAGCAAGAGTTTGTTATGTGTGTACAACTCATGTATACTAGAGATTGGTCCCAAAAAAAATGAATCATGTGTCTAATACCAAATATGAGTGTCTACACTGAGGTGCATTGGATTTTATTCCAAAGATTTAGAAGTGTTGTTATATCCTTTTTATATATAATTTTTATATTTTGAAATGTATGTTTCCACACACTTCAATTTGGGGGAAAATATAGACAACTAAAAAAGGGTCTCAAGGCATTTATTAGTTGTTAAATTATATTATTTTAGTGTACTCACGTGAAAATAATTCCATGATATAGTGTCATTTTATCTCTACCATATCTGATGCACAATAAAAATACATTTTCTCTTCCCACATTTCTTTTAGAATCTTCCATCTATCTCTCTCACATATAAAATGATGTGATCAAATATTTAGCTAAGTTCTAAACATTTTCATTTTCTATTTGAAACAAACCATATGTTACCCTTGTTATTTGGGTTATAGTGTAATGGTTAAGTGGATACATTCATATAAGAGTAACCCATGTTTAAATATTATTAGTAGTCAGGTGACCTGCAAAAGAGGACACCCAAAATGCACACAATAAAATGATATGATAGTGAAATTGAAGTTGTCTGCCTTGGCTAGAACTTTCCACTGTACATGAAATAATGATTTGAGATCAAGAGACTGTCTGAATAAGATAATAAGTTATTCATGTAGAGACTAGGAAAATCATGTGTATCAATCACAATAATTTGGAAAGGTTGAGCCCATAAATAAGAGATTGATTAGGATAGAGTGTGAGCAAGATTCGATTATGTGCACACAAGTCATGTCTACTATAGCTTGGTCTAAGTTGATATTTGAAAGTGTATAATACCAAATGTGAGTGTCTACACCTAGGTATATTGGCTTTTATTCTAGAGATTTAGAAGTATCATTATATTATTTATACATATAATATTCATACTTTTAAATGTATGTTTGCACACACTTCAAGGTGGAGAAAAATTGAGACACCCAAAAAAGGCCCCAATGCATTTATTAAACATTAAATTATATTGTTTAAGAGTACTCACATGAAAATCATTCCATGATATAGTACAATTTCATCTCTACCATATCTGATGCACAAAAATATAATTCTCTCTTCCCACCTTCTTTTAGGATCTTTTATACATATGTGTTGCATCTAAAATAGTGTGATCCAATATTTAATTAAGTTATAAACATCTTCATTGGCTATTTAAAAGTAACTATACTTTACCCTTGTTCTTAGAGTTGTAGTATAATAATTAAGTGGAAACATTTGTATAAAAGTAACCCAAGTTTAAATCCCATTAGCAATCAAGTGACCTACAACAAGGGACACCCAAAATACACATGATGAATTATATATGGTAGTGAAATTAGAGTCATGTATCTTGGATGGAACCATTCATAAGATAGGAAATAATGATGTTAGATCAAGAGACAATCTAAGTAAGATAATAAGTTGTTCAAGTAGATTTGTTCAATTAGAGACTATGGAAATAATGTGTATCCATGTAAACACTATTTATGAATTATATATCACCTCAGTCTTGTACACTTGGAAAACTTAGACCTTGGTTGTTCCTCTCAGTTCTAGACCTTTCCTGCTTCCACAAGTCTCAAATCTACTCTCTTTTGTGTGTTATGGCATATCTCTTAGTCTAACTAGTATTTTGTTGATGACCTAGGCCTTCTATCTTGCCCAAGATTTTTAAAACTTGTTTATCTTATGGTTCTATAAGTTCTGAGCCTATACCTATTTTCTTTCTCCCTAGACACTTGTGTCCAAAAAAGATACCTACATCGACACAGGTGTCCTACTCTGATGCAAGTATCTAATGCCCTAAATTCATCCAATTTATAAATGAAATGTATCCTAATGGTTGGCCTAAGTGATTTAATGTGAGTTATTATCCAAAGGGGATTGGTATAAATTGGTATAAATATAAGATCAACCCTCACTCATTGCTCACCTAACACATACCAAGGCAACTTATCAAAAGCATTCAATCAAGAAATCAATAAAGCAAAATCTTTCCTATTTTCTCTTATTCTCATATACGTTATAAAAACAATACATACATAGGTCTGAAGTATTAAAGGAGCAACCTAAGAACCTAATTTTCTAAGTTATAAGCTAGGTCACTATTGTACTTGCTTTTCACATATTGAATGATTCACACACAAGCCAATATGTAGGGGAGAACTACATAAGTAAGATGTCCACTTTGGATTATTAGTTATGTAGGTAATGCTCATTGAAAAAGGGGTATTTGGGTTTTCTTGACATTGTGTGCCCACTAACCCATTTTTTCCCATAACCACTATGAGGAGGAAGAACTAGGGTTTTACTATTTGACAATGAGTGACAATCTATGACCTGGATCTGAATGCACCAGAGCTAAGGTGAGAAAAACATAAGCATCCAATTGGTCACATCTTGTTCCAACATGTATTCCATACAGGACACCTGTGTCTAACCCAGACACTAGTGTCGACATAACTATCCAAGGTTGACACAAGTGTCTAGAGCTACACTAAATTTAGAATTTGACAACTATTCCAGGATACTTTTCCAGTCATCTTCTTGCCTATTCTAGATCCAAATATATATTAACATTAGAATCAATGAAGTAATTGCTTTCATTATAATTTCAATATCTAGCATAGTTTTACTTTTCATTTTTAACATATCTTAGCATAATAAATTCAATATATGTTATATATGAGTTTCATAAATAATTGGTCCATTATGGATCTGTTTATCACCCTTGTGTTTATTCATGGCTATATTCTTAACCCTAGATATTCCAATCTATATTTTTAGGGTTAAACATTTGGCGAACCTGATCTTTGATCTTAAAACCCTAGCTACCTTAGCATTTCCTATTTTTTGAACATTTTGATTTTTGAACAAAATTATTATTTTTAATTTTTTTAGAAGAAAAATTAAAATTTGTAAAAAATTATATTTCCTTTTTTATTAATAGGTGCACTATGGATGCATATATCACCCATTTTGGGTTCTAATTTATAATTATTATGGCAATTTGCTATGTAAATTGCTTCGTAAAATCTATTAGTGAAAGAATTAAGATAGAACAAGTGTCATCTAAACCTAAACTCATGAAAAATGGCCTTATTGATAAATCAAGTGGCATGCATTCTAAGATTTCAATATTTGAACTTCTAAAGCACTTTACTATCGATAAGGATATCTTATATGAGGCATTGTGTGATACCTAAGTACCAAGTGACATAACATTAGTTGCTTTCATAGGTATTTTATAAAATCTAACATATAAATGCAAAAATTATTATTGTTGGTTGTAAAGAGGTATCCACAAATAATATCATTTATCAAGACTTGCCTTCAGCAACACATTTTCCTTCTCATAATCAAGAAAACCAACATGACCATATGCCAACAATCCCAAAGACATATGATGAGGTAATGAATAAAATTTCACTATTAGACTTGTTACACAAGTCACCAACTTACAAGGTTATTTTTGTGAGAACATTACATACAACAACTCTACCACGGAATGTATAATCACTACATGTGGCCTTCATGTTAAAGTCCATTAAATGAACTAAGCATAATATATCTTTTGAAAAGGAGGATTTAGCACCTCAACATCTTATAAACAGTTATTTTCCACTCTACATCCAAGTGTGTGTTTGTAATAAGATAGTAAAATGAGCTCTTGTGGACAATGGTTCAAGGTTCAATATTTGAAACATAGATTTTATCTCCTTAATTGGCATTGGACCTTTAGATCTAGAACCATCTCATATGTGCATCAATGGATTTGATAATATTTCATGACAAGTATTGGGACAAATAACATTGAATATTACTATGAGACCCTGTGCACTACCTACTTTATGTTACATTATGCCAAATGATTCAAACTATAATATATTATTAGGACAAACTTGGATACATGAAATGTATGTAGTTCCATTTAATTTGTATGCATGCTTAAAATTCATTCATAAAGGATTCATTTACACATGTCTAATAGATACTAATCCTTTTCAACATCATGCAATGGTCCAATAAATAAATGAGCATACATTATAATCTTATAAACCTAATTTTGGTCTTTGATATTTGCTAAAATATGGATACAAAGAACAAGGGTTGGGAAAACATGAGTATGGTATAGTTCATTCCATCTCTCATACAAATAACATAACATCGACTAATATGCTATTACAAAAACCTAAGTAGATCATCTTATCCAATGCACCACGGAGACAATTTACACATTTACCTGAGTCTCCCACTTCATTACTCCCACGGCTTGTAGAATGTCATCTCATATCTCTCCCTCATCCTATAGAGCTTGATACGAGTATACATATACCCAAAAGATATGATGTGAATGCTTATTGTGATTATCACTAGGGACTATGGCATTCTATGAATTTATTTTTTACCTAGAAGCATAAGATCCAAGATCTTATCAATGACCAAAAGATTACATTTGATGATCCTCAAAAGGAATCAGGGTCACAACTTGGTGATCACCAGAAATAAGAAATATTTAACAATTCTTTGCATGATCATTCAAAAAATGATCCAAGACTATAAATGACATATAATGCATAACAAGGGCTCCAATGTAAACAAAACGAATGGCATCTAGGCCAATAGGATTTAACAATCACCTTATTCATGGGTGGTGCTTATTTTTGGCATATTTATTTTGATCCTACACAAACAAAAACTACTTGCAATATAAGACGATTTCAATAGGTTGGCTTTGATTTACAAGACATGCAAAGAATGTTCAGTTGAAAAAACTCCTTAGGCCATATAACACTACAAATTGCTCATAGTCTGAAAGTAATTCAAACAAGAGTTTTGGTTATGCCTACCACATCTCCATATGCATTTACATTGGGCATTCTTTGGTTATATCAAATGGAAGCACAAATTGAACAAAATAAACAAGGATTTTCTTTTTCTCATAAAGGCAAATTGATCCATATTCCAGATGATAACATCAATTTTTCTACTACGCATGGTAAAAATGAGGAGGAACATGTTATGTACCTTTTCAAGTTATCCAAACATGATGAAAATAATGTAAAATATCCAACTCAAAGTTGCAAACCTCCACATATTTGTTAGGATTGTGGAGCTAAAAGCTTCACTGATGCAAACAGGAGAGGAGGTTGCTGAAGGTTGCTGAGTTGCAGAGAAGCTGGGGTCGGTCTGATCAGCCGACGTCGGCAGGATAGCAAAGGGAAGCAACCGACGTCGGTCATATATCGGCCAACGTCGGTCACCTCTAGGCAGACAGGGACCGACGTCGGTCGCCTGTGTGGTTCGACTGCGAGCTAATTACGGACAGTTAGCTAACGAACCAAGTGTTTGCATGATGAGTGCTAATTTTAGACTCATAGCTGCGGATCTAATTATTGTAATTAGATGTCTAATTATTGTTTGGATGAGATCTATATAATAGACTCATGGTTGTATTGGAAAAGTGTGCTAGGGAGTAAGAGAGCATAATTATAAGCTCCTTCTGTGTGTGAGGTAGAGCAATGGTGCGTTCCTCCTAGTGCCTCAGTACCAGGTGTGTTGGTGCTGGATTGGAGAGCCAGTTGGGTTCTTCAGGAGCGTAGGATCTTGGTCACAGTTGCATGGCCTATATAGGAGATCTACATGGTAAGTAAGATCGTTGATCTGCAGGTGTATATGTGTGCAAGGTCGAGGTTCACAGGTGAGCAGAACCGTTGTTTGATTTGTAGGTGTGCAAGGTCATATAGACAGCAACACAACAGGGAGCAGTATCAGGCATGATCTACTTGGAGTACAGGTGTGTACTCGGATAGAGCAAGAGGAAGGCAAGGAAGTTCCTTCCATAAGTATGGTCTGTTGAATTGCAGGTTGTTGCAGATTCATGGGAGATCTACTTGAAGTACTTTGAGTACTTGTGGAGAACGTGGAGTGCTTGTGGAGTGCGTGGAGCACTTGTGTTGTGCGTGGAGCACGGGAGGTGAACACCAACTCCGTATTTGAGTTGGGTGTTGGGACCTGTGAGAGGGAGAGCTTTGGGGAGAAGAATTACTGTTCACTTGAGGTGTGGGAAACCTCTGTAAGGTGGTGGAGAAGAAGTGGCATCTTCTTTATTGTATTCTTTTCTGTATAAAGTGTTAATACAAGTTGTGTATTGTCTCTCATATGCTGTGTTATTCTAAATTCTAGTTACTTGGTGAATCTGGTTATTTCCGCATATTAAGTTGCTTGAAGTTTGGTAATCAATTATATGCTTCCGGTGTTTCGCATCCTGACAAGTGGTATCAAAGCATGTTTGTTGTTCTAGATTCCTGACAAGTGGTATCAGAGCCTTGGTTGTAGGTTCTTGAGCTTGATACCAACAATTGGTATTAGAGCTAAGGTTGCAGGAAGCAGGTTGTGTTTTGGTTACAGGGCACTCTCAGGGGTTTCTGATTGAGTGGGAGTAGAGCAACGACAGATCAAAGTAAGCTAAGAATGGAGGAGTTGAAAAGCACAGACGGTTACTCACGGTCCGATGGAAAGAAAGAGCAGGTAAAAGAACATTGTTGGTTGGTAGCAGATCAGCGTGAAGAAACTGAAGATACAGATGTTGCAGGTGTTGCACAGGATGTGTTTGCAGGTTTCTTGGATAAAGTTGAATCTTGGATAAAAGATTCAGTTGCCTCTTTCCATGCAGCCCCAGGTAGAGGCGCTGGTAAGCCTTGCCAAAGAATTGGCAAAGGGGAAGTGAAGCTGAAATTGCAGGTGGCCAACACACAGGTGTTGATGAATGTCATGCAGGTCCCAAGTTTGGAGATATGGCTAATTTCTTCAGAAAGATTGGGTGATGAGAGATGCACAAGAACTCTCACAGCATATGCACTTGAATTAGCTGGTGGTAAGAAAACAGGTATACTTTATCTACTTGTTTATATTACTAATTCTTCTTCTGTTGCGGAGACGTGGCTTCGTAGGCTTGGTCACATGAGCAGGAAGGAGATGCATGTTCTTAAGTGGAAGACAGATATATTTGACAGGCTTAAGAACTGGAAAGCCTTGGTGTTCTTAGAGGAGATGGCGGACAGAGTTTAGTGGATGAGGCTGGATACTTCTGAGCAGAGCAGTTTGGACATGGGTTTTGATTCAAAGAAGCTCGCGGGTAAAAAGTCATCACTCACAGGCGAACACAGACACCGATGTCGGTCAGGAGGAACCGACGTCGAACAGACAGGTGCCGATGTCGGTCATGTGCAGACCGAAGCTGGCGATGTCGGGCAGAGTAAGACCGACGTCGATCATGGGACCGATGTCGGCAGTATGTAAGACCGATGTCGGTCAGAAGGACCGACATCGGCAGCATGGACACCAGCGCTGGCAGGCTGGTAGTCAGGTACAGACGCATGGAACCGACGTCGGTCAGATGCAGACTGTGGAGTGACCGAGGTCGGTCACTATAACGAATTTTGGGTGGACAGCACGCTGTCAAGGAGTCTCAAACACCCATACCGAGGACTGAAGGCGTAAGTAGGCCCTCAAAATCGTGTTCCTCTTCTTCATACTTGTTGCTGATTGTATAGTAGGAAGGATCCAGGAAACAGGTGTGAGCTTGGCAGGGATATGATGCAGAACCAGACGGGTGTCTTGGTAGGTTTACCAGCTAGATGAAAGCACAGAGACGAATGGATGCCTTAGTAGAAGAATAGAGAGAACGGATACGTGAGACGGAAGACCAGGTATATGGTCTTGAGGAAGCTGCAGGACAGTGGTACAGGTTTTGACAGGTGGAGGACGAAGCATGGCTTCAGTCAATGTCAGGGTATCTACTGTGGTTTGTCTTACCAGGGGGATGATGAGTCGCGACATCATTCTGTTGCTGTATGTGGATGGTATAAATGCTAGCAGGGTTAGTACATACAGGGTTTTGTTGAGCTAAGGGTAAGATTAGTTCAGTGGCATGTCATGAGGAGTTTGGAGCAGCGGAATTCTTTGACATGGGAGGCATGGAGATCACAGGTTGATTTTGTCTCGAGTGGGAGCTGATGTGAATCAGGTGTTGGCGAGGTTCGAGATGCAGAACCAGAGCACACTAAGGGCTGGACAGGTACTGTGTCCGAAATCACATGAGGTCTGGTATAGACCTGAGTATTCCCATGCAGTGGGAGCTGTCAGAGTTAGGAGCCAATTCGGGGAAGTGGGTTCTCAGGTTTTCTGAGAGGGACCGGCAGCAAGTGTTGCTATGCAGGGTCAGGACTTCACTACAGGTGTTGTAGGTTCGGATGTGGCAGGGTACTCGAATGACAGGTGGTACACCACGGGATGTGTGGTGGGTTGTCTTTAGGTGGGAGCTTGAAGAGGAATACAAACCAGGAAACAGATTAGACAGAGTACAGGTACAGGTACAGTGCAGTTGTTTATCTCCAAGTGGGAGATTGTTAGGATTGTGGAGCTAAAAGCTTCACTGATGCAAACAGGAGAGGAGGTTGCTGAAGGTTGCTGAGTTGCAGAGAAGCTGGGGTCGGTCTGATCAGCCGACGTCGGCAGGATAGCAAAGGGAAGCAACCGACGTCGGTCATATATCGGCCGACGTCGGTCACCTCCAGGCAGACAGGGACCAACGTCGGTCGCCTGTGTGGTTCGACTGTGAGCTAATTACAGACAGTTAGCTAACGAACCAAGTGTTTGCATGATGAGTGCTAATTTTAGACTCATAGCTACGGATCTAATTATTGTAATTAGATGTCTAATTAATGTTTGGATGAGATCTATATAATAGACTCATGGTTGTATTGGAAAAGTGTGCTAGGGAGTAAGAGAGCATAATTATAAGCT
Organism: Torreya grandis; assembly: GCA_037957365.1. Taxonomy (NCBI): domain Eukaryota; kingdom Viridiplantae; phylum Streptophyta; class Pinopsida; order Cupressales; family Taxaceae; genus Torreya; species Torreya grandis. The sequence goes on from JARHVA010003886.1 coordinate 208,678, forward strand.
CCTTCTGTGTGTGAGGTAGAGCAATGGTGCGTTCCTCCTAGTGCCTCAGTACCAGGTGTGTTGGTGCTGGATTGGAGAGCCAGCTGGGTTCTTCAGGAGCGTAGGATCTTGGTCACAGTTGCATGGCCTATATAGGAGATCTACATGGTAAGTAAGATCGTTGATCTGCAGGTGTATGTGTGTGCAAGGTCGAGGTTCACAGGTGAGCAGAACCGTTGTTTGATTTGTAGGTGTGCAAGGTCATATAGACAGCAACACAACAGGGAGCAGTATCAGGCAGGATCTACTTGGAGTACAGGTGTGTACTCGGATAGAGCAAGAGGAAGGCAAGGAAGTTCCTTCCATAAGTATGGTCTGTTGAATTGCAGGTTGTTGCAGATTCATGGGAGATCTACTTGAAGTACTTTGAGTACTTGTGGAGCACGTGGAGTGCTTGTGGAGTGCGTGGAGCATTTGTGTTGTGCGTGGAGCACGGGAGGTGAACACCAACTCTGTATTTGAGTTGGGTGTTGGGACCTGTGAGAGGGAGAGCTTTGGGGAGAAGAATTACTGTTCACTTGAGGTGTGGGAAACCTCTGTAAGGTGGTGGAGAAGAAGTGGCATCTTCTTTATTGTATTCTTTTCTGTATAAAGTGTTAATACAAGTTGTGTATTGTCTCTCATATGCTGTGTTATTCTGAATTCTAGTTACTTGGTGAATCTGGTTATTTCTGCATATTAAGTTGCTTGAAGTTTGGTAATCAATTGTATGCTTCCGGTGTTTCGCATCCTGACAAGTGGTATCAGAGCATGTTTGTTGTTCTAGATTCCTGACAATATTCCCAAAATACCAAAAAATCAAAACATCAAAAAAATACAAAAATATTTTTGGCACCTGCATATTTTATTAGCTCGTTGGAATCTATGTGTTAGTTCCATGTTGATGGATAACATAATAGTTATTTCTACATACACGTGTTTCATGCTTCTATTTGAGTGTGATACATGCATGTAGAGATATATGATTTATGCACTTTTAGGATGTTGGGCTTTCCCTTTACTCACGTCACCAAGATGTTGGGGGCATCCAACTCTATGATCATAATACTTCCAAGTTATATCATTTTATGGTCGCTTTACATTATCATGTTTGAGCTAATATGTACTTACACATGCCTTTATCCATGATTATATCTTTTACAGTGTACTTGATATGCTATGTACTTGAAATTTTTTGATAGCACATTGGATCCATGGGCTATTATGATATGTTTATGTTGGTTGTTTATGTTTTTCATTTATGCACTTCTTTGAGTGTCTTGCTTGCCTTGCTATTGTCTTGTTTCTTGAGCATTTGAATATGTTTTATTGCCTGTCATCCCCATGCCTTTGTTTGCTTCTTTTACATTTGAATATGTCATTACTTGTTGTATGTTTACATATTAATATGTCATTTCTTACTTTATGGATATCTGACTAAGTCATCTCCACTTAATTGTGTGGCATTTGAACATGCCCCTTGTTTGTGGTCTACTTGGACCATTGCCTTTTGACTTGCTTTTGAGTGCTCTTGTTTGTGATTGGTTGCTTGTTGGTCTTGTACTATTACTATCTATATGTTTTCATGATTTTTATCATGCATCTTAGGCCTTGATGTGACCACATTCTATACAATTCAATGATACATTTACCTAGACATGTTCTCATATATGCTACATGGTTCATTCGTAGCTATATGGTTATATTATCCCTTTGAGGTGAGGTAAATATCATTTTTTATTCCTCCCTCACCGAAAAGGGTGGGAATATCAATGGAGGCATGTCATTGAGGCATGGCTTCCACGCACACAACAATTTTAAATTTAGTGTGGGGCATGTCATAGAGACATGGCTTCCACACATTCATAGTTTCAGATATACAATGGGGGGCATGTTTTGGAAACATGTTCTCCACACTTATTCATTATTCAACATACCCATATTTTAGTGGGGGCATGTTTTGGAAACATGTTCTCCACACTTATTCATTATTCAACATACCCATATTTCAGTGGGGGCATGTCTTAGAAACATTCTCTCCACATTGGCACTTATATTAGTTTTCATATTTCTCCACACTTTTCCGTATTCAACATACTCAGTAGTGGGGGCATGTTTTGCAAACATATTATCACACTGGAAATTATATTAGTTTTCAAATTTATCCATATATATTATTGACATGGTTGGGAAGCATGTTCTCCACACTTGTTCAAATTTCCAAATTGGCCAAAGCACATAGTTATATGATTTAAATACACATTTGTGACATAATTCTATACATTAGTGCCATTATTATACATAATTTTGACATGATACATATCTAAAGGTGTATATGCTATGTAATATGTGCCTAATATTACAAAATCCAAATCACTTTAAGATTCTAAACACTTTCAGGGACTATCAACACCCACCAGGTCAAAATTTTATGAATTGTATTAAGCCAATCTATTGTGGTAGTTGGTTCACTTTTTGGTATGGTTAAGATGATTAAATCACTCAATCTTGCCAATCTTTCAGATTGGACTTGATTGTATCATATAGCCTCACTAGTTAGATAGTGTGAGTTGATTTGGTTCACTCACACTCACCATGTTATAAGTATGATTGGGTTGCATGGTTGAGCTAGTCTCAACTACTAGGTGGTAATTCATCTTTGTTCCAAGGTTGGGGGCATCAGCCCTCTTATATTTTTCTCTCTCTCCAACTCTTGCTATCTCCTTAGATATATACAGTTTCTAGATTTTATGTGTTTATCCTAATATATGTTTTAGTGATTCATAATGATACATGTTTCAAATCAAATTGTCAATAGGCAAGGGGGTTACATCTATACACATGCGTACTCCTAAACCTTGATCTCTTTCAATTTCAATCATTTCAATACTTTTAATATTAGATTATATGCATTGATTATATACTCTAACATGCTATTGGTTGTAGGTCAATCACCAACAAAGCGCTCAAGTTGGACTCAAGCAAAGATAAGGTGTGTTATACACACCCAGGTTCACATTCCTTTTATTTTAAACTATCAATTCCATTACTAGATTAAAGGGGGTAAATGCAGACACTATTTATGAATTATATAACGCCTTAATCTTTTACACTTATAAAACTCAAACCTTGGTTTTTCCTCTTGGTTTTATACCTTTTCTACTTCTACAAGTCTCACATCTACTCTCTCTTGTGCCCTTTATCCTATCTCTTAGTTTAACCAGTCTTATGTTGATGACCCAGGCCTTCTATCTTGCCTAGGATGCTTAAAACTTGTTTATCTTATGCCTCTACAAGTTTTGAACCTATACCTATTTTTGTGTCCCGAATAGACACCTACGTCGATGCAAGTATCTTGCTCCAATGTAAGTGTTTAATGCCCTAAAGTCATCCAATTTATAAATAAAATGTATCATAATGGTCAACCTAAGTGCTTTAATGCAAGTTATTCTCCAAAGGGGATTGGTATAAATATAAGATCAATCCTCACTCATTCCTCCCTAGCATAGACCAATGAAACTTATCAAAAGCATTCAATTAAACACTCAATAAAGCAAAAACTTTCTTATTTTCTCTTATTCTCATATCAACCAAAGGAATAACACATACATAGGTCTAAATTACTAAAAGAGTATCCCAAGAGATCAATTAGAGAAGTTACAAGCTAGGTCACTACTATACTTTCTTTTTACATATTGCATGATTCACACACAAGCCAACATATAGGGGAGAACTACATAAATCTAAGGCCCTCTTAGAAGTATCGGCTATATAGGAAATGCTCATTGATAGAGGTGTCTTTATGAAAGCTCGACGTTATATTCCCACTAATCCATTTTCCCCCACAACCACTATGAGGAGAAAAAACTAGGGTTTTGTTATTTGAAAAAGAGCAACAGTCTATGACCCAAATTTAAATGCACTAGAGTGAAGGCAAAGAAAAAGATAGAAACATCTAAGTGGTTGAATCTTGTTCTATCAGGTATTTCATATAGGACAATTATGTCTAGCCCAGACACTAGCATTGATGTAACTATCCAAGGCTAACACAAGTGTCCAAAGCTATAGAGACACTAAATGCAAAACTTGGTGATTGTTCTAGAATAATCTTTCAGTCAGCTTCTTTCCTATTCTAGATCCATATCTATATTAGCAGTAGAATCAAATAATTATTTGTTTTCATTATCATTTTAATATCTAACATAGTTATACTTTCCATTTTTAGCATATCTCAACATAATAAATTCAATATACGTTCTATCTGAGTTTCACAAATAATTGGCCTATTATAGATCTGTTTATCACCCTTGTGTTTATTCATTTATATATTCTTAACCCTAGATACTCTAATCTAATTTTTTAAGGTTAAATAATCAACCACGGCAATCTGAGAAGACTAAGCCCATAGATAAGATAATGGTTAGGAAAGAGTGTGACAAAGAGTTTGTTATGTGCGAACAAGTCATGTATATTAAAGCTTGTCAAAATTGACATTTTCAAGTGTCTAATACTAAATATGAGTGCCTACACCCATGTGTATTGGCTTCTATTCCAAATATTTATAACTCTCGTTATATCTATTTTACATATATATTTTTACTTTGAAATGTATGTTAGCACACAACTTCAAGGTAGGAAAATATCTAGACACCTAAAATAGGGCCTTAAAACATTTATTAGTCATTAAATTATATTTTTTTAGTGTACTCACTGAAAATCATTTCATGATATAGTGCCATTTTTTCTCTACCATATTTGATGCACAAAAAATATATAGTCTCTCTTCCCTCCTTTCTTTTAAGATATTCCATCTATCTATATCACACTTAAGATGGTGTGATCTAATCTTTAGTTAAGTTATATACATCTTCATTTTCTATATAAAAACAATTATACATTATCCTTGTTATTTGGGTTGTTGTATAATGTCTAAGTGGATACATTCATATAAAAGTAACCCAGGCTTAAATTATATTAGCAGTTAAGTGACCTATAATAAAAGACACCCAAAATGTTCATGATAAAATTATATGATAGAGAAATTAGAGTCATCTACCTTGGTTGGAACCATCCAGAAGATAGGAAACAATGATAGATTAAGAGACATTCTAAAGAAGATAATTAGTAATTTAGGAAGAGACCAGGGAAATCTTGTGTATCAGTCATGACAATTTGGGAAGGCCAATCCCATAGATAAGAGAATGTTTAGGAGAGAGAGTGAGCAAGATTTGATGATGTACACATAAGTCATGTATAATAAATCCTGATCAAAACTAACATTATTAAGTGTCTAATACCAAAAATGAGTGTCTACACCCATGGTTATTTGCTTATATGCCAAAGATTTAGAAGTGTTGTTATATCCTTTATATATATAAATTTTCTACATTGAATTGTATGTTTTTTCACGCTTCAAGGTGGGACAAAATATAGACACCTAAAAAAGGGCCTCGATGCATTTATTAGTCATTAAATTAAATTGTTTTGGTGTACTCACATGAAAAAAAAATCATGATATAGTGCCATTTTGTTTCTACCATATCAGATGCACAAAAATATACATTCTTTCTTCCCATATTTCTTTTAAGACTTCTGTCTATTTATCTCGCATCTAAAATGGTGCAATCCAATCTTTAGTTAAGTTATAAACATTTTCATTTTCTATTTAAAATGAGTTATACACCACCCTTATTCTTTGGGTTGTATTTTAACAATTACGTGGAGACCTTCTTATAAGAGTATCACAAGTTTAAATCATATTAGCAATTAGGTGACATACAACATGGGATACCCAAAACATGCACAATGAAATGATATGAGAGTGAGATTAGAGTCATTTGCCTTGGATGAAACCATATAGATTACAAGAAACAATGATTTGAGATCAGTATACAATCTGAGTAAGATAATAATATATTTAGGCAAGGACTATGGAATCCTATGTATCAGTCATGACAATTTGGGAAGGCCAAGCCCGATAGATAATATAATGGTTAGGAGAGATTATGAGCAAGAGTTAGTTATGTGCACACAAGTCATGTATACTAAAGTAGTCTAATACCAAATATGAGTGTCTATACCCAAGTGTATCAGTTCCTATTCCATAGATTTAGAAGTGATGTTATATATATATATATATATATATATATATATATATATATATAAAGGTCCCAAAAGCATTTATTAGTCATTAAGTTATATAGTTTTAGTGTAGTTCATTTATACCATATCTGATGCACAAAAAATATACATTATATATTCCCTCATTTCTTTTAGGATCTTCAATCTATCTATCTCACATTTAAATTTTTTTGATCCAATCTTTAGTTAAGTTATAAACATCTCCATTTTCTATTTAAAAATAACTATACATTAACCTTGTTCTTTGGGTTGTAGTGTAACTACTAAGTGGATACATTTATATAAGAGTAACTCATTTTAAACCCCTCTTAGTAGTCAAGTGACCTATAATAGGGTACACCCAAAATGCACATGATCAAATGATATGATAGTCAAATCAGAGCCATTTGCATTGGCTAAAACTATCTAAAAGACAAGAAACAATGATATGTGATCATGAGATGGTCTAAGTAAAATAATAAGCTATTCAAGAAGAAAATAGGGAAAGTGTATGTAATAGTCACAAAAATTTGGTAAGGTTGAGCCCATAAATAAGAGAATGGTTAGGAGAAAGTGTGAGTAAGAGTCAATTATGTGTGCACAAGACTTCATGTATACAAAAACTTGGTCAAAAGTGACATTAAATCAAGTGCCTAATATCAAATATGAGTGTCTACACTTAAGTGTATTGGCCTTTATTGTAGAGATTTGGAAGTGTTGATATATATCATTTACATATAATTTTTCCTACTCTGAAATGTATGCTTGAACACACTTCGAGGTGGGACAAAATATAGACACCTTAAAAATGCCCTCGAGGCATTTATTAGTTATTAAATTATATTGTTTTAGTATACTCACATCAAAATCATTCCATGATATAGTGCCATTTCATCTCTACCATTGTTTTATCATATTTTGGCAAACTAGAGAAATAGTTACCTGAATATGACAAACTATTGTGCAAAATTAGAGTACTACAAATATGCAATAAATGACACCAACTGATTTGGAACTTGTTAAATCAAGAAATATACTAAATATGGAGAGTAACAAAGACGTATAAATGTAGATGGAAAATTGAGATGTGGGATATTTGTAGATCTAAGACTGACAAGGAGACTATGTTGATTGAGTACATACTCAAAACAAGAGACGGCAAGGTTCCTGGACAATAGAGGTGGAAATGGACGCTAACGGGGGGCATTATTATCCAAATAGGGCATCCATGTCTGAAATATAACAAAGATATAAAACATATAGGTTATGTTTACCTTCGCATATTTGTTCTATGGACTATGCAGGAGCTTCAAATTCAATGCGGGGACCACTATGTAACTCTTTCTTCACTTGAAACCCTAGCTTAATGTCACAAGAAGATGAATGCAATCACACAATTAAAAAAGGGTTAGCAGTTGAAGTTGTGTTTAACCTCAACACCTCTTATGTTGAGCATTGCCTACATATCAATACTTTGAAGAGGGATCAAACTTTATGTAGTTTTCTCATGCTACAATGGTGTGTGAAACACTAGTGCAAAATTCTTAGGGCTATTAGGGGTGTGTGTAATAACAATTAGGAGAAATAGGGAATTCACTCTTAATGTGCAATTAGAATTATGGTGCTTTGCAATGTGAAAGTCTCTTATGTGTAAAACAATTTGAAGTGTGACTTTATAGTGATATTTTTGAAATTATCTCAAATGGGGCTTTCTAAACCTGCAGGTTGGCCCTTTAGTGAGTTTGAATTTTTTAAATTAGCTATTAGTTGGTAGGAGGTCACTATTGGTAGAAGTGGACAATAGTAGGGAGTGTTATTGTCCTAAGAGGTAAAACTACTGTCATTTTGAGAATAACCTTAGGTTGCTTAAGAGTTTGATATAGAAATTTTGGGGTCATAGGCTTGCCTAAAAGAATGGGTCATTCACATAGAAAGTGAAGGAAAGTGGTCAAAAGGCCCTGAAATAGGTCATGAGTTAAGTGTGTGAAAAGAGTGGTCACAAGTGTAGTGTTTTAGCTTAAATGTTAATTTATATGTCTACAACCATATCTGATGCACAAAATAGATGCATTCTCTCTTCCCACATTTATTTTAAGATCTTCCATATATTTGTTTTACATCCAAAATGGTGCGAACCAATATTTTATTAAGTTATAAACATCTTCATTCTTTATTTAAAAGCAACTGTATCCTACCCTTATTCTTTGGGTTGTAGTGGAATGATTAAGTGGATACATTCGTATAAGAGTAACCTTGGTCTAAATCCTACAACATGAGACACCCAAATGCATATGATGAAATGATATGATAGTGAAAAATGGATCATTGATTTATAGGATAAGTTAGTGTATGAAGATTGGGACCTCGATTATGTCCTAGATGGGTGAAGGTCCACTAACCCTAGTTTAATCTATTATAAAAACTATAATTTACCTTTAAAAGTCATGCCTCTCAAGCCTCTCGTCGACCTCCACCCCCATCAACACAAAAAAAATATATCTACACCCTAGGGCTAGTTCCTTTCAACTAGCCTATTTCAAAGCTAAGGTTTGTTATTTACCAACATACTAGTAGTTTTATATAGATGCATTCATCCATTCTCTCAAATGATGACAATTTGAGCAAACAAATGCCTTTACTAATACTTTGTGTAAGTTTGGCAATGACCATGAGGAAGAGTTATAAAAGGTCACAAACATAATAAATGAATAAGATATTTATCATTCAAAAATAACCTTGGGGATAAAAGGACTTGAACCCTCAATGTTTATAAAACCAACGATTTTACTCTTGCATTTTGCATTATTGTTGGTACTGACATAAGAGGATAAGAAGAAGAAATAGTAACTTACCTATGTCACAATTTGATTCACACTCAAATTTGGGAACTTTAATTGTGATGCTTTTGTTTTAGTTCTTGAAATGATAATAAAAAATAAAAAATTGGGTCAAAAACTCTGCTAATAAAATATGCTCCTTCAACAACTTGAAGGGGATGCCTATGTCTACTATATTTGAAGAAGAAAATATTGAAAAAATGGGAAACTTTCGATCAAAATCCACAATAATAGATAGAGGAAGAATAATAATAAAGACTTGAACTAGGATCCAACCCCAAAATTATTATATTTTTCCCAAAGGATCCTATTCCTTTAATTATGTTTTTTATTCTTAGGTTCCTCTAAAGTTTTTTGGTCTCATAAACATTATTAAAAAATATATATCTATGATGCCCAATGGGTTCTTGAGGTATATTGTGATTTGTCTAGATCTAAGTTGTGTAATCAGAAAATGAAAGTCATTTTCATAAAAAGTGCTCCAAAATTAGCTTTGATCCCCTCAACGTGGAACATCATTCCCCATGTGAATATTCCCCATTACTTGGGTATTATGTTTGGTATTCACCTTTTCCCTCAAGACATGTGGGATTGGGTGCTCAATAAAATTCAAAAAATGTGGAAAATTGATATTGCAAATTTCAATTCCTAGTAGACAAGTTGATTGTTATCAATCATAATTTTTTAGCCAACATTGTATGCTACTCATCTTGTTGCTTTTCTTCGAAATCATCTTATGAAAAACTCATAAAACGGGATCAAAATTTTATTTGGAGTGGCAATTATGGTAAAAAAGGGATGCCAATGATCTCTTAGGAGCTTTTCACTCAAGCTAATTTTGTTGGTGGGCTTGGAATCATTAACCCATTAAAATAAGGGAAATATCTTGCAGTGAAATTATTTCCAAGAGTTATTCAAGGTACCAAGCCTTAAAAGATACTTTTCAGGGAGTGAGTTTAATGTGCATCATATAAAGGCTCTTGGACCTCCATTCTCTAAGAAGATAAAATCCTAAATGCACCTTTATATATATTTTGGGGTCTCTATCTCTTAAACGTAATTGGCCAACTTGGCAAGAAATGGCCCCTCTTCTCCAATGACATTACCAATCCCTTAGACATGGATTGAGTATCCCCAATTATAGTGTTTGGTGGAATCAAGTTATTCAATCTAATGACCTTTTTCCTCTCTTCTAAAACTCTTTCCAAACAATTTTAATAATTTTTTTTTGCATTGCTTGGCATTCTCTCCCCTTCCATTTTCTTAGGTATTTGGAATACTTGCTAGTGGGTCATCCTCTTTCATATTTGAAAAAATCACTGCCAACAACTGTACTTTGGGAACAATATTGTTTTATCTATTCAACACACTCATATTTTATCTTCTATCGATTTGCAGTTGGATCAAACAACACTCAAACCAAGAGCTATGCATTTTGTTCGAGAAGACTAAGGAATGGCTCAACCTACTGCAAAAGAGTGACTTTCTCCGTATAGGTTCAGGGCCTTTGAATGTCAATGGTCAAAGGCTTTATTAGATATCTTGATGCATAGTTTGGTTTTATGTCTTTGCCGATGTTTCAACATGTTCCTTGTTATGGGCATTGTTTTGTATCACTACTAATTAAATCTTAGTTGCCATGTTTTCCATTAGAGGGACCTTGGTATCTTGAACTTATTTAATTTTCTTGTATTCTTATTATTTTTTAAACAAATAATATTAGACAATGTTTTTGGATATAATTATATAAATATTTTTAAATTCATATTTTAGATCACATTAGTGATCCATCATCACCAAAAGAATAAAAATAAATAATAACGGTATTTTTTAGCATTTGTTTTAATACACCTAAAAGTATTATATGGAATCATTCAATTATATAAAATATCGATATTTTTGTCCATATTTTGAAAACAAACATATAGTAGATTTACAATGATAAGTGAGCAGATATCTAAATCAGTGAGTTTCTTTGGCTAAAACAATGATAAATAAGAGACATCCACACCATCAAAATCAAGGAGGACACAACTCTTAACCACTCGACTCTTTGTATCAAATATCTAGAAAAATTTATACCTTAATGGATGGATATAAGTAACCATCATCCTCACAAATAATAATAATAATAATAATAATAAAAATTTTAACGTCCACGAGACTAAAAATAGTCTATGGGACAGCAAGACAACTCAAGCAGATTTAAGTAGCATTGTTCGCTTCTTGTGTAGGCTGATGATGAGCCCCCCTAATTGCTCAATGTGCTCTTCGTTGAATAGGTTATGCCAAGAACTGTCACATATAGTATCCGCAAATTTATCTCTGCTATCTTTGTAGGCCTCACATTCTAGAATAAAGTGCTGTTCAGTTTCCACTTTCCCAGAATTGCAAAATCTGCAAATTCTCTCTTCCCAAGCCTCCTTTGGCCTCTTCCAATGCCCGGTCTCACAACGAAGTTGGTGAGAGTTGGTTCTCAGCTGAGCAATAAGAATTTTAGCCCTCCAAGAAATGTTGGCTCCTATGTACGCTTTTTGGAGTTGATCACAAGTGGGGTTGAACTCATTTATATAATATAGTTTCTTCCTCCCGATCTCGCTTCCCCAATTTCTCTTGTAAAATTTCTCCATAACAAAGACTTATTTCTTTATTATTTGTGGGGCACATATTGAATTGAATATTCCATTTACTCATCCATGTGATATTTTGTTGCATCCATGTCCTTTTTCGCTTACATAGTGTATCACTAAAAACAACTTTAGGCCATCTATCCTCTTCCATTTTTTCGATTCTTTTTAAATAGCTTAAAAGGCGAACCATAGCAAGTGCCTCGATAGGAACAGCTCCCATTTCACTTAGCATGATGTCATATGGAACCGTGCTTTTGATTTTAATCTTGCTTGTAATCAAGCGCTTTTGGATTCCTTCAATTTGTTTCCATTGTGTTATAGTAGTGCTGCTGGCCCATAATTCACACCCGTAAAGAACAACTGGCAGCACAAGAAGACCGAACAAGGTTTGAATAGTTTTCCAATCCCACAACTCCGCTTCACGGCACTTATTCTGAAGAGCATATAAAGCCTTCCACCCACCTAGTGTCCTTTTATACCTGCAGCTAGACCAGCTTAGCTTTTTGTTGAAATCGATGCCAAGGTATTTATAATCCGCAACCTCTTCGAGAAGACTTCCATTGTAATAAAATTCATGTTGATGTTGTTTTTTATTATTAGAGAAAATCATAACCTTAGTCTTGCTGATATTGACCTGCATCCCCACCATTCTGCAAAAGCGCTCAAGAGAAGATAGATGGTCTTGCAAACCACAGGCAGATTTGGTAATTAAAATGAGATCGTCCGCATATAAGAGCAACTTTATAACAAATTCACCTAGCTGAATGCCTTCGCCCTTTTGTATGTTTAACCACTCTTCCATTTTATCAATATATAAACCAAATAAAGTAGGAGACAAAGGGCAACCCTGTTTGACCCCGATATCGCTCCTGAAACATTCTGAAATGCCATCTGAAGTTCTGATTTTCACTTTCACCTCTTCGTACATCCTATGAACAGCAGCTCTGATATGCCTAGGAATCCCCAATTCTTCCATCCTAAACCAAAGCTTGTCTCTCGGAACGGTATCAAAAGCCTTTTTGAAGTCAACAAAGCAACAAAAAACCTCTTCCTTTTTCTCCCACTCTTTTTCAATAATGTGTCTCAGAGTGACACAGTGATCCACTGTCGAGTGCTTTGGCCTAAAACCAGCTTGCCCTTTAGCACGTTTATGGTTTTCTTCTGCCCATTTGCTGATCCTAGTTTCTATCATGCTGCCAAAAAGTTTAGCAAAGAGGGGATTGATCATTATAGTCCTGTAGTTGGAGGGATTGTTAACATCACCACTCTTAAAAAGTGGTATTGCAAGGCTGATTGTCCAATCTTTCGGAAACCCTTCTTGGCAGATTTTGTTGAAGATTTCAATGATGTACGGTGCAAGAGTTTTCATGCCCCACTTCAAATATTCGGCTTGAAGTGCAACAAGATCTTTTGCTTTACCTCCACCCAACTTCTTAATCCCTGTCTCTACCTCTTGCACAGTGAGAATGTTTGTAGTATCGTTGACCAAAGGTGGGTGTCCCACTCCACCCTCTTGTTCATAAAGTTTCTTAGCATATTCAAACCATTGGGTGGCAGTAATATTATTTTCATTTTGCTTTCTCCTTGGTTGGAGTTCTTTCCAGAAACGTTTGGGGTTATTTCTGCCCAAAAAAATTAGCTCCTCTCTCCTTGTGAACATAAAATCAGTTTTTTTCTTCTTTAGGATCTGTTTGTAGGCCTTAATGTCGAGTTTAGTTTTATTCGACTCCCTTAGGTTCCTCCTGGCCCTCTTACATTCCTTGTCAAACCATGCATTGGTTGGAAAACAATTAGTTTCAGATTTTCTATTTTTTGCTCTCTTGCATTTTGAAAGAGCCTCGTGAATCAGATTTGATAAGTCATGACTGTTAACACCATGCTTATACATAGGGTGTCCCATACAAAGTTCCTCAAGAGTAGCTCTAAAAGTGTTACTGTTTTCTGAAGTTAACAAAATTCTACCCTGAGAAGGTGGGTGTTGAGGGCCTTGGATTTTTGCCCCAAGCCGCCTATCCTTTGCCCAATACAAATTTATGTACAGCGGTCTATGATCTGATTTTAGATCCCAAACGTGCTCTCCAATTTCAACTTCTTTAATATTTTTATACAAATTCTGTGAACAAATTACATAATCTACCACACTTGCCCCGTTGTATGTGTTGCAAGTGAAATTGCCCAACTTAGCCCATCTAGCCAAACCATTACAGATTATTAGATCAAATGTGCCACATAAAGTGATCAATTCTTCCCCAAAATGATTGTAGCCTTTAGCATCTTTGGATATTCTTTCCCATTGCTAATTTCTCTCTTCTGTGAGCCAAATAGGGTTATCATTTACTTCAGAGCTGAAAATACTTGCTTGCCAATTCGCTGTCCTAGCATTGAAATCTCCAACAAGAAGAACATCCCCACGCTGCGAAAAAACAGCAACATCTTTCTTTAACGCAACATAGGGGTCATTGTGATCTAAGCCACATTTTTTATAAGTTTTAGATACTTGTGGAGCAAAGTAACAGGCTGCGATCCTGAGAAGAGTGTTATTTTCCACGATTTTGAACCATATGAATTATTTATTAGAATCAATCTTTTCCAACTGAATGGCACGACCTTCTCTTTCTTTTACTAGAACCATTATACCTCCACGACCTTTACCATTTGCCGCTGCCTCATTCCATACTGTCATCTTCCAGTAGCCTTCAAATAATGGGGTCTTACATCCCTCATGCTCATGTGTCTCTATGAGACAAATAATGTCTTTGCCTTCTGCGATAGGTCCTAACCCAGGCCCACGTCTCCACGGATAACCTCTGCAATTCCAACAAACTAAACTTAAGGATGCCTGGGTTAAGCTTGATTGCTATTTGTTTTGATGTGCAAGGCTCAAAGTTGAGTTTTTATCGGTAAGCGTGATTGTGGATCTTGCGGTATCTCTGCATGTTAAGGTGTTTGTTGTCGCACCTTTGTTGCCTTCTTGCTGCCCTTCATTGGAGCGGTGGCCAAAATGAGCAATAATTGCTTTTCCCTTGAACATCCAAGCTCTTTTGCCTTCATTTCTAGCGGTTCTGATTTTTTCCATTTCCATCCTTCTTTCAACTTGCTGTCTCATAGTTAAATCCTCCTCTAAAATGAAGCGAGAACCCCTCAAGAGCTGTTTTTTGTTAAGTAGATTTTGTTTGTCTCTAATGCTGGGCATAACTACCTTGATTGGCCTATTTCTCTCAGCGTGTGGTTTGCCAACCCTCCAAGCTTGGCAGATTTGTCCTTGCCACAACAACACATCTTGTAGGAAATCCCTCGTTAAGTCAAGGGTATGTTCGCCTTCCCCATAGTCTTTTATCCCTTTGATAATTATATTGGATGCCCTAAGCTGCCTTTCCTTGACCTCTCCGTCTTGTGTATTCCCACGAATCTTTGCCTCTTCTCTTGCCATATCAAGGTGTTTGCTGTTTTTGTCCCAAGTTTTGGTGCCTTCTGCAAAACTTCTCCTCTCCTCTTCAACCTCTGCGTTTCCTAGCAAACTAGTGTGAAGAATCGTTTGCTCCTTATTATGAGATGGCTCGGTATTTGCTGTGACCTTGTTTGTTTCCAATGTAACATTCAATTTTTTCCATTCATCATGTTCTGCCATTCAAACTTCCCAGCTGAAAGTGTTTCTTGCAGCGTTGAGATTTGAGCTTTTAAAGTGTTGTTATTGTCTGCAAGAGTTTTATTTGCTGCAATTAGCACCTGTATATTGCGGTAACTTTCTTGCTCCTTAGCCTCTAGGAGCTCCAACCTCCTCTTGGCCCTCAAAAGTTCTTGCACATAAAGATCTGGACACCAAGCGAGAGGTGTGGAGGTAGGGCTGTAACTGACAGAATCACCTAATTTGCTGCTACCATACAACTCACTGTCACCCCTTAAGTGTGGAGGAGGGCACATTTTGACAACATCTTTTTGTTTCTTCTCTTGTTTATGCAATCTCTGCCTGTGTTTCTGCGCAAGTCTACGTTTTAAAATGCCCTTGAACTGTTTAGCATTGACCCAGATATATTTCCCTGTCTTGCCAAGTGATGCCATTTTGACCTGTCCTAGATGGTTAGTTTCAAAATGCACCATAATTTCTTGACCGTTTTTGACCAATGAGATGGTTTGTTTTCCCATAGTTTGCATATCCACCGTTTGCTTTCTCATTATGTGTGTATCCACGCTTTGTTTTTCCATTGATCAAAAGAGAGAAGGGCGAAACAAAAGCTACAAAAAAAAAAAAAAAAAAAAAACGAGTGCACCTTGAAACCCCTGGCTTAAAGCCCTGCCACTATCTTGCTCTGGGCTGGGCCCCAGTCTTCGTTTTGCCCTAAGAAACGGCGGGACGCTGGGCTCAAATTGTCGTCCCGATTTCGAGTCGCGCGCTGCTGATGACAGATGCTGCTAACCTTTACAGGCCTGGCTTTTTGGGGACCGCGACGGCTAGGGTTTTGAGGTTGAGGTTCTTGACTTTGCAGAAGAAGAAAAGAAATTATACATATAAACTGCACACCCTTAATTATAAAACTATAACCCGTTCAAAACAAGAACGTTTTCTAATAATAATAAAAAAAAATCATGTATATCTATCTACGCTACGCTGAAAGAAAGAAAGAAAAAAAAGTCAAGCTCCTCGCGGAGAGTGGGCGACCTCCAATTGGCCCGACCCACTGCACCCAACATAAACACGCTCACGCACGGCGGAAGGTGGACTAGGGTGCAGCCTGCAATTCCCCACAGCCAACTATTCCATTCTGTATGAAATATCTATGAAAGAGATGTGTCGAAATGGAGTTGGTACAAATTTCTTGGTTAAATACATGGGGCTTCTTTTGCCTAATAATTAAAAATTAGTTCCAGTGCCACGAGTCAACGTTGAAGATGCACCGTATAATTTTATGCTGTTGGCGTTCCCCATCTGCTGTGTGAGAACCAGTCTTTCACTTGATTCTGTGATGTCAGGAGGTCAAATCTCGGTAGTGTTGGGGCTGCTGAATGAGGTAGGGAGAGGTTCAAATGGAGTGGCGGGGGAGAGCGGCAGGCGTTTCCACGAATACGTGCAGAGAGTGGAAGTGATATTGAAGGCGGTGGATAAGGTTCTCATGTCGCAGCAGCCTCCGCCGGTGCAGACCGCTTTGAGAGGCATCGCTGCCGATTTGTCTCGAGTTCAAACCACCATTGATCTTTATAGCAGCAAGAGTAAGATTTATGTGCTCATCAATTGTAGAAGTCTCTCTAAAACATTGCAGGACATCACAAGGAGTATTGGTAATTGGTTAGCACTGCTGGACCTTGGCTTGCAAAATAATAATGATTTGCAGAAGAAGTCGGACGCCCTGTCGCGTGAAATGCAGCAAGCTCAATTTGCGGTAATTTGTTCATCATCATCAAATTCTTCTCGACTTTACTTTATTACCAAAATCTTCTCTACTTCAAATATCAGTGCCTTTCTTGCTTTATTCTAGTCGCGTATCATTTTATCAGAGACACACTAGGCACACCCATCGTATATTTTTGGACGATATAATTTCTTCAGTGCCATTAGCTCGCTATTCCTGGCCATTAAATCAAACAACATGGTCGAATACTTATTCCAAGAAGATTTGATGCCCTCTAGTTTGAGCAGAGTATGTTTTTGACATAGAAAGAACTCTTGATATGTCATAATTAGATTGTGCTTTGATTTTGAGCAGGTCACAGAAAATGAGGAGCGTGTATGTTGTACCCTGGAAAAGGAAGCTCGGGGCAGACAAACTGCCAAAGCTGTGCAAAATGCTATTATGATGGACATAGCACGGGCATTAGGAATGGATCCAGAAAGGAACCGAACTGAGCTTTGTGAACAGATTCAACTTTTGAAGAATGACCTTGGGGGTTCCGATGGCGAAACCGATCTTCATATTTTGGAGTCACTAGAAAGAATCTTTGATAATTGGGCCGTCGAACCTGAGGTTGTTTCTAGATCTATTGATTCAGACGTGGAAGAGGATGCCCCGATACCACCATTCAAGACCTTTCTTTGTCCTCTGACAAAGGAAGTAATGAAAGACCCTGTAGTTCTTGAATCTTCTCAGACATACGAGCGCAGTGCTATACAACATTGGTTTGCTCACTGTAGAGAGCAAGGTCGTAACGCGACATGCCCAGTAACAGGACAGGTCCTCAAATCAATGGAGCTACGCCCAAATATAGGCCTATCTGGGACTATTCAAGAATGGATAGAAAGGAATGTTGATGTTCGCATTAAAACTGCACTTCAGCACCTGGGAAACAGTGATTCTTTAGAGGACACTGAACGAGCCCTGGATGATATCTATAAAATATCTGAAGAATATCCTTTGAGCAGATATAAATTGCGAATGTCCGGATTGATTCCTCTGATTGCCGGGACAATACAGCATCCACTGAAGAGCGTTGGGTCTCAATTGCGAAGCAAAGTATTGATGACCTTACTGAGCATGGCCGGAGATGATGACAGCAAGGTAGGTGTTGCTTTAAATCCAAGCAGGATCATAGTTTTATATTCTTTCATTCTAGAAGGCAATATACGTATATCGAGTGTATTGTAGAAGATTAGCATAAAAGATTTTCTATTTGTAATGTATTTTTTAAGACGATTATTTAATATCCTTCCATTCATGCCTTCTTATAGTGCAGTTTTGCTTCTTTTGTTTTATCCATTTAATTAATAGGCATGCAGGTAAGAATTGGACTGATGTATTTGTACTTGAGTTTCCCACCAGATTAGATTGATTGAATCAAACCAATCAATGCTTCATTAGACCTTGCATTATACCGACACTAAGGCAGCAACATGATGCCCATGTTCCCCGGGATCAAAAGTTTGGTTCTGATTTATCCTACCAGCTCGATGTTTTAATTATGACTGTGACTTATATTTCACATGTATAGTGTCATAACTGAACGTTTTAGCCTCCATGATATTTGGGAAAGCATTTACGGTAAATATATTAACCTTAAGCGAGCTTGGTCGCCTCCAAAATCAATGCATTTTAAATTGAACCGTGATAGACCCTCGAAAGAGAATCTAGGGAAAACTGTTTAGGTGCCACTATCAAGGATGAAAAGGGTCAATTTCTCCCTGGTGCTTCAAACAATTAGGCCTTGCGTCTAATAACATAGCGGAAGCTATCCCTATAAAAGAAAGCTTTCGTGCTCGTTGAATGTGTCCATTAAAAATATGATTGTGGAACCAGATTTGAGAATCATTATAGAGAGGCAGGTCAATAGGACACTGATGGCAATGGACGTTAGAAGATAAATCAAATTATAGAGAATATTAAATCTCTCGCCTCTAAATTCAATCACAATGTGCATACTGTGGTCGTTGATTGGCCAATATAGTGGTTGAATGCCCACTTAATCTCACATTCAATTACGATCACAAATGTATTATTCCAGTTAGCATAATTGATCTTTAAAAGCAGACAGACATTAGGAATCCCATCGTCTCCCTTAACAAGTAAGATGCTTTGCAAACAAGATTCAAGATGGGTAAGGACAGCCACATCATTATGCATGGTCTTAGTGGTAGCAGGTAAAGGGTCCTCTGATTGTGATCTAGATGGAGGATTAGAAATTTCAATGCCCCAACCATCACCATGGTACAATCCCTAGGTCAATTAATTGAGCCACTTTGTATCACCCTGCACAACAGACTCCCACTAGGTTGATTCTGACGAGGATAGCCCTAAAATGTGACTTTTGTGGAGTCATCACCCTCCTCATTATTGCCTCCCTTGGGGGAATATTCACAAGGTCATCTGTCTCGAAACTAAAATTGTTCTTGCACTCCTCATCCTCATCCTCATCCGACTAGAGCTTCAATATTTACTTGATAGTCTTAGCTTTAGATGCATTTGTCTCAGTCTCTTTCTTATTCTTTTGAGGAGTGAGCTGCTTTTTAAAAATCTCCAGTTCACAATTCCCACATCGAATAGCTTCTATACTTGGCTTAGGGGTTATAGTTGGGGCACAATATTTATTAGTTGCACCGTTCTTTATTTCAAGCGTGAGCTTTGTACAAGTTGCAAGAAACTCTCATCAACTCCCCAAACAATGTGAAAATTAGGATGATCAGGATTGGATCATGAAAGTTAGTAAACATATCCTAACTAAGCTGCTATTCTCAAACCACCAGTCACATTGACTAAGTGTGTAACTTAAAACATTCTCATTCATCCAAGAAGACATAATTTGACATGATCAGAAGTTTTCAGAAGACTCAGGGACTGGAGGCAAAATGGTTCAGGGCGATCTGGACACCTAGGGGTTAGAGCAGTTGTGAACAGAGGAACAGTTAATGGGTTCAACCAGGGTTGAACTTGTCAGACCTGTTTGACCGAGGTCAAAATAGTCACGTGCAATACAGGTCACCAAGACCAGTTTGACTGAAGCTGAAACAGTCACATAGAAAAATATTTGTAGACTGCCACGAGATTCCAAGGAGCTGAAATGTTTGAAGTCCTTGTTTATGAAGGGTTATGCTGTTTGTGCTTACATATTGATTCATTTTCGGATATTCGTGTATAAATATACTCCTCAAGGGTCTGTAAAAATATCGTAGGCTCTTAGTATGAGTTGTAGCATGAAAGTACGTAAATGGGAGAGTGATTAGAGCAAGTTGCAGAACATAGTAAGTTGCAAGCGCACTGTTGTTCAGCTGTAGGTATTCTTGAAGGTCTTGAATAGGTAACTGGCTTGTAAAAGTGCAAGAGATAGTGGCAAGAAAAGGTATGGACCTCACACTTTTGGAGTTTCTTCCCACATTGGGTTGTCTAGGGTAATTCTTGTGTTAAGAACTATGTTTTTTTGTATTTTCAGTTTACGTGCTTGGTTGTTTCCATTCATACAACTACCTACAATTAATATCAGCACTTAAACAACTCATTTCTTGCACAATTTACTGTTTTCTTAATCAAAGTTCTTATAGGACAACAAGCATAAATAACTAAGAGGTTTTTCATTAAGATGGATTTCATGTTGGTTAGTTATTATCTGTGCTAATTAAGGATCAGGTTGGTGGTTGTGATCCTTGTTGTGTGGCTTTGTGTGACCTTTTTGAAAATCTATGCCCATCACTAGAATAGCTTGATCTATAAACCCCTAAGAACAATTCTTGCTAGAATTTACAGACAAAAAGTGCTGTTTTACTCTGAATTTGTTTCAAAATAACAGTCAATCACTCAAATGAACCTAGAATTGATGTATTGTGCTATTGGGAATGTAAAACCAAAAGTTTAGAACTTCAAACATGAATGCAAGAAACATGAACAAAACACATGAAACCATGGAGACACAAAGACACAAGATTTTGGTTTGGAAAACACCCGGATGGGAAAAAACTAGTTGAAAGTGGCAATTGCTCAGCTTCATATCTTCTTATGGCCAAAGATAGATTACCAAGAGTTCAATAAAACAAGTACAACAAGCATTTGCGATCTTGCTCACTCAACTTCTCTCAGAAATGAAACCCCAGGGGGAACTTCAAAAGATATAGACATTCGAAGATTGAAGGGGTTCACCAAAACGTTTTAACAATTTGTGGTTTAAGCTGAATTAAGGTACACACAAACAATTAAAACTATTGCACAGGGGAGATCTAGAATATAAGTCAAACAGTAAATCAAATCTGTCCTAGTGGCTGAAAATAGTAAATAAGTGTAAATGAAATTGATTCGACAAGCAATGGATAATATGAGAAGCAAAAGATACAAGTCAATTTAGCTGAATCCATCAAACACAAGATACATTTTCCTAAGTCACTTTCACAGCGTTGAAATAATCTTCTTAAAGCCTTATCTTTAACTTTATCTAGTTTTGATCTGTTGGATTCTAAGCCTATTGAGAAAAATCAGTCTAGTAAAAAGTGGTTAGCTTTCCTGATTGGAGTAGGAAAATTGAACACTGATGGTGCTTCGAGAGGTAATCTAGGTATGGCTAGTATGGGTGGCACATGAAGATGTTCAGATGCTTCAGTGAATTTTCTTTTTTCAGAAAAATTGGGTTATGCTACGAACAATATGGCTGAGATTAGAGCTGTTTTCAGAGGTATGCAAGAAGTCGTGAAAA
The DNA here is from genome assembly GCA_037957365.1 of Torreya grandis. NCBI lineage: Eukaryota > Viridiplantae > Streptophyta > Pinopsida > Cupressales > Taxaceae > Torreya > Torreya grandis. Next base: position 230,381 of record JARHVA010003886.1, read on the forward strand.
TGGGATGGTCAAGGATTCAGGTTGAATCTAATTCACTTCTGACTATTAATATTTTATCAAATAACTATTCTTACGAGAGTAGAAATTGGTAAATTGTAAGAGAACAAGAAAAGATTCAGAAGTTGAAGCAATACTTTCAACAAATTAGCTTACACTATGTTCCTGTTGGCCATGTTTGGCCCACATGTCAAAATTTGCCTAAGTATGAAAAGGGAGCTTTTAGGCAAGAAAATGGCAAGTCTTTGGGAGGACTTTGGGTTTATGAGGGCACAGTGCAAATTGGGTTTCCAGCAGTGCTTGACTTCTAAATGTTTAATAAGTAGAAGTAATTCGGGTTTACGAACCCGAATTACTCATGGATAGTGTATTTCGGGTTCTCCAAGGAGCACCACTTGATTACTTTATAAGTTGTGAGCAGTCAGAAGCCTGAAATAAGTAAAAGGGCTTGACAAACCCTATTTGGTCTAAAAAAATAGTGCTTCTCGAGTTCTTTAAGGGACAAGTCTTCTTCATAAATCCAAAGGGCTTTTCCTTCTCCAAGTGGATAGTTGCAAGTTTTTCGAAGGGTATGTTACCCTTTGGAAGGACCCTTTCAAAATTCCCGAAGGGTATCTTTCCTTTCGGGAGGATCATTTGCGGAAGTCCGAAGGGACATACAAGAAGTTCGAAGGGTCTCTCACCCTTCGGGAAAGTCCATTGTGGAAAGTCCGAAAGGTAATGTCCAAAAGAAGAGAGTGAGGAAGCTTCGGACAAAAAGTCCAAAGGAATTCCTTCAGACAAATTGTCCGAAGAAATTCCTTTGAGAGATTTGCCCGAAAGAAAAGCTGAGCAGGAGCTGCGGAGAAAAGGCCCGAGAGAAAGAAGCCCGAGACCAAGTAATTGTCCGAAGAAATTCCTTTGGGAGATTTACCCGAAAGAAAAGCCGAGCAGGAGCTGCGGAGAAAAATCTCGAGAAAAAGGAAGCTCGAGACCAAGTGTCCAAAGGAAATGACGGGCCAATGGACGTCAAAATCAGGATAAGCGACTAGCTGTTGGAAGTGATCAGGTTTGAAAAGCCTGAAGTCTTAAGGCTTGGAAACATCAAAGTGAGAAGACTTCAAGATGAACAAGTTCGAAGTAAGTAAGCTTTGAGAACCCAAATTACTCTGCATAGAGTAAATCGGGTTTCTCCAAGTACTTTACTTAAAAGGCATTATAAGTAAAAGATTTGGGAAAGTCCGAAGTTGGAGAGATCAAAGAACCCAAATTACTTTGGATAGAGTAAATCGGGATTCTTCAAGTGCTTGACTTAAGCTTGGTCCAGCAACACGAGAATCATGATGCAATGAATGAAAGGTTGCCACGTGGCGTAAGCTGGAGCAAAAAGGTTCAATCAGTAAAAGACAAGTGGCACAAAGACGACCAATGAGCACGGAAGAGTCCAAGCGGCTGGTAGCTGGAAATTATAAAGGCTCTCATCCGCCATAGTTCGCTTCCCACAATCGTCGTTCAACGCTTAAATATAGCATGGTTGAAACACATGTAGACCTGCGTTCTTTCAGCAGGACACATAAAGAGAAAGAAGCCACGTCAATCTTGAATGCAAAGATTAAATGCGTCATGCCAAGAAGAGACATTCTAGCTGCTCACAACATGGCTTGTCAGATGCGTCAAAGAAAAAAAAACTTAAAGACGAGAGGGGCTCAAGAGGATTGTTTAGTGATTCTAAGCGATGCATTTAGGGACAACAAGGAAGTACAACATCAGAGTTCCAGCCATCAACGACTCCTTTCTTCCCTTTCTCTCTCTCCCCTTTTCTATATAAATAGAGGCCTTGGAGCCAAGAAAATGATCTCCGGATTGGCGATAGAGTTACTTTGTAGAAATTGCTTTGTAAAAGACTCTTTTGAAGCAATACAAGGAAGACTTTTCTGTTTCTGGTTAAAACAAGTGTGCACATTTGGTTTCATCTATAGAATGTATGATTGTCATTCATCACCTGTGATTTTTTTTAGCACCTTGATTTTGATCCTTTCGGTTTTGTGCAGGATTGCGTGAAGTGTCTGTGTGTTGAGCTCTCCTTGAAGTGTTCCCAGTTCATAGTGTCTCTCGTAGACCTATTTTTGTTATCCTTCAAAACATATGGCTTCCTTTCAACCTCCACGCAAATGCTGCATGCCAATGGCCTTGAGATAGAACTAGAATACCCTGTGTCCTGTTTGGGTTCATCAGTAGTTGGCTCTTTTCCCAGACCAAGTGGATCACTTTTTTTTGGTGCATCACCTCCCTTAGTTTAGATTTCTTTTTCAGTCATCCTCCTACCCCTTTTCCTTAGCTAATAGTAGATTTTAGTGTGAGATTAAGAACTGAAGTGAAACACTTGAGGAACTAGCCTCATTAAAAAGCCTAGAGGTTCAACTTCACCATAGGATACCCACACTTGAGGTTATCTCCATGCTTGTAGTTGGAAGTGAGGGAGCTTGAAGAACTCTCTCACAAGGGTGCAATTCCAAGCTATAATAGTTCTGGCATGCCCGGTGGGACTCACTACCATTTTTATGAAAGATTGGTCAAGTTTGATGCTATTTTGATCGATTTGCAGCAATGGTAGCATTCATCCTTTAGCATCTGGGGACTCCAAAGAACACCCAGCTATCTGGTGGCAGAGCAGTAGCTATCTTTCATGCCAAAGGTGACTACAAGATCGACTTCTGCAGGTATTCCTTTTGAGTTTGTTGAATTACCTTTAAACTCAACAAGAAGGTTAAGGTTTGCCCATACTCACCCTTACGTAAGAAGCTACTTTCCTAAACCAGTCATAAGGTATACCTACACAAGATCTTTGTCAGCCCATCTTGTTGCAATGATTCCCCAAAGAGCTTTTGTGGGCTTCAGCGGTCAAAGCCTTTTGAACTTACCACAGGACGATCCTATGCCAGTAGCAGCCCTCAAAAGTGTTCCTTATTACATAGGAGATCAAGCTGTAACTCCTACTGAGCACATAATGGACATAGCCAACTTCTGCAACATTCACAATATCACAGTGGAAAATGTGGTTGTTAGGATATTCGCTGTATCTTTCAAAGAAAACGCATTAGACTAGTATAGGGGCTTAGCTCCTAATTCTATCCACTCGTGGGACGAGCTGGGAACAACCTTATGTAAAAGGTTTGCAGATAAGAGTGATCATCTGTCACTTGCAGAGCCGCTGACCACAATCAAGAGAGCTCCTCATGAAGTCATGCAAGACTTCAATATGAGATTTCAGAAGGTGTGGGATAGAATTCCAGTAGCTGTTAGACCATCTTTGAACTTTGCTTACTTGTATTACTTGAAGGTTCTCAACAATGACATAGCTGTAATGATTCAATCTATGGGAGGAGACATACTGCCAGATGCATACAAGGTGGCCATCAAGGTAGAAAATTGCCTAGTTCAGACTGGCAAGCTTACACCCAGACCCCCAATGCCGCTTTTTTCAGAGATCAGACCACCTCCTGTAGTCATTCCTCCACTTGATGTTATACTTCCAATGCCAACAATTGCTACTATGCCTTCACCTAAGCAGGAGAAGGCCTCTACTAATGGATCCAACGACTCCCAAGAGCAAAGAAATTACTTGGAATTGAAAAGCATGCTCGAATCCTAGGGGAATGATGTGGTCAATGTCAAGAGACAAGCTTACAGCAAGCCTCATCAAGCTCCATATCAGCCTCAGCAGCAGCCTTATCAAACTAATAGGCCACCCTACAAAGGAAGTTTCGAAGGACAGGGGCAGCCTAACTATGCTAGGTAGCATAATTATAATCTGAACGCTGTAGGCCTTCCAACTCCTTGGTCCCGGTTCAGAACAATATGGCTCAGGAGGCTGAAGGGACAATGCCTTGGAATCATTCTTTTGGACAATCCATTGTCCCAACTAATGGCTCCAACTAGGCGTTCAATGATCAATGGCAGCAGGTTGTTGCTTATGGATATAACCAGGCTCTTATGGCCCAAAGCACAGAGGTGCCCACGCTGACAAAGCAAGAGCAGCCTCCACAAGAACAAGGCTCGGATTAGGGGTCAAACCAACTGGAAGCTTCAATGGTCATTAGTGAGCAAGAGGAGTGCTATGCATCCAATCCGTAGGCTACTCCCAGTTTGGCCCACATCCCAGTCTCAACGAACACAAGGTTTAAGAGAAGGAATATGGGTGACAATCAAGAAGCTTTCAAAGAACCTCTTGTCACCGCTCCTTCATTGACGAAGCCAACAGCAGTGGCTCCCAAAACTCAGGCAAACACTGGTGGTACGCCAATCAACATTGTGGAGCAAATGAAGAAATCCAACGTGAGCGTACCAATGTGGGACATGCTTTCCATGTCTGGCCAAGTAGACATTCTTCATGAAGGTTTGTCCAAGATGAGTGTTTCTACAACTGCAAGTAAGCAACCAAGCAAGGAAGCTGAAGTCTTCACTAATACAGCCAAGAGTCCTTTGGGAGAAAGGTCAAGTAGTGTGACCAAGCCCCCCATTCTACATCTCATTAATCATCGGTGATTCCTTGGTGCACAACTGCTTGGTGGATAGTGGGGCCAACACCTCAGTCATGCCAAAGTCTATTGCTGACCAACTGAACCTCAAGTATGAGCTGCACATCAAGGGAGTCCTGCAGCTTGATGGTTCTTCCACAAAGCCATTAGGTATCATCAGGAATTTGAGCCTAACCTTGCATGCTTGTCTTAGCATGTCCGTGGTGCAGGACCTGTTGATCCTGGATGTCATTCCTCACTTTGCATTGTGTCTTTCTAGGGAGTTCACAGCCAAGATTGGGGGTTACCTTGCAACAGATTGGTCTTACATGAAGTTCAGAACAAGCTATGGGACTAAGGTCTCAATCAAGGCTGACCCATGGCACAATTCCACATTGAACCCCATCAGCCAGATAACATAAACCTTAATTGTACCATCCTTGATGAGGATGAGTTTACAATTGGTCGGGAACTAAACACTCATTCGAAGAGGTTCCAGACTTGTTCTTGGATGAGCTATGGGGAGATAACCAATTTTTCAACCCTTTGGAAGGTGTTGAGGAAAGAGACATGGCTGTCTATTTGCTGCATGAATAGAAATAACCTATGCCTTCCCTCATTGGACCTAAAGAAGACCCTAGTGGTTTATGGAAGTTGTTCTTTGATGGCTCAAGGGGCAAAAACGGTGCAGGTGCTGGGGCAATGTTGATTTCACCCTCAGGTAATAAGCTTTTCTCTTCCTACAGGTTCCATTTCAGTTGCTCTTCAAATGCAACAAAATATGAAGGCTTGATTCGTGGCCTTCAATGGGCCAATAAAAGAGGGATCAAACTGCTGCAAGTTTATGGGGACAACGAGCTCATAGCAAACCAAGTCAGAGACCTGAATGTTACAAAAAATTCCTTGATGAGGTCCTACAAAAATAGATCGTGGGACCTGATTGAAGATTTTGAAGCCTTTGACATTCAAGCTGTCCCAAGAAATCAAAATCAACATGCTGACAGGCTGGCAGTCATGGGGGCTCAGTTTGACATTCCAAGTGAGCTGAAGGAAACCAAGGTTTAGCCACATGTCAAGGTGGTGGTGAGGCCATTAGTGCCGGATAATGAAGCCCACTGACATGTTTTTGAGCGTGACAAACAAATTGCTTGTTTCTTACAACAGGACGCTGAGTTCTCCTCCTCCAATCAAGCTAAATTGCAGCATCAATATGAGGATTAGATTGTTCAGCTAAAGTCGAACAAACTTCCTAAGGGGTTGGTTACACTTGAGGGCCTTTTTCATGAAGGAGACCATATGAGGAAAAAAAGGGTAGTAATGTCTACTAACGAAGAGAACTATGAGAGAGTCCTCATCTTCAAAGACAAACTTCTCAAGCTTGGACAAGTAAGCAACAAGTTTGAGAGGCACACTTTCATAGCACTTTGCCAAGAGTATGCAGATATTTTTGCTTGGGAGTACAACGACCTAAAAGGTTTTGATCCTAAGTTAGCTCAACATACCATAGAGTTGGAGGCCAATGCCAAGTATGTAAGGCAGAAGCAAAGGCCGGTCAACTCCAAGATAGAAGAGTTGATGAGGAAGGAGCTAACCAAGTTGATCGAGTCCAGGATCATCTTCCCCATCAAACACTCATCATAGGTAGCTAACTTGGTGCCTGTAAGAAAAAAGAGTGGGGAGATTAGGCTTTGTGTGGACTTCAGAGATTTGAACAATGTCTCCTTGAAGAATCAGTACCCTCTGCCATCCATGGAGCAACTTCTCCAAGTAGTTGCAGGATCAGGACGCTTCTCTCTGTTGGATGGATTTTCTGGCTACAACCAAGTTTGGGTGAAAGATGAAGATCGGTACAAGACTGCCTTCACCACCAAATGGGGCACATATGCGTACCAAAAGATGCCCTTTGGTCTATCAAATGCTGGCGTAACTTTCCAAAGAGCCATGGACATGGCTTTCCAGGGGTTGCTAAACCAAATGGTGCTGGTATACTTGGATGACATCACAGTTTTGTCCAAGAATGCCAACGAGCATATGGACCACTTGAGGCTAATTTTCGAAAGGTGTAGAGAGTATGGAATTTCATTGAATCTCAAGAACCGCGTGTTTGCCATGCATGAAGGCAAGCTGCTGGGCCACATCATCTCAAAGGAAGGGCTGTCCATTGATCCTGAGAGAATAGATGCCATCTTGGCCTTATTCTTGCCCAAGCATAAGAAGGGACTCCAAAGTTTCCTTGGAAAGATAAACTTCGTGAGAAGATTTATCTTTGGTTTTGCAAGTTTGGTCAAGCCCATAACTACTATGCTGAAGAAGAACCAAGTGTTCACTTGGTTAAAGGAAGGCAAGTCAACATTTGAAGCTATCAAGCAAGCCATCGCTCAAGCATCCACACTTCTGAATCCTGATTTTTCAAGGGATTTCATATTGTATGCTTTTGCCAACATCGATAATATATCAGCTATGCTGATGCAAAGAAATGGTGAAGGACTCGAACAACCATTAGCATTTTTCAGTCAGGGGCTTAAAGACTATGAGGTGAGGTATACCTTTGTAGAAAAGCAAGTCCTTGCAGCAGTAAGGAGCCTCAAGAAGTTCAGGTCAATGCTATCCAACCGCAAAATCCACCTTATGGTGTCTCATCCTGGAGCAAGAGACTTCCTTCTTAACAAGGATTTGAGCGAAAAAAGAGCTAGTTGGATTACTAAAGTCATGGGGTATGACGTGGAGATCAAGGTCACTAAGCTAGTAAGAGGTAAAAGCTTATGTGAGCATATAGTTGATGACCTTCATGAAGACAAAGAGGTCATCTTGGTAACACAAGATAACCTACAAGCAGATACACCTCCACCTCACACTAGTTGGTTCTATGATATGATACACTTTTTGCTAACAGGTGAGTGCCTTCAAGGTATGGACAAAGCAAAAAGAAGATATTTCAGACTTTAGTCCATACCTTATCCTTTATTTGACGGGGTTTTGTTCAGAAGAGACCTCAATGGAGTGCTCTTGAGGTGCGTAGATGATGATCAAGTAGCCAAGCTTTTGGAGCATTTCCATGATGGGCCTATAGGAGGTCATTTTGCTCCAAGGACTACTGCAACAAAGATCATGAGGGCTGGTTACTATTGGCCCAGCCTCTTCAAGGATGCTTATGCATGGGTGAGGAGGTGTCAAAAATGTGTTCTGTTCACAGGTAAGCAAAGGTTAGCATCTTTCCCTCTTAGCCCGATTCAAGTGGAGCAACCATTCATGTAGTGGGGTTTGGATTTCATTGGAGTAATCAACCCCCCATCAAGTGCAGGGCATAAATGGGTGCTTACTGCAACTGATTACTTCATCAGGTGGGTGGAAGCCATTGCCTTGAAGAAAGCCAATGAAAGCGCAGTCTTAAATTTCTATGACAACATTGTGATCAGGGTTGGTGTTCCATCCACTATCATATCTGATAATGCTTTGGCTTTCCTTGGTTTGAAAACAAGTGAATGGGCTCTTAAAATGGGCATCTACCTCAACACTTCCTCAAACTATTATCCTCAAGGCAACGGGCTGGCTGAGTCCACAAATAAAAATTTACTGAGGATTATCAAGAGGACCATGGAGGAGAATTAGAGGATGTGACAAACCAAGTTGAAGATAGCCTTGTGGGCTGATCGGGTAACTCCTAAAGCTGCTGTTGGCAATTCTCCATATGTTCTAGTATATGGAAGGGAGGCCAAGTTACCCATTTCTCTTGAGCTGCCTGCATTAGAACTAGCCCATCAGCTGGAGCTGCTAGAAGATGAACCCATGAATGTGAGATTGGCAGAACTCACAGAGCTTGAGGAGACAAGGGATCTTGCAATGAAGATGCTGGAGGCACATCAAGCTTAGGTTAAAAAGGTTTTTGACAAGAGAGCTACAACAAGGACTTTCAAGGAGGGAGGCCTAGTTCTCAAATGGGACTCAAATAAGGCCAAACCAGGCAATCATACCAAGTTTGACAGCTTGTGGAGTGGCCTTTATTTGATCCACAGATGCAAACAACATAACACCTTTCAACTGGCCCATCTGGATGGAAAGGTATTGCCCATCCTAGTCAACAAGATTCATCTAACGCCGTGTTCTTAGAAGAGTTTGCAGCCATTGTATGTTATTGTACATTTTTATAGCTTTTCATGTTTTTATCTAAGTGCCTTGTGCACATCTGTTTCAGTTGAGTGTTTTCCCTTCCGTAAGTGCCTTGGGCACAGTTTGTTTCATTTCGGTTGTTCTTATTGCTTCAAGGGAAATTTCCAGATCGAGCCAGCTTTGTACAAAAGCAGTGACTCCATGCCCAATGGATCGAATGAAGCAAATGAGTTGGGTTCTCAAGCATAGCAGGCATGCTTCCCTGCGAGTTGCCAGAAATGTTGGTCCTTTTTGGTCCACATGTCAAAATTTGCCTAAGCATGAAAAAGGAGCTTTCAAACAAGAAAATGGCAAGTCTTTGGGAGGACTTCGAGTTTTTCAGCAGTGACACTTCGGGTTTCTGAGGGCACAGTGCAAATCGGGTTTCCAGTAGTGCTTGACTTCTAAATGTTTAATAAGTAGAAGTAATTCGGGTTTACGAACCCGAATTACTCATGGACAGTGTATTTTGGGTTCTCCAAGGAGCACCACTTGATTACTTCATAAGTTGTGAGCAGTCAGAAGCCCAAAATAAGTAAAAGGGCTTGACAAACCTGATTTGGTTTCGAAAAATAGTGCTTCTTGGGTTCTTCAAGGGACAAGTCTTCTTCATAAATCCGAAGGGCTTTTCCTTCTCCAAGTGGATAGTTGCAAGTTTCCCGAAGGGTATGTTACCCTTTGGAAGGGCCATTTCAAAATTCCCGAAGGGGGTATCTTTCCCTTCGGGAGGATCATTTGTGGAAGTCCGAAGGGTCTCTCACCCTTCGGGAAAGTCCATTTTGGAAAGTCCGAAAGGTAATTCCAAAAGAAGAGAGTCAGGAGGAAGCTTCGAACAAAAAGTCCGAAGGAATTCCTTCGGACAAATTGTCTCGAAGAAATTCCTTTAGGAGATTTCTAGAAAGAAAAGCCGAGTAGGAGCCGCGGAGAAAAGGCTCGAGAAAAAAAAAGCTCGAGACCAAGTGTCCAAAGGAAATGATGGGCCAATGGATGTCAAAATCAGGATAAGCGACTAGCCGTTGGAAGTGATCGGGTTTGAAAAGCCCGAAGTCTTAAGGCTTGGAAACAACAAAGTGAGAAGACTTCAAGATGGACAAGTCCGAAGTAAGTAAGCTCAGAGAACCTGAATTACTTTGCATAGAGTAAATCGGGTTTCTCCAAGTACTTTACTTAAAAGGCTTTATAAGTAAAAGATCTGGGAAAGTCCGAAGTTGGAGAGATCAAAGAACCCAAATTACTCTGCATAGAGTAAATCGGGATTCTTCAAATGCTTGACTTAAGTTTGGACCGGCAATGCGAGAATCATGATGCAACGAATGAAATGCTGTCACGTGGCGTAAGCTGGAGCAAAAAGGGCCAATCAATAAAAGACAAGTGGTACAAGGACGACCAATGAGCACGGGAGAGTCCAAACGGCCGGTAGCTGAAAATTATAAAGGCTCTCATCCGCCATAGTTCGCTCCCCACAATCGTCGTTCGACGCTTAAATGCAACATGATTGAAACACATGGAGATCTGCGTCCTTTCAGCAAGGCACGTAAAGAGAAAAAAGTCACGTCAATCTTGAATGCAAAGATTAAATGCGTCATGCCAAGAAGAGACATTCCAGTTGCTCACAACATGGCTTCTCAGATGTGCCAAAGAAAAAACTTAAAGACGGGAGGGGCTCGAGAGGATTGTTTAGTGATCCTGAGCGACGCATTTAGGGACAACAAGGAAGTACAACATCAAAGTTCCAGCCATCAACGACTTCTTTCTTCCCCTTCTCTCTCCTCCCTTTTCTATATAAATAGATGCCTTGGAGCCAAGAAAATGATCTCCACATTGGCGATAGAGTTACTTTGTAGAAATTGCTTTATAAAAGACTCTTTTGAAGCAATACAAGGAAGACTTTTCTGTTTTTGGTTAAAACAAGTGTGCACATTTGGTTTCATCTGCAGAATGTATGATTGTCATTCATCACCTGGGATTTTTTTTTAGCACCTTGCTCTTGATCCATTCGGTTTTTTGCAGGATTGCATGAAGTGTCTGTGTGTTGAGCTCTCCTTGAAGTGTTACCGGTTCATAGTGTCTCCCGTAGACCTATTTTTGTTATCCTTCAAAACGCAAGGCTTTTCTTCAACCTCCACGCAAAAGCTCCATGCCTATGGCCTTGAGATAGAACCAGAATAGCTTTTGTTCTGTTTGGGTTCATTAGTAGTTGGCTCTTTTCCTAGACCAAGTGGATCATTTCTTTTTGGTGCATCACCTCCCTTAGCTTAGGTTTCTTTTTCAGTCATCCTCCTACCCCTCTTTCTTAGCTAATAGTAGATTTTAGTGTGAGATCAAGAGCTGAAGTGAAGCATCTGAGGAACTAGCCTCATAAAAAAGCCTAGAGGTTCAACCTCACCATAGGATACCCAAATCCTGAGGTTGTCCCCATGCTTGTAGTTGGAAGTGAGGGAGCTTGAAGAACTCTCTCACAAGGGTGCAATTCCAAGCTATAATAGTTCCTCAAGGGCTTAACAGAGTTGCAGATGCGTTAGCTAATTGGGCATTGGATAATGATAATCTCCTTTGCTATGGGTCTCCATTATTATGGTGGCCGACTAAGATTCAAGATGATCTTAGACAAATTTTGGATCTTGATTTAAGCTGATGGCATCTGTTGGTTTTATTATTATTCTTTCCAATGTCCAGGCTTGGGCTAATAATTATACTGCTTGGCATAACCTGTTTGATGGAATTTCTCTTTGATCCATGGTTCTTATGCATGAGCCTTTAGTAATCAGCCTTGTTGGTTTCTTGGCCGCTACATGCACGTTCCGGTGACTGGTTTTCTTTTGGCTAGGTGTGTTCTTTGAGCATGCCGAAGGGGGTAGACCAGGTGCAAGCCCTGGGCGATTTTGACAGAATAGATACCGTTGCCTCCTTGGGTTTTACCCAAAGCGGCATCTCTTTGATATGTTTTCCACAAAAAAATAAAAAAAGAGAGAGAGAGAGAGAAGTAAAAGAGATGGAACAGCCACACATGTCGATCAATTCTTGAATCTAAAAGAGGATCTGGATTGTGCAGGTGGCATATAGGTTCTATGTCAAGTATGGAGTTTTGATTCGCAGAGGATGGATTTGGCCTTTGTCTAGGAGCTATCAAATAAGCCCAGGGCGGATTCATCCATTGATGTGCCCTTCCGGTGACGACAAATCTATTCAAGGGTGTTGAATGTGTACTAGACAACTTTCTGGGGTTTGGATTTTTTCTATGTTGCTTTGCAATTTGATGTTGTAATGTTGCATTGTCGCTTTGCTGAATTTGCGGGCATAATTGTTTGATTTGATCTTCTTTATCTTCTTGACTTAATTTGCCACAAAATAGTTTCAAAAGAGATTAGAAGTAGTTGGGTCTGATAGCCTAAAGGGAGTTGCAACTACATATCTCACATGCTAGAATCATACCGCACGTAGTTCTTGTGCAATGCGAATAGATGATTCGAGTGAGGGTTTCAACCTCCTCTTCTTGGGTGGGGACACAACTACATGCAAATTTGCTTATCCTTCTTTTGGTTCAAGATGCAATAACACCTTCGACAAAGAGTCCTTAAGCAAAAATGAATCTTTGTAGGGTGTGCCTAAACTTGCAAATTGATAGATAATTTTCCTTGATACTTCTTAAAATGGTTTTAGATGATTTGTATATATAGGCTTCTCAATTTTGAATTAAATATCTATTGGTGTGCAAGCCAATCAAATTAAAAGCAAAGAATTGATATAAACAGTTCCAAACATTAAAAGGATGTGAGGAAGGGCATAAGGGCTCACAAAAAGATACGACATATTCCACCGAATCCACCCAGGGCACATTCGGGGGTGTATTTTAGGGACCAAATCCATCTTTGAAGAAGAAAGACTAAAGGATGAAGGCAAAATAGAGAAAACAACTTGCAGGCACCAAACAAACAAAACAGAAAAGGAAAAGAGCAAAACTGAAGACCACGGATCCACACAAAGAATAAAAAGGAACAAAACCCACATACTAGTGCTAATAAGACCTTAATTTGAAATAATGATACATATGCACAAAACAATACTAAAAACATTGCAATAACAAGCCTTGTAAAAGAATTAGGTGTCTACAAATCCAATAATCACAAATGGGTCTTGTTGATCTATGTGCTCAAATTTGATTGTTTCTCACTATTGATAATTTTTCATGTTTTTCTATGTATAGGCGTGAGGCTAAAGTTTAGAAGTAGAAAACATGATGATAAAATGATCAAGAGATAGGATAGAGCTAGAGTCATGTAGGGTTTATTCTGCCAGTGTGTAGCAATTCCTTAATGTATTGAACAATTTTTTTTTTGAAAATTTTGAAAAATATATTAACAAAAGAAGATTACAACAAGATGGGAGGGGAAACTCCTTGCCAAAGCTAACATGGGCAAAGAAAAACAACATGACAAGGGGATTTGTAGAAAAAGCAAAGCCCCTAACTCATGTCTCCGCTATTAGTGTCCATATACGCAACCTAGAGAACCTGCTCTCCAACTTGCTTGAACCTCTCTTTATCATTCATCATGCCACTATGCCATCGAATCCCAGGTTGTCTTCCGGAGCTGGTCTTAGCCAGATAATCAGCCACACAATTTAAGGCTCTACCAACATACATTGGCATCACATCATCCATTTCCTTCCACAGTGTCCACAGTTTAATTTGGGTAACAAACAATTTTAACCTCCATGTCTCCAAAGTGAAATTCCTCATACAATCTAGAGCTCCAATCAAGATTTGAGAGTTTGATTCAATAATTATCTTCTGGTGTCCTTGGTTTACAACCCAAATCGAGGCAGATCTTATAGCTAAAGTTTCAACATCATTATTGGTGGCCTTGCCTAGAACTTGCATTTCCCAGTATAGGATAGTCCCTTCATGATTTTTGCACACCACCAATTCCAGCTCTGCCTAGGTTACCCTTTGAGGCTCCATCGGTATTAATTTTTATCCATCCTTCCAGAGGTGGTTTCCAACACACCTTGTCTTGCCCCTGCGGTCCTGTAGAGTCCTCCGTTTTCCTTGAGTCAACTTGGAAACCTGTTTTAGTAAACATTGCAATAGTTTCCACAACCTTGCTCCAAATGACCTGCCAAATTCCATCCACAAAAGAAGAGACTTCTCTAAAATTTTTGCCATTTCTCTCTAGCCACACCTGCCACCAAATGAAATTTAATCCTAGCTTCCATCCAATGTGAAGAGCATCATATTTGAATTTGCCCCTCCATCTTTCCCAAATATTTATCCAGTTTAAATCCCCGTCACCTCTAATTTTGTGAGCTGAAAACCATCTCTCCAAGATTTGTTGAGTGAAGGAGCAATCAAACATCAAATGTTCAGTTGTTTCCTGTCTTTTGTAGCATAGGACACATTGAGAAGGGGCAATGAATCCTCTACGTCGAAGGTTGTCAAAGGTGAGAATTCCATTGTGCATGAATTGTCAGGAAAAAAAGTTTATTTTCGGCCATCTTGTGGGCTGCCATATCTTTCTCCAATCCTCCACTGGAAACACAGGAGGAGGGTCGGAAAGGAGCTTGTCATATCCATCCTTTACGATATAGACACCAAGTTTCCCATGGCCCTAAGAAAGTTCCTCTTCCCTATTTTCACCAGTGAGATTGTTTCGCCAAGATGTTAAACAAAATTGGTGTCCATACTGGAGGGATTGGGATTGGCCACTCATCCAGCTTCTTAAGTTGTTTAAACTTGTAGTTTATCAAGTTGTTGGTGCAAAGATACTTGTCAACCTTGATTGAGCCCCTACTGTCCATGGCTGTTTTGATGGGCTACAACTCAAAAAATTCCACAACTAGATGAGGATTTTGGTCCCAAGAATCAGTCCAAAAGTGGGCCTTATCTCCAGTTCCAACTTTTCGGAATAAACCATATTTTACAACTTGAAATCCTAATTTTAGAGCCTTCCAAGCTAAAGAGCCATTGGCTTCTAGAGAGAAGCGAGTCAAGCTCATGCAGGGCCTCATATCCCAGGTATATACTGATAATGAGTTGGCTGAATAGAGAGGTGGGTTGTGAGATCCATATCTAGTAGAGCTTTCTAGCCAACGCATTGTTATTCATCTCGGAACTTCTCAGTCCAAGATCCCCCTTGCCCTTGGGTTGTGTGACTTTCTCCCAGCCAACTAAGGCCCACTTCCTCTCATCTTTTGCTCCTCCCCATAGGAATTTTCTATCCATCTTGTCTAGCTCCTTCCAAATGGTGATTGGGGCAGCTAGGATGGAGAACTTGTATATTGGCATGGCTTGTATGATGGACTGCAGAAAAGTTAAATGACCTCCAAAGCTTAACCATCTACGAGTCCAATGGCTAATCCTTTCTCTTATTTGGTTAAGAAGATTCTTCCATGTATCAATTTTCAGCTTTTTGAAATGCAGTGGAATACCAAGATAGACCATTGGAAGAGCAGTCTTTTTGAATCCCAGAACATCTACGATTATATTTTGAAGGCTCTAGTCAAGATTTAAAAAAAAAAAATTGAATTTATTGTTGTCGATAACTTGATCCATGGCCCTGAGGAAAACATTTAGGGTATCCTTGGATCATTTGAGCTTCCCTACAGTTGGCAACTCCCATCATTCCAGTGTCGTCCACAAACTGTAAATGATTTAAGGTTTCCTCACCCACCTTGATACTAATTAGCAAACCTTGTCTTCTCCTTGAGATGAGTCTCCTCAAGCCTTATGCCAAAATGAGAAAGAGGTAAGGGGAGCATCGATCTCCTTGGCAAATACCATGAGTGGTGCCAAAAGGTTGTGAGGGAAGGCCATTAATTAACAGTAAGAAAGAAGGAAAAGAGACAACTTTTAATCCATTCTATCCACTCTTGAGAGAAGCCAAAAGTGGCTATCACTTTTGACAAGAAACACCAATCAACCCTGTCATAAGCCTTTGACATGTCCAATTTGATAAACATACCCCTATCGCCAGAAGTTTGCATAGAATGGATTGCCTCTTGGGCTAAGATCACCCCATCCAAAATCTGTCGACTCTCAACAAAGCCCCCTTGTTCAGGGCAAATAATATTGTGTAAAAGAGTTTCCAACCATTCGGCTATGACTGATGTGATAATTTTATAAATAACATTGCAAAGGGCAATAGGTCTAAAATCTGATGTAAGCACTCCTTCCTCCTCTTTCGGAATTAAGGCAATGAAAGTTTGGTTCAAAGCTTTGAGCATTTGTTTACTAGCTCTGTATTCCTCAACAATAGCCAAGATGTCTTCCTTCAGGGTTTCCCAAATGGTCTGAAAAATTTCAATTGGGAAGCCATATGGACTTGGTGTTTAGCCAGTGCTCATTCCAAAGACAACTTGCTGCACTTCCTCTCCATCAATGGGCTTACAGAGATTTTGATTTTCTACATTAGAGACCAAAGATGGGATAGTAGCAAGAGCTTATCCCTGAGCTGCTTCCTCATTCCTCATACTCTTTGTGAATAGGGTAGCAAAAAAATTAACAGAATGGAGCTGCATATTAGAAAACGTATCAAAGGATTGGCCATTTTCATCCATAATGATTTCCATTCTATTTATTTGTCTCCTAGTGCAAGCATTCCGGTGGAATTTTTTTGTGTTCCTATCACCTTCCAAAAGCCACATGGTTCTCGCTCTTTGTTTCCAGTAGATCTCCTCTTGAATGTTGATACCTTGAACTGCTTTACACAATTCATTATCCTCTTCCTTGAGTTGAGCTGTTATAGTTCCTTCCCTGAAACACTTTTGCATCTCGTCCCATCTGGCAACCAAAGGGGCCCTTTGAGCTTGAAAGTTTGACTTATTAGCTCTCCTCCATCGTTTCAGTTGGACCTTGACAAACTGGAGTTGCTTATGCACACATAACATGGCTGTCCCATGAGATGGATGGCCCTCCTCCCACCAATGTGGAATTTTGGTTTGGATTTCCTCTTTTTGCATTCAAAAGTTTTCAACTTTAAAAGGCCTATGGAAGTACCCTGTCCTTGGTTCTCCTTCTAATAGGGAGAGTGGTATGAAGTGGGGCCTTATAAAATTTGGAATTTTAGGCCCATTTTAGAAATATCGCCTCTGAGACCAAAAAGCGGTCTAGTTTCACCTTCCTACTAAAAGTCTTTTTCCTTTTATTGGTCCAGGTGTAGTTGTTGCTAGAATATCTAATGTCAACCAGATGAAGAGCATGAACTTGGGCAATCATGAAACGGTCCCTTGGATCCAAAAAAGGGTCGCTCCTTCTTGGTCCTTGGCAGATAATTTATCATTGAATTTGCTCGCAACAATCCAATAAAGTTGTTCCCTGGAACTTCGCATGTCCTGCACTGTTTTCCACTGTTGCATTTGACCATCTAGGTTTTGAGTCCCATAGAAGTTTGTGATTAAGACCTACTCTACTCTTCCATTGTGTCTAAAGAGAGATGTGAGAACACCCCTCCAGGCAACATGCTCAATTGTTGTCCATTCCAAGGATTTCCAACAAGTAGCAATCCCCCTTGAGGCCCCTTGGGCCGCCACTTCCATATGCCTAACACCTCTCAAAAACTTACTTACCATTTTGCACATAAGATCCAATGTCATTTTAGTCTCTTGAATTAGCACAAAATTCGTTTTACTGGTTTCTAAAAGTCTTCGAACAACATATTGATGGGTTCTATTGTTTAAACACCTTATATTCCAAGATTGTATTAGCATTGATTAACTTGACATAGGTAAGAATCTAACGCCTTCACTACTCCCTCATTAATCATTTTTTCACCACGTAGAGCTAGTAGTTCCTTATTGGATTTTCTACCCACTCCTTGCGTGTTGTTGTTGTTTGATCTTTTTTCAACTTGACTTACCCCTAGCTTTGGCTTATCCCTGCTTTTTTCTGCTAACCCCATAATAACATCCTTTGGACTTTGTTGGTCCTATTTGTGCACTACCATAGCTCCTACCATATCTAAATCTGGATTGGCGCTACACCCTAACGCCTGCTCAGGGGTAGGAGACACTAAAGGAGAGATTTGGGTATTGCTAATGCTATTTTCATTTTCATTCACACTTTCAATGAATTGCTTTGCCTCTTGGTCAATAAGAGTTTAAAAAATTTAATACTTGTTAGAGGATTAAAGTTGGGTTTGCTCTTTGCTTTCTTTTTTTTGTCTCCTTTTGGGCTGTTCAAAACCATCTTTCTGAGTTTCTTCATTTTGAGAACTGTCTGCATTTTCCTTTTTGTCTGGTTTCATACTCTTAGCATGAGGAGTGGGCCTTTGGATCGGAGCCTCTGTTTGTGTGTTCAGGTTGTTAGGACAGGCCTGGATTATGGCATATTCTGCATCGGAATGGTAATGCCTAATAGTCCATCTGTTGAATCCAGGTAAGTCCGGCTAGTTCAATTTCTATCTCTGTCGATAAAGGTTGGGTAAGATCCATTTCCATGCATACTCTTGCATACACTTTTGTACTTCCTTCAATTGTGTCTCTAGAGACACCAAGATATTTTCCCAGGAATTGATCAGTGGATTCCAAAACCTTCTCACTCCGGAACTCCATCGACAGAGCATACATACAAATCCATACTGGTATAGTAGTCGGTTTAGTATGGGGATCAAATGTCCAGGGTTGAATGAAGAGACCAGCTGGACCGTGATGCCTCCTCTTAGATTCGAAAGCCCTGTTTCTGTCAGCAATAGAGGAGAAGCCAACTATGAAATATCCATTGCTAATAAATCATAGTGAGTACTCACCATTGTGTTCCCAATTCTATCGAATCCATGAATGCAAGAAAGCTAATATAGGGCGAAAACCCACACATTTGCAGATTAGGTCATGATTTGCTCTGTATAGGACTGAGTCTTCTACAATCTTTTGGTCAATAATGATCCTTGGCCTTGATTCCAACTGGGGAGTTTTTCCTTGCTGCTGTGAAAAATGTTTCAGCTATGGCATTTTGAGGTTTTTCCAGTCCTGCACAGGGCTGTTCTTTCAGCAAATCGGCAAATGAAAATGGGTTGTTGAGATTGGGATCAGGGGGGGACTCCATTGGGCCCACATAGGGCAGCAGGCCGTGTTGGACCAGAGCTGAACCACTTGCAAAGCACTCTCAAAACCCTAGTTCGTCGACGCCTTCGTTACCTTTTTCACCAATTTCATATCATGTATTGCACATATTATTATGACAGTATACACTTAATATCTTCATGGCAAATCACTCTTTATTCCTGCATGATTGTAAAGTGAGAAGTGTTTATGTGCGAGATTAAAACCCAAAAGATCATGCATATCAAAATTACCAATTACATGAACTCTTCTCTTAGTCTTGCTTTGGTGCTCATAGTTTTTTCAATTTCTAGCCCTTGTTTTCTCATAGTTTGGCTATTGTGGGCATGTGCCTTCTTGTGCCATTTTAGACATTGTACATGGGTCTCAACTTTCATTAATGTAGCCAGTGCTTTGCTCTTGTGTATGTTGTTCGTGGTTCTTTTATTCTCTTATTTCTACGACATCACCATTCTGCCACACCCCCGGGGTGCTGGAGTCTTCTAATCAGACTCTAGGTGGACAATGTGCTCACACCGTGTATCCATCAGAAAGATATGTATCATTGAAGGAACTCTCGCAAATAAAGTTTCATGCATCTTATTATAAAACTGACTTTGAACTTTGTTGGGGACATGTAATGTTATATGGACTAATCTATACAAAAGTCATCTATTATTTCTTTCAAACTAAGAGTCTGAATTTGTTCTTCCCAAGTTCACCAACTTCAAATGACATACGACACAACATTTACTTGTACCAACGAATTCATTAATATATTGATAACTGAACGAGTTATTTACATAATTCAGTGGGCAGGTTCTGAAGGAATTGCTCGTCTCTCATTGAAGAATCTGATTTTCTTAAATGAAATTATTATTCACTTTGCAAAGTTTTTTAAATAGTGTTCTATTTTTCTTTCCCACCATTGTTTTCCTCTCTGGACTCTACAATAATTTGCTTACCGATTATTTCACCATTCATCTAAATTAATAGACCTTGTAATAAAAAACAAACACAATGTTAACTCGAGAAGTTTAGTATGAGGTACAGCCTTTACTACTAAATGTTAATGTTGTAGTCTGATCAGGCAACATGAATAGCAATCCATACATCAGGACCATCATCAACATGAACAATCATTGACACATTTGGTGGAAAATCCATTCTGAGTGCATTGCATATCATGAAATGAATGGACATGTATACGCTGCAATATTCAGCTCTTCGACCTTCAGAAGTCTGATGAAAGGGTATAAATATGTACACAAAAATGGTTACAAGCCAACCAGATATCTTGAGTGAACAACTGTCTTAAATAGCTGCTCTTAACTTAAGTTCGACATGACCTCTCAACACTGACAGTTGATACGTGTCATCGGCATTTAACTCATCAACATGTCAGCCATTGGCATGTTAAATGTCAAATTTCAAAAGCCCATATGAACCTACAACAGTTGTAATAGGATATCATACCCTAACCCAATCATGTTGGGTGGCTCTTGGGCCTAACTTTCTGACTTTCTTATGGAGTTTCTTTACTATTGCATGGCTTCTTTTTTTCCTGCGGATGCTATCATGGACCATTTCAGAGAGCCATTTGAGCAACATGAGTACCATTTAATGTTCAATTGTGATTTTCGAAGATTTAACACCTTAGATATTCTATTCAAAGAGAAGGTCACCAATCAAAACTTTTTTTCACTTTCATACCCGTCATGAGCATTGCAAGTTTCTACTGCTTTGTAATACTATACCATTATATTCTGGAAAATCAATCTTTGTTCTTCAATTGAGAGGAAAATGGTTTATAATTGTTTGTTTGACTAGTTCCTTTAAGGGATCTTCTCATCAGAGGTAACACCTTAGCTATTCCATTCAAAGACAATGTCGCCAACGGAACTTTTTTTTCACTTTCTTCCCCATCATGAGCATTATCTACCGCTTTGTGGTACTGTACCATACTATTCTGGAAAATCAATCTTTGCTCTTTATTTGAGAGGAGAATGTTTTATAATTGTTTGTTTGACTAGTTACCTTAAGGGATCTTCTCGACAGAGGCGGCATCTTTATTTCTTTTCAAGCTGCCATGAACAAGTTAAAAAACTATATTTGCATGTAGAATATACTAACTATTTTCTTTGCAGACTTGCTGCTGAAAACTAATGTTGTTTTATCCGTAAGCCTTACAGAAGGCTTATTCATACGCTATATTTATCTGACCTTACATGAGATTCATGACGAAGCTGATGGGTAGGGGAAACTTTAGGGCTGAAAATTCATGAATTTGCTATTTTTTTTTCCAGATTTCAAAATATTGCTCATAAAATTGATAATTCACCTTAGAAATTCACCTAAGTTCTTATGTGAATAATTCTACATATAAAGACATTTGTTGTAAGCCTCCAAAATTATATGGTAGATTATATTTTTTCTGAAAAGATTTGCTTTTGAATGGTAAATTATTTATTTCCCTCATCAGAAACATTTGGCAGCCATTTGTACTCTTCAACAAGAGTTATTCCTTAATGTGTCTCTACTTATGGAACAGAGTTTTCAGTAATGCTCATATTCTTCTGGAAGTTGACTCAAGAGCCATAACCATGAATCTAAAGGTCATGACCACAGCAGCTCTGACAACGATAATACTCAGAGCCATGATAATACAAAAATATGTCAGTAGTCCAGAGATGATATCAACCACCATGATGATTCACTATACCATTTAGAGCTCATTCAGTCAAACTTTGTACACACACACTGATGTCAAATGACATGTAATGTGGATGCAGACCATTAAACAACTTACAAGCATAATAATTTGCTTTCTTATTCCCATTGAGTACATTTGTGCCACTCGTGAATATGGTAGATGGCATACAATTCTCGAAACATTTATCTGGAAAAATATAGATGGCATCCAGTTGTTGCTCAACTTGTTCCATTTGACATCCAAATTTCAAATTGTGACCATTAACTTTTGTACCAGGGATTCAGGAAACTTTTCCAGAATGGGAACTGATTAGAGATGGCTATGGAATCTACTTCCGAGTTATCAATTTATTATTGCAAGCATTGATGAAACCCTCTACAGGTCTGATTGCTGATTGGAAAATGCCTAGTTGCATGAATGTGTCTGTTAAGTGTGATTCTATCTTTTTTTCTATGGTTTTATATTGATTTCTCATTTTAAAATTCATGAAAGCTTAAAATTAATGGCTGACATCCATCTTGCTGCAATGAATAAGACATCTTAAAGTGAATATTGACAAAGCCTACTTGTTCTTGTATGTGCTTTTTGTCACCATTCGTTGATCAAGAGAAATGACTGATGTTTTAAGGGGCTTAGGTCTATTGACACATTGATAAGTGCAATCTAGCCTCTGTTTACTATGTTTTTGACTTAATTGTATTAAGGCATTCTAAATACTAATCATATATGAATTCTGGATTAGCAGAGAATGATGGTTGAAGCAGGTGTTAGCAAAATTGCCATAAAAAGTCTCACTGGAAGCTTGGAAAAGGAAAAAGAATATGCAGTCAAGCTATTGCTTGATTTTTCTCGTGAGAGAGAGTTTTGCTCAAGAATAGCTTCAGAGAAGGGCTCTGTGCTTCTTCTTAGTGGAATGGCTGGCAATGCAGAGAATCCAACTTTATCTAATCTGGCTGAAGAAACACTAAGAAGAATGGAAGAGATGGATGAAAATGTTCAGCAGTTGGCTGCTGCAGGAAGGTTCCAACCGTTTCTGACTCATCTTTGTGAAGGTATGTGGTCAAGTTCAGTCCTTACTCGGCTTCTTGTTTTCTCCTTTCTCAACAAATCTGTCAAGTATCGTTTTTGCATGTTTTGATATCGTGTCTGCAAACTATCGTAATAAAAATGTAGAAATTAATACAACTAAGCCTAATGGAGTTCATTGAATCTACTAAAAGATACTGCTTCCTAAAAAAAATCTTAGATTTCATGGATTCATTCCGTCAATTTAAGAGGCCTTCATCAAAGTAATTTGCAAAATTTAGCAAATATAGGCTACTTTTGTTCAAGTTTACTAATGTCTGCCATCCCCATCCCCAGATTGATGGGAAAAATAAAGTCGTGAACCATAAACTTCTACTTAAACTACTGTAATTGTCCTATCATGCTATAGTGATTAACCCATCAAGCTACAGATTCTGATTTGTTTTTGGGTAGAGTTCTCTTTTGGTGCTTTATACACGCCATTTCTAACCCAAAATAGTGTTTGTTTCTGGATTTGAAACCTGAATCTAGTTTATTTTTAGTTTGTAGGTCTTCTAAATTGTCTCTAGGCTTGTTTTCCCTGAGTTGAATCCACATGAATCAACCACTTCAGTATGAGTTATTGGTACTTTGTGTGGATCATCAGGAATTTCGGTAGTTATTTATATTTTCTTTTATGCGAGTCCATGGTTCATTTTTGCTACTTAACAAAGTTATATATAAAGTCTAGTTATCCCACATGCAAAAGGCAAAGGAGTAGGAACATAAGTGATAAATAAGCTCTTAGGCCTTAGAGTGAATCGTGTTTTATGTAGATTGTGTATTGGTCAAGTGTAGCGACCATATTTGTCTTGGAGACTTTTTGGCTTGAGTCGGCGACTGCATACCTTCTCAAGAAGGTTCTCTCTTATTTATGTACCACTTGAGTTGATATTTCACTAATGCTAGAAATTTGTTTCTTTTTCATTTTTGAGTTATCCAAATATCGTTTTTATGTTGCCAAAATTATTGGATCTTTCATAAAAAATCTGCTTTTCCAGTCCATGAAACAAAATATTTTTTAATTCACGGTGCACTTATAATTTAAATTTCTATTTCTTCAGGTCAAACGCAGGCTCTTTTTAAGCGTAGGGTTTCTGCTAAAATATTTAGGTCAATTATAAGAGGTGTACAATTGGGTTCATAACATTAATATAAGAGCCACTTTCTCGATCCCATTGACACACCATGGTAACAAGGTTCAAAATTTTTGTTAGGTTCGAGAGGTGAAAGGTTAAACAAAATGCAGAATTTCAAAAATGGTTTGGAAAGGTTTGAACTTATATAAGATGTAAAATAAAATTTCAATGCCCCATGTTCATAGTATTTCAAAATTTAATACATCATACTTTCATAAAATATCTAGAGAGTGGCACTCATCCTCAAGTCTCCATAGTCTAGGCCACTAGGTTCTAAAATCACAATTCAAACATCTTCAAAATAAAAACTTTCTGCATGATCTAATTCGTAGTCATTACTATTGTCAGTGCCAACATCTAGATCCAATGCTTGTATAGTGCTTGTTCAATATTCACTTTATCCATTTGCGATTTTTGAAGCACTTCAACTAGAAAATAGATTTTATGTGAAAAAAATAAAGGTTCATGTCATATTCAAGACAATTTGATGTTTGGAGAAATCCGTTTGGTTTGGTCAAACATTGATACTATGAAACACACCTTAGTATAAAAACCAGGAAAGTACTCTGCCGAGTCACAAATACTTGCGCATCAGAAATCCAGGTGAGTAATCCCCCTATGACTTGGCTATCGAGTTTTCGGCGAGTAATCACCTAAAACATGCCAAGTGCTCGCCGAATGCTCATGAATCCAACAAAAACCTTTCCAACTGCATGAAAAGACAGAAAATTGGTTGAAAAGTGCAAAATGTGGTTTTTTTTGGGCCATTTTTTTCTCTGTTCAGTCTTTCTTTGGTTTTCTATAAGATAGTGATTGGCAAGTGATGTGGTGGCAAAGGGTTGTATTTATATTATTATACATTATGCTTATTTTATAAATATCTTGATGATGTTTGAAAGTGGTTTCAGATTTCTACAAGTTATAATGAAGACGGTAATTTTTAGAGGACCACTTAAGATTCAAAATTATCCAAATTTCAGGACTGCGAACACACTTTCAACAAATTTTCAGTTGTCGTGAAGTGATCATCTTCCGGTTTGAAGAATATCTTGACAGTTGGAGTTTGATTTGAGAGGTTAGAAGTCTCAATGAAATGTTTAAATGGGCATAACTTGAGTTAAATATTTGACAATGCATTTATTCTTGAGGAGGAAGCTTTACCTTCCAGTTTGAGGGTGACGAGGAGGGGGAAGAAGATGATGTAAAATTTGTGAGTGATTTATGATTTTCTATGATGATGAACAACCATCATATGATATTATGATGTGCATTATACTCTTATTTTCTAAATATAAAAGAAAATAGACTTATGCATTCCCTAAATTCATTTATTATGCTTTTTACATGCTATTTAAGTTTATTTTATGAATTTATATATTAATTTTATTTTCCAAATATGAGTCTCCGTCAAAATTTTGGGCTGCTGAGTTTTTGAACTATCGGACATACATCAACAATGGCTTTATTCTGGGATACTCATGGAGTTAGAATTGCATTATCATTAAATAAGCTATAAGGACACCCGTGGATGGTGTAAGAGGCATCGTGAGACAAATGAATCAAGCCCTACGTACATTGTTTGTAACAATAGATAGAAGGGGACGTGGAGATAGGACTAGTAGTGAAGATGTCCAAAAAAGATTTCGAGAACATAGAAGGGAGGTTGGACTTCATGATTGATTCGCATGGTGGTGCCTAGGATCAGTTGTGTGGTGGACAATGCCACACTTAGAGATAAGCAGTGGATTGTGGAATGTGCATGGAAGATTGACTAGTCTAATCTGCCCAAACACATTCGAGACAAGCTGAAGATTGATATGCAGAAACACAACTTCTATTCAGTGTGTAGAATATGGGGAAAAGTATAGATGTGTGCAATGAGTTAGTAAGGCTAAGAGTGCAAGCTTTTGTGATTAGAAGGGGAATGCTTCCTTGCTGATTGCCTAGTTTACTTCGTATGAATACAGAACTGCAGATGTGTTT
The DNA here is from genome assembly GCA_037957365.1 of Torreya grandis. Lineage (NCBI taxonomy): Eukaryota > Viridiplantae > Streptophyta > Pinopsida > Cupressales > Taxaceae > Torreya > Torreya grandis. The sequence continues at coordinate 255,952 of JARHVA010003886.1, forward strand.
GAATGTTAGGGAAATACTAACAAACTCCTTTTTGGATGCATATATGTCCAATTTTGTAGTTACAATACATATATATATATATATATATATACATGTATGATTACAAAATGGTGGTTACAACCATAGTTCAAAAACTTGTACTCGACAATTACTTGGCAGCTCAAATATGCAGGAGAATTAATTTCTGATCGAATGTACAAGAAAGGCAGAGCTACTGCTAATGCCATGGTAGAGATATAGACTTGGTGGAAAATTCTGCAAATATTTGGGGACGGAATTTTGCAACACACACTACCCACAAATCTCTTCAACACTTGCAAGCACAAAATAAGCTGCAACAGGCAAGGCACTACAAATGGATGAAAAATTTCCAACAATTTTTTCAGTTGATCAAATACAAGAAAGAGAGCACACAACCACCCATTGCATAGCAAATCTCAGCCTTGGCCACAATTTCACAACTTGAGCCTTTCACACAAGAAGCTTATGAGGAAACTTCTGCATAAGATACAAATTTTGGGGGGATATACCAGCAATTGAAGACAAGGAAGATTTCCACCTCAAGATTGGGCTAGTCTATAAGTTGAACAGATTGGTTGTACCAAAGGAAGACATAATTCTACTCATGAGAGATGCCCATCTTCCAAAGTTTCAGGTCACTTTGGAGTTGGTAAAACGTGGAAAATTTGCAAGGTATGTGTATTGGCCTAAAATGTAAGAAGAAATTTCCAATTTCATTAGAGGATGTATGTTATGTTGTACAAGTAAGCATAAAGTTAGGAATGAAGGATTGTATGCATCTCTAGATTCTCTACCTATTCCTTTTGGGACATGGGAAAGCATTTTTTTGTATTTTGTGGGGGGTTTACTCATGTCTATGCACGGGCATGATTATTTTTGTGTGGTTGTTGACATGTTTAGCAAAATGTGTGTGCTAATCCCAGGTAGAAAGATCATCAATGGGCATGAAGCAGCTGAATTATTCATCACTAATTTTTGGGTGCATAGGTTAGGAGTGGTTGAGGAATCCATGAGGAACAAATAAATGCTTCGCAAATTAAATGCCAAAAAATTAGTTTTGATCCCAAAAGTCATGAAAGCAGAAAGCATGTACCAATACTGACCAATCACTCTCTAGGGTCTACATTATGGTCTATAAAATAATCTCAAGGCTAATTGCTAAAAGGTTGCAACCACTACTTCATAAGCTTTTTTTGAGTCAATCACCATTTATTCCAAGTAGGCAAATTACAAATAATATCATGGATATTTAGGAATTAATATACTATCAAATTCTAGTGTAGATAAGGTATCTTGCTAACATTGCATATGTCCCAAGCCTTTGATTGTTGCAACTAGGACTTGATAGTTTACCTTGAGGCCTTTGCCTCCAATAATCAGGTGATTGGACGGATAAATAGTTGCATCAAAACACCAACATACACGGTCTCAATCAGTGGAGTTTCTAGAGATTGTTTTAGCCCCTCTTTGGGTTTAAGAATTAGATCTTTTAGCCCTTATTTCTTCTCATGGGAGAAAGTTTTCTAAGGCCCCTAGCAGCAGCGAAGAGTGAAGGAAAAATACATGGCCTTCCAGAAGTGGAAGGAGGATGTCAATACTCTTGTTATCAATTTGCAGATGATACTATCCTTAATCCTCAAATAAATTCAGTATCTTGATTCACTCCTTAAGAAATACCAGGTTTCTTTGGGTTAGGAAATCAATGCTGGAAACTCGACAATCGTTTTTGCCAACATCCCATTGCAATGTAGGAGAGAGGTAAAAAAACATAATTCTGGGCTTCAGAGAAGGGCACTTGCTGATGAGCTGTCTAGGATTCTCGATTAATTGGAAATACTAGAGTTCTATGGGAACAAATTAAGAGAAGGATGGAACTCAAATTGACTAATTGGATTAATAGATGGCGTTCTTTCTCCAGTAAAGCTCAACTAAGCAATTCCAATTTTTCTTCACCCTCCCAATTCTCACTTTCATTGAGGCGGAGCTAGTGACATTTCAAAGAACATTTTTTGATATGGAACGAATGACTCATTCAAGCATCCCCCAGTTTCATGGCATACAATAAAAAAGGTGTAATGTCCCCAAATGGGACGATTTCACACAAAAGGAGTTTTCCCCTAAATCTACAAATTCTGAAATAAAAATCAGCAAACCCTAGTTTGCAATAAATGCTTCAAAAACCCTTATCAAACCCCTAAAAACTTTAGGTGCCACAATGCAAGGAGGGTGAAGACAATTTGCAGCCAATAACTTATCCGAAATTCATCTGAATGCTTGCCAAAATAATTAGAAAAATAAAGATATGAAAGAAGTGTCTTTTTGCCAATTTATTGGGGATCAAACGCCACTTTATGATGGCTGTAAAAATATGATTTTTCCTCCCAAACCATTTGCTGTTCCTTGCAATTTTTTGCTTCAAACCCTCACCAAAAATACACCACAAGTGCCCAAATATCAAGGAAAATTCCAGCAAACCTCTTAGGGCACCAAAAGGGCCAAAAAAGGTCCTCCAAGCCAATCGCCCAAGCTGCCAAGGTGCAGGGAAAATAGCAAAAAATTATAAGAGCAAGATCTCGCCTTTCACAAGTGAAAAAGATCACAATACTTGTCAAAAATAATTAAACAATAATCTGAAAATCATTATTTAATTTTCTATCAATTTAGGGCTTCAAATCTTCCACAAACCTTCTCCAAAACCCCACGTCAATATGCAGGAAATTAGCAAATAATTTTAGAATATTAATTGGCACAAATAGACCCTAAAAGGGGCCTCCAAACCTTCAAACAGGTTTTCCAAATAGTTCGCTCCACTTGTAAAAATAATGCAAATATTAATCAGAAATAATACGCAAGAAATGAGCCTCAAAAACTTCACTAAAACCTCACAAGAGCTCTTCAATGCAAATCACCCTACTCTAGGGCAAGTAACAAGATCTCTTTAGCAACGGTGGTGTCAAAAGACAGATTTTGTAGAATGATCAGCACCAAAACAATGAACACTTATTGGACATGCATCCCAATAAGTTCTTCAAGCATGAAGAAACAATTATCAAATTCAACATGTCTTCAATTGTGATCTTCACCTTGTATTTGCACCTGCTAAAGGGGCGCAAACCACCTTGGGGAGGTAAAATACCTCATAAGCCTTACTTGCCCTTTTTAGAATATCTTTTCATTTCTTTGCTTTAGCTCCTATGTCGACATTCTTTTTTTTCAAATATAATATTAATTAGTTGCCTTAATAAAATAGTAATTAAAATTACTTTAAGGCAAATAAATTAATAATTAATTCACTTAAATACTTTAATGGTAAAAACCACTTTTATCAAATATTCTATTAATTAAATAATAATTGTCTTGTAAGAACAAATGATAAAAATCATTATTTTGGCAATTAATTATTAACTAATAAAATATAATTCTCCAAAAGGATTCCTTAAGTTTATGGAGTAGACTAAAGGTTTTCAATACCCGCTTAATCATGATGTGGAAATGGGGACATCACAAAAGGAATACGAGGATGGAAGACTGAATATCAAGAATATAAAGCTATTCAATAAGGCATTGGAAATGAGATCGGTGTGGAGATTAAAGGCATCAAGTAACACTTCGTGGACCACAATTATATGCTGCAAGTATCTAATCTCTCCTTATGAAGATCCTATGACCGCTCATTGGAAGCCTATGAAGGCACATATGCTTATTGTATTATTCAACAAGGAGAACAATTACATATAGGCATGAGAGCCCTTAAAAATATGGAATTGGTTATCACACTATCCCTTATTCAAGGGGATTAGTTATGACAACACATCACACGATTACCCATACAAGAACTATTTAGAGACATCACATGACATACTATGTAGAAAGATAACATGTTCATGCTAATATCTTTAACATTCTGCCGTCTCCCCCCCTGTCCCCCTCCCTCAGTGTGGGCATGGGGAAACAATCATATCTTGTAGAAGTTTTTATCTGAAAGCTTTATTTGCACCAGATACAACTCCATCAAGTTGCCTCTTAACCTTCTTGAAGGTGTAGTTTCTGAGTCAAATCCCTGAGTTCCTAGACCATTTTCTCGAACCAAAATTTTGAATTACTAAGATTCACAAATTCTCGAAACTGTCTGGACAACATCCATATTGAGTTTACCTTGAAATCCTTCTTTTGCCCTCAAAGAGTGGACTTCTTGAAAACATGAATCTTTCAAAAATATCACTGCAGGGGTTTATTTAGCACACCACACAAAACAAGCAAAAACCAAAATATTTGAGGACCAAGACCTCCTTGTCTTCATTTTTAGCCTATATCGTTGATCGCTGCCACTCTATCACGAACAACATAGGCAAGTGCAATTGCCACTGCCATTGGAAGCTACCCTCGGCTTTAGCCAATTTGGCGCAGATGCTAGTGTCACTAATGCGATGTATGACCTTGTTGTTAGTGGCTGACGAGAGGCCGTTCTATAGCCTCCAACTCCATTGCCTCCATCCTCCAATAAATGCTACTTACTGTAACCCTAAAATCTAGATATGAGAAATATAGGGTTAAAGGGGTAAGAGATAGACTAGGACACAAGGATGGTAGACTATCTTTAAAACAAGGCGATTAGTTGCGAAACTCAAATAAACATATATTGAATTTATTATGTTGAGATATGTTAAAAATAGTGAAGTGTCCCTTTCTGGAGCTGCCAACTAAAAATATGGATTTCTCCACAAACCCTAGCTATTATTTTATTTTTTGATTTCTATGAAAACCCTAGCTGCTATAGCAAAATTTAAAATGCTGTAAAGAGGCCAAAATTGCCACAAAATATTATTTATTAATTCTGAAAATTATGAGAAAAATACACAACAATTCCAGTCACAATAGGATCCACAAAACTAAAATTTTCAATGTAATATTGCTGGAAAATGATTACAAAAATACCCAGTTGTTGCCCAGCTACAGATGAGGCTAAACAAGCCCTTCCAAACCCTTCGCTCAACCCTAGGGATGTGTCGTTGACCTCTCCTAGGCAATCGCTCAACCTCCAAGTGTGTTTGCTGAAGTATGATGGCTTTTCTTTGATGTGGAGACCCCCAAACCAGCTCACTCACTTGTAGGAAGAAGAAACGGTGTTGAAAACACCCTTTTTCTATCAATGTTGCTCAATACAACCTCTTTGTGAAGTTGCCCTAGGTCTGAAATCAAGGGTTTCGGTCCTTGTTCCAAACAACCTTGAAAGGATTCTGTCTTCAAGGCAAAGTCCAACTTTTTGTGCTTAAAACTTGATAAAATCAATTATCAAAATTAGCATAATCCTTTCAAATGAATCACAATCCTCCTTATATACCTCACTCCTCAAGTTGGGCGCTCCATTTGGAGGGAATGTGCAAAATGTTATAAGGTTAACTTTCTTTTAAAATCACTTAAGGGCTATGTGAGCCCCATTAACTCAAACATCCCCCTCCTCAACTTAAAATTAGAACAACTTAACCAAAAGGTACCTTTTTATAATTTGAAGAGGATTTAGTTCTTCCTTTTTAAGTCCCCTTTCCCTTAGCTTAAGGGAAACACTAAAGAATAAGGCTAAGGGTCATTTTTCACTCTTATATCCAAAAGGGGGACATGACAATCCTCTCCGCCCAAAATTTTGTCCTCAAGCTGTGTTGTAGAAAATGCCTCAAACGTTTTAAATCTCTCAATCGCGATTAAATCAGTCAAACCGCCAAACAATGAAATTTTATCCACGTTAATGCTACGGGATTCGAAATCGCGACCTCCCACCATCCAAAACTCCCAACAACTGTTTTCACTATCCTGTTGAAATCAATATGAAATGTGGCAGAACCCTATGAACTGTGTAATTTTTAAAATACATTGGGAATGAAAACTACTTTTTCGATCAACAAATCTCAAATTAATTTTTCTATTATTCGTGGAAGATTGATGGAAAAATAAAATTTGGAGTCGGTCGGGAACGCCATGACACGGCCAAAGTAAATTATGATACTGAAGTTTACTTTTAGTAAACTCAATTGTAATACGTTTAGGACTTAAGTTTAGGTTTTAATTTTTTTTTAAAGATTTTAATATAATTTAGTTTAGGTTTTTGATATTTATAAAATGTTTATTTATTATTTTTAATATTTTAATTTTTAAGCTTTCACATTTTAATATTTTTTATTCTAAGTTTTTAATATTTAAATTTTTTAATTATATTATATAATTCATGAAATGATTGATTTAGATGGTGTACAATCTCATTTATTTTCTTGGCATACTCTGTATTATGTAATTGTATTTATTTTTTATGCAATTGAAATGCCTAATATGTATTTCAATGCAATGGAAATGTATTTAAATTTTAAAAAAACATTTGTCCAAGTAGTCCAAGTGGAGCTAGTGGGAGTGGCATTCATAATTATGAATATGAGGACAATTTGAATCTAGATAATTATGATAATTTGAATGTTTTTTCAATGTCTACTTTGAACATTTTGAAGCAATGAATGAACAAACACTATGTACTCTCAAGTGTTTTACTAAAAATTTGAGTAATATGCATTGTTTATTTATATATATATATATATATTTTATTTTTTTAAATATATATATATATATATATATACAGACGTACCCACGATGTATCGAAATCAAGGTTCTAGAAAAATGGCGTACCCACGTACTTGAGTCGTACCTATATCCAAATAACATAGTCCTCAAGCAATTGCAACATCCATGGGGTTGTCCCAACAATTATCCATATTCAAAGCCCTCCTATAGCCTCTTCCCATGGAAAGGAAGCCCTATGATGAAGCTTTTTGCTGCTGTACCTGTGAGAAGCTTGCTGTCCACACATGCTGGAAGTGTCGAAACAACAGTGTTGTACCCTTATTTTCCCCAACAAGGGGCTGTCCCAACTGTAATTGTTACTGCCAAACCTGAAATGGCTGTCAACATGCCTCGAAATGGCCTCTAAGTTTGTTATTCTGCATAATTTTGGGGCTGAAAGCTCCCCTACTATGGCTGCAACCCACTCCTCAACTCCCATTCTCCAGTGACCCTTCACTTTGGTGAGAAAGATCCCACAAGCAATTCTGTACTTGGTGCGTAGTGGGCTGTACTTATGCCTTACAGCCCTCCGATTGTCCATGAACGTGAGGTTCTTTAGCCCCAACTGGCCCCTTGTGAATTTATTTTTGCTTCTAACCTCCAAGGGACATGTGATGACCCTCCTACTGACCTCAAATGGGCTGGAACTGTTATGGACAGCAAAGTAGAAGAATGCATCATAGTTGTCCTTCATGGTCATTCCTACACAAGAAGCAAACATGATAATGAAATCCAAGTCCTCCCATTTCTCTTTTTCACTCATGTCATATAGTGGTATAATTCCACTTTCCTTTCTTGCTTGCACTCTAGATTAAACTCTCCTCCCGTGTAGTGGCTGGAAACATCTTTAGAATTGCCCTAGAGGGCATAGAAGGGCTGCCAATGCTGTATATGAGCATGGAGTAGCTGTCAACACACTCAACACTTGCCACCAAACTCAGAATTTTACAAATTTTGAGGGGCTGGAAACTCCTTCCATGTGGCTGTTACCCATTCCTTAATTCTTATACTCATATGTTCCCTTGCTTGGGAGAGAAATACCCCAAACGTAATTTCGTTCTTGATGTTTTGCGGGTTGTATTTATAACTTACAGCCTTGCACTTGTCCATGAAAGCCAATTTTTTTACCCTCAACTTGCCTTTTGGGAATCCCTCTATGCATCTAACCGAAAGAGGATCCTTTATGAGTCTACAACCTAGTTTAGGTGAGCTGGAACTGTCATAATCAGCATGATAGAAAAATATACTATGGCTGCCTCTTATGACTCTTCTTCCTTGCATGTGTACCTTGGAGTGTGTGCTCCCTTGGAATGGACCCCAATGCCCTTTAGGGCTCTCAACGTGCCTTAAAGCTTCTTCATCAAACCAAAGGTATGGCTCACCAATTTGCATGAAACAAACAATTTTGAACAACCTTGGGAACATACCTTTTGTGTGGATACCTTGGCGGGGTGGGCAACCTTGCCTTGATACCCAATTGAGTGTCCATTGCCTATCCTCTTGCTTCCCTTCCAAACATACTTCCAATATACACCATGAGTGCATAATTGTTGTGGATTTTCTCCCTCTATGGTGCTGCCCCTATCATGTCTTCCTTTCCCCATGAGTTGAGAATTCTTTGTAGCCACCATACCACCCTTTCACATTTCTGAATTTTCTTTTTTATTGCATGTTCTATCAAAATTAATTGAATTCAAATTCCACCCTTGCTGCCCTATCAAAAAGTTATTAAAGCTTGAGGTACTTACCGTTCCTGCAGGGAGCCAAAACTCCATACCTTGAAAGGGGTGTTCCCAATTCACAATTCCCAGCTTCATGTCACATGTGAGGGACCAAATTTCCTCCTTATTTCTAGAATTTGCTAGAAGCTGTAATACACCAAATTTTTCAGAATTTCCTGTACCTTAGGCTGAGTTTCCATGATTTTTTCCAAATTTACTTGCTTACCATTTTCAAATTTTATTAGGGGCTGAATTTCCCCCACAAATTCCAAATTTTCTGTACTTTTTGTGGGTTGAGTTTTTACAAATTTTCTGGAATTTGTCCCTTAACAATTTTCAGAATTTTTGATGTACAAAACGATCTGATTTTGCAAAAAAAAACTCAGATTTTTCTGAGTATGTCATGGGCCCATTCCTCATAAAAAATTCAGATTTCCTTGTGCCGTCCTCAAGCTGAATTTTTGCCCATTCAAAGACTTGTCTCAATTCTTCATTTTCAGAATTTGCAATGTTTCTAAAACATAGAATTGAATGGTTTTTAATATACCTTAGCGGTTGCCCATACTCAGAATTCGCCACTCCTTTAGCCCCTTTTGATCAACAATAATTTCCAGCATTTGAGAAACTTACCAAGCATGAAATGGGGTGGATCCCCATCTGCTGTATGGCTGCCCCATCTCAGAATTTGCAGCCTCCTTTGCCTTCCCATGGCTGTAGAAATGTGTTTTTCCATATGGAATCTGATTCACAAGAGTTGGAAATGATTCTATAACAGTGATACATACCTCAACCTTGGCCAAGGGTTGTACAACCTTGTATCGTGTGCCCTTCATGCTTCCATCAATCAAAACCACCTTATGTAGCCTTTGAAAATTAACAAGTAAAGCATGATACTTACAAAATCATCGAGGTTCATCTCTTCCCTGAAAGGGGGTGGGTAAGTCATATATTCATAAATTTCCATCAACTCAGTCTCAATGGAAGGCTGCCCCTTCCTTTCATGAGCTTGAGAGAATTTCTCAAACCTTGTAGTGTCCATATCTCCCATGACACTGTTTGACATGAAACCCTTCAAACCCCACAACTAACCAAGATATTGGCTCTGATACCATTGAAATGTCCCTTTCTAGGGCTGCAAATTGAAAATAAGGATTTCTCCATAAACCCTAACATTTATTTTATTTTCTGATTTCTATGAAAACCCTAGCTGCTATAACAAAATTCAGAATGCTATAAAGAGGCCAAAATTGCCACAAAATATTATTTATTAATTTTGAAAATTATGGGAAAAATACACAACAATTCCAGTCACAATAGGATCCACAAAATTGAATTTTTCAATGTAATATTGCTGGAAAATTATTACAAAAACATTCAAAAATACCTAGCTACTGCCTAGCTGCTAATGAGGCTAAACAAGCCCATCCAAACCCTTCGCTCAACCCTATGGAGTAGGGAGAGGTCGTTGACCTCTCCTAGGCAATCACTCAACTTCCAAGTGTGTTTGCTAAAGTATGATGGCTTTTCTTTGATGTGGAGACCCTCAAACCAACTCGCTCACTTGTAGGAAGAAGAAATGGTCTTGAAAACACCCTTTTGCTGTCAATGTTGGTCAATACAACCTCTTTGTGAGGTTGCCCTAGGTCTGAAATCAAGGGTTTTTGTCCTTGTTCCAAACAACCTTGAAGGGATTCGGTCCTCAAGGCAAAGTCCAACTTTTTGTGCTTAAGACTTGATAAAATCAATTATCAATATTAGCATAATCCTTTCAAATGAATCACAATCCTCTTTATATACCTTACTCCTCAAGTTGAGCGCTCCATTTGGAGGCAAAGTGCAAAATGTTGTAAGGTTAACTTTCTTTAAAATCACTTAAGGGCCATGTGAGCCCTATTAATTCAAAAAGCCCCCTCAACTTATAATTAGAACAACTTAACCAAAAGGTACCTTTTTATAATTTGAAGAGGAGTTAGTGCTTCCTTTTTAAGTCTCCCCTTTCCCTTAGCCTTGGGGAAACACCAAAGAATAAAACTAAGGGTCATTTTTCACTCTTATGTCCAAAAGGGGGACATGACAAATAAAAAGTACAACTATGCTAGATATTGCAATGATAATGAACACAAGATGCTTAGCTGGTCTGATGCTAATACAGCGCTAGATCTGGAACAAACATGAAGTATATTGGATATGGATTTTGGATCAGTCCCTTGATTCTGAAAATTGTACCTCTTTAGCCATAGACACTTGCGTCGACCTATGACGGTTGCGTCGATGCTACTATCTAACTCGGACACAGATGTTCAGTATGCAATACTTGTTGAAACTGGATGCGACCGCCTAGATGCTTTTGGGTTCTGTGTTGCTTCGCTCTAGTGCATTTAGATCTGGGTCATGGACTGTCGCTCCTTATCAAATAACAAAACTCTAGTTCTTCATTTTCATAATGAATTGGAAAAAATGGGTTAGTGGGTACACGGTGTCAAGTTGCTCCAAAAATCTCTCTGTCAATAAGCACTGCCTATATAGCCAATATTCTGAAGAGGGCCTCAAACATATGTAGTTCTTCCCTATGTGTTGGCTTGTGTGTGAATCACGCAATGTGTGATAAACAATTACAACAATGACTTAGCAATGAAGCCACACGATGTCAAGTTGGTCGGATTAAGAGATAAGCAATGAAGCACGAAGAGATAGTGTATGCAAGCCTTTTAGTAACAAGAAATGTCTATAAGTTGAAGGTACATCCATGATATGTATTTTCCAAGTGTACAAGATTGAGGTGCTATATAATTCATAAATAGTATCTACACTTAGCAAGTTTGGCGTTGAAACTTAAGTGTATGAGGAGAAATCCCCCCATAAGCTTGACACACTCATCAAATATTGGGTTCCATTGAAAATACATTTGTGAGGCAATTTATTTTTTATTTTTTGATAATAGGACATAGTGACACTATTGACTTTCTTATTATGATTTTGACACAAAAGGAAATTCATCTTATAGACCATTTTAACAAGTCACACATGTTAGATCTACTTGACCCTTAATGACTATTAACTTAAAAACATTATTTCTAAGACCTGAACGATAAACATCTACTAAACAAACTAATTTTAAAAACTTACAAGACGTCAAACTATAAGATGCAATAAAATTATAATTTAAAAAACTAAACCTAAATACATATTATTCAAATAAGACGTAAAATATTTGACCTTAAAAATTTAATTAGAACTTTTGACAAAGTCTTAACACTAAAAAAAATCATTAAATACCGATAAACAATAAACGTAAATTTTAAATTAAACACTAATAACAAAAACTAAGTAAACTTAAACATGAGTGGACAACTTTAAATATATAGGCCAGTGGTGGGAAACAACTGTTGACCGGCGAAAAGAACTTGTAGAACAGCTGGTGGGAGTATTTATCCGGTGGTGGATGGCTGAACAGAGTGCAAGCATAATGCAAACTAGATCTTCGTTGAGCTAAGTTACATTGAGTGTCCGCCATTCCAAAGTGCTGGGCATCGAGTTGTGATCGAAGATTGTATGCCGCTGGGTTGGAAAGTTTGGCTGAGTTGTAAGTTGAGGAGAGTATCTGGAGGGATCCGTGTCCTCCGGAAGCCTTTGCGTTGCCTAAGTTGCTTTGCATTCCAAGCAGTAAGGAGAACTCGCAAACAAAGATTAGTTCGCCTGCAGATTCGTCTCAAAGATCCAACGTAGGAATACAGATCCAATGCAGGTTGAACGAATGCAAAGTGGAGCTCGTATTTTTGATGCAAGAATCGATGTTGATGCCAATCAAGGCCAAGAGCTTCAATACACAGAATACAAATTCTGATTGATGAATGCAGTATTGAACCATACGAAGGATGGCCTATGATGACCAACACTTCGCTAAACTAGACCTGCACAAGGGACTGCATGCTGAGCATAATTGATTTTATTTGCTCCTTCTCGGGTGCTTGTGAGCTGCGTCTTGCCTGTATCACTTGCTCATCCAGTGCTTGCTTTGTAAGAAGCTTGTTGTTCTAAAAAATGCATGATCTCAACCAAATCAGAACTGCGCATGAATCTGGGTACAGAATTTAAAGCACTGTGCAGTCTGAGTAAACTTGTACAGCCTACGTTAGAAAATCAAAAGAACCTAATTATAAGCTTGAAAACCTAAATACAATGGTCTATGAACGCTTCTCAAAAAAAATTAAAAGTTAATAAGCTTCCATTGAATAAATTACCTGCTCTGATACCAAATGAAGACATAAATGCTTATTGTATTATTCAGCAAGGAGAACAATTACATATATAGGCATGAGAGCCCCTAAAAATATGGAATTAGTTATCACACTATCCCTAATTCAAGGGGATTAGTTATGACAACACATCACACGATTACCCATACAAGAATTATCTAGAGACATCACATGACATACTATCTAGAAAGATAACATGTTTACACTAATATCTCTAACGGCCTATGCTATCGGCCATTGCAAGACAAATCCAAAAAGGCATTAAGCTACTGAAGCAAGGCATTACATGTTCAAATTTGAAATAACAATTAGATTCGGTTTTGGAAAGACAGCTGGCATGGAAATATCCTCTCTGAGCTTGCTGCCCCAGACCCTCAAGACATGATGAAAAGCAAAGGACATCTCACAATTGCAAATTACAAGCAAATTCTTCCCGATAGAGAAATTCAGCGACACAAGAATCTCAGTCAAAAGTTTGGAACTAATCATCCCACCGAAACTCAGATTTTGGTTGTGGAGTTGTTAAATAGACAAATAAGATACTCCAACAAGCCTGACATAGTGGTCTGGAAATTAACTTATTTTGGTGAATGTATATTAGCATGTGAATATATTCTATTAAATCAAATAGACCAGCACAGGGAATTGTGTCTGTTATGGGCAATTCAAATGTAGCCAAAGATCAAGTTTTTTCCTATGGCTGACATTGCAGGACTTAATTCCAATTATCTATTTACTTAAAAGGAAAGGATGTATTGGTCCATATCAATGTCCCAATTGTGAAGGAGATGCTGAAATGGCAGATCACCTGTTCTTGTAATGTCATTGCCAAAGAGATTTGGACCAAAATGACAGATCAAGTTAAATGCAGGCCTCCAGGATGTCATTGTATGCTACAATGGCCTCCAGATAGAAAGGGCTGAAAACTGATATGGAAAGAATCAAAATCGTGCACCTGAGTTCTGCAGGATTTGTAATTTAAAATTTGTGGAAGGAGCATGATTATAGGATATTTTAAGATACCCACCATGATACCATTAAACTAATAAGAAAATTTAAAATTCAAATCCGAAGCATGGCATTGGTATATACTAAATCTTGTCAGGAGATGTTTCACTTTTCTAGTATGCACGATCTTCATATATCCCACCTTTGGAGATTACCATACTCCTATAAATTCCCTGGTTTAAAATTCAAAGGTCAAACGGTTTGGCTCCCACCCCTGAAGGATGGTGCAAATTGTATTTTGATGGGGTCTCTAATAGAAATCCTGGAAAAGCGGGTATTAGGGTATTGTACAAGATCATATTGGGCATCATATCACCTTCTGTCACCAACATAAAGGGCAGTGAACACACAATGCTATGATGCTGCCAACATTGTGCAAAGGGTTGCAATTAGCTTTATGCTATGGGTTGACACAAGTTTTGGTTGAAGTAGACTCAAAAATTGTCACCATTCTGGTCAACAAAGTGATGCATTCTCTACATGGCTCTGATGGCTATGCCTCTGGAACTTCCATCCCAATTGGAGAAAGGAGCGTTGTCTTAATTAACTATGTACAAACTCTATTTCGAGAGCTTAATCTGTCGGTTATGAACTTCCGTACCAAAAGAGGCACCATAATTCTGTTGCTGATCTGTTAGCTAAATCTGCTGTCATTACTAAAAAGCACAGCCAACATAGTGTCTATTACACCCTAGCAGCTCTAGCTGATCATATTAGAGTCATGGTTGAAAATGAACAAACAACTATCTTCAATGGTAATACAATTACATGAATTGAAAATGGCCTTCCACAGACTCGATCTCACAGTCTTTCTCACTAGTTAATTCAAATGGTTAAGCCAAATTATGGTCTCCTTTTATCCCATGGTCACAAACACATCCACAATAAGTTTTATATGCCCCTCCAACACTCAAATTAGCTTTTGGCAAAGTATGTTCACTACTGATGCAAAGTTCGTTAATTATTCCATGTTCCTTATTTACTTTCAATAAATTTTATCACCCTAGAAACTTTCGTAGTAACAATGATTCGTGTAAAGCTGTGACAGTCTGCACTCCCTTTGGCTGCACTCGCAATTCAATGCAGTCGGACGCTGCACCATAGAGTGCCGACGCCAAATTCCAGCACATTGGCACTTCTTTGTTGCCACTTTACTCGACTGACATGACACAAACGACTTCTAGATAGGTCAGGCCCAATGTTGAAGCTTCATGCTACATGTCCCCATTCCAAACCACACTCCAATGGCTCATGCCACGTCAGTAGACTAGTCAGCACAATGCATACCTAAAAGATGAACTGACACATCAACATGAAGGCAAACTGTTGACCATTATAGAATCTGAACCATTTTGTAATTGCTCTTCTTTGTAACTGCCTTTCTTGTATTTGTATGTATACATTAATTCAACTCCTATGGTTGACATGAAAATTAGTAAATTTCTTTCCAGTTATGCAAATCAACTAGGAAGCATTCCTCAAGTTTTTTGATCACGAGAATTCTCGTACTCAACTTTTTAGGCCTTTGTACGTTTATTTACCATACCTGTTTAATTTTTCTAGACTTCTTTCCAAAATTGCAAATCAACTAGGAAGCATTCCCCTAGTTTTCTGATAACAGGAATTCTCATTCTCAGCCTTCTGGGTCGTTGTACAATTATTTACTATACCTGTTCAGTTTCTTTGAATAAAAGAACATTATCCTACTATCTCCTTGTCTCTTGAATGTTTAATATTTTATTGCATTGTTTTCTGTTGCACGTTTTTCTACAACTTAATAATTTTCTAGCTAAGTTTTTGAGTTGTCCTCAATACCACCATCTTGGGCCCCACGATGCAGATCATTGGTATTAGAGGAGACTTTGCATCATTTTGTTCCTGTTGTCAATCAGACCTGCACCCTTGTGAATGTAGTTTTAAGTCTTCACAGTTTGTTGGAACATGGAAACAATCCTAGGTTGTGGTTGACTTAATCAATGGATTGAATCTCTAGATTATAAGGGTTAGCTCCTTTTGGTGTATCAATTAGGACCTTGCTACTCTACGCTACGAATTGCCTGGAAAAAGGAAAGAAAGAAACTTGAAAGAAAATCTTACCTAATGATGGTGATACCCCTGAATGATTGGTTGATCAACTCAATCAGAGTTCTTAAAACACTGATTTAGATAAAAAGAACGCTGAACTTTCAACTCCAATCGATCAATATGCATAAGTATTTTACAAAAAGGTTTGATCTAGTAACTAAAATCTGAGGGAAATAAAAGAGTAGGTATGATTGAAGTTACTAATCAATCACTTGCATCCACTAAAATTCCAGTCAAAAGACAAATAAACATAGAACATGACCTGCATAAACAGATCAACTATGCTGTTAGGTAAGAATCAAGACTTGACAAGGAAGATAAATTCTATCACTTATGCAAATCATGGACATGAATACACTAAACCAACTTGTTGAAATTGAAAAAAACAGTCCTATTGATCTGAAAAAATGTTACAATCAGTGTTTGATAGAATTTGCCTTGCCAAAAGAGGGATAAATTACAAGGCTGAAAAGCCAACGTATATAGAAAAAAGAATATTACAGCCAAGAGGTGGCGTTAAAAATAGAAGAGGAAGATCGACTTAGATTAGCCCGAGTCAAACTTTTGTTATACCAAGATAACCGAGCTTTCATAATTTTGTCTTCTCTTGTCTTTGACTTTGCATGGAAAACCCCATGGCGTTGAAAATAGAAGAAGAAGACAAGCTTTGGATGCCTGAAATTTACGAATAGATGTCTTGACTTGAAAACCAATCAACTCCAAAACAAGAGCAGTCAAATCCATTCGAACTGCTGGAACGTTTGAAAGTCTCTCCTTTGCATGAAATCAATGCAAATGCCAAATTAAGAATTATGTTTGAACCGTCGAAACGTTTCAAACTTTGAGACAAACGAGAGTGCGTGCATGAAATTTCTTTTGTTTAAGCGTTCCAACGTTCCACCACTCGAGTCCTCATGCAAAGCGAGCCTCTGTTTAAGAATTGAAGGTGACGTGCTAGAACGGTCAAATCTGGACGTGTCTATTCTTGTTCATCGCTGTTTGCATGCTCTTTTATTCTCAGACTATTTAGGCATGTCACCGTCTGTATTTGTCTTTTCCACGAATCTTGCCTTTGTTTTCCCTTGCATGAAATCCACGAGTTTATTTTTCCGGGCGTGAATTGGTCCTCGGCTTTTCTATTCATACCTGTCTAGACAAATATCCGTGATTTTCCTGTGTATTTTTCCTTGGTTATTTGCTTGTGTATTTTTCTGTTCATTCATCTCGGGTCTTTGTCAATTATTTATTTCGGGCTTTTGTTCTTTCCATTTTCCCGCAGACAAAATGTCCACGGGAATTGTCTTAAGATCTTCCCTTGGCACTTACGTCCTTTCTTTTTCCGAAGGAATTCCTTCGGCCAAATTGTCCATGTATTTCTTCCGTGGGCTATCTGTTGACAATTTTGCCCCCCACAAGGCAAATTGTCACCCCTACTATTCGGAACTTTGCTATGGTGCCAAGTTTGTCTTGTGAATCACTTTTGGGGTTCTTAAATGTGCATTTGCAGCCACCCAAGTGGCCATCTACAGCTAGGTATAAGCCAAAGTGGCCATCTACAGCCAGGGGAAGTTTAGTCATTCAGAGGTTTCCAAAGAGCTTATTTGATTACAGCCAAACGTGCAAATACAGCCAAGACATACAAGCTGTAAGTTCGTTTATTTTGTCTTCCCAAGGATTTTTTCGGGCTATAAGAGGTGAATTATTTCTTCGGACATTTTGTCTGAGAGAAAGAACTCTCAAAGGACTGTGTACAAGTCCAAAAAAATGACAAGTGGCAGTCGTTCAAAGTTTATTTTCTTCGAACTTTTGTCCGAAGGAAAAGGAAAAGCACAGTTGAAAAGACCTAAAGGGCACCTGTCCTTAGGGAAGTTCCAATTCAAAAGTCCGGAAGGGTATGTACCCTTCGGGTTGGTTCACTTTATGTTTCTAAAGACATGGACAATTCATCTGAAGGACAACTTCAAAAAACCCGGTGCCCTTCAAAAAGCTCGAGTGCCCTTCAAAAAGCCTGAAGGGCAACTGCCCTTGTGGAAGGCACTCAGGCGGTGATAGGACCTTTCATTTTCAGAAACTCTGAAGGGTATGTGCCCTTGTGGGGGACACTTAAAGCACGAAGAAGACCTTGGCAAAAGTTCCGAAGGACAAAATCAAAAAGCTCGAAGGGCACTTTTGGGATGCGGAAGCCCTTGCAGAGGGCACTTGGTCAGTGGCAGGACCCTTTCAAAAGTTTTGAAAGGCACTTTTGAGGACGAATAGCCCTTGCGGAGGGCACTATGCAACGAAGTGGACCTTTTCCATTCTTCCAAAGGGCACTTTTGGAAGAACCTTACCCTTGCGGAAGGCACCCAGGCAACTAAAAGGACCAAATCAAAAAGCCCAAAGGGCACATTTGGGAAGCGGAAGCCCTTGCGGAGGGCACCTTCATAAAGTGAAGGACAACAACAAAGTTCCCGAAGGGCACTTGCCCTTTGGGGAAGGATAGCCAAAGGAGACAAATTCCTTCAGACAAAAAGTCCGAAGGAATTCAAAAAAGATCCGACGGAGGATATACCCGGGGAAAAGCCTGAATAGTGAAATAAAACAAAGGCACAGAAGGAATTTGGACGGATCAAAAAGCTCGAAGGCCGAATGAATGTCACAGGTCACAAGCAAGGAACAAAAGCCCGCAGGCTAAAGCATAAGCAAAGGCCTAAAAAGAGAAAAGAAAATGCCAAGCACAGGAAAATATAAACACAGAGGCCCGACCAAAATAAAGCTTGAATCCTGAATTAACGCAGAACACAGGGCTGAACCAAAACTGAACAAGAAGTAAGACAAATGCAGAAATAGAGGCATGAGCAAAGACTGAAGCAGAACTGAACATGGACATAAGCGTGAACAGTGAATAAAACAAACGCAGAATAAAGTCAGGCAGGATGAACAAAGATCATGCATAGACTAACGTGACTCCAACAAAGTGAACACGTTTAAGAAGACAAGCATGCTTCAGTTCTGAAAAGAGAGTTGTCTTGCATGATGAACGGGCAAAGTGTTGAACGTTTCAAACAAAAGAAATTCCATGCATGCACTCTCGTTTGTCTCAAAGCTCGAAACGTTTTGGCGGTTCAAATGTAATTCTTGGCCCTCTCCCGAACAATTCTTTCGGACAAAAAGTCCAAAGGAAATGTCCCTTTTGGACTTCTTTTTGAATTCTCTTGAAGGGTATGTGACCCTTCGAGATTTTTGTAATCTCCCTTTGAAATGGTCTTTCAGCTTTCTCGAAGGGTACATACCCTTTGGGAGTCTCAAACTGCACCTTTGTAATTCCCTTGGACTTATTGTAAAGTCCTTTGCAAACCGCTTGCATTTGCCCGATTTTTTCCCTCGGACAAAAAGTCCAAGGAAATTGCTTCCTCTTTTAGCTCGAAAGAAATACGAGAAGACAACTCTTGAGGAAAGCACTGTGGAAAGAGTCCACTTGGGAGAAACAGCAGATGAAGAAGGTCCGAAAAAATAAAACCCTGTATTTTGCTTGGTCTTGCTTTCATCGTGAGTGAACTTACAAGCCTATAGGCTAATGTTAAAACTATATGTGATGCTTTAAAGGAGATATGCTCTTTCCAAACCTGCTGTAGGTGTCTTTTCTTGAATGGACTGTAGCTCGTTAATGACACCAAAGGAGGTTCCAAAGCGGATTTGATTTTGAACTTGTCTTCATGCATGTATTCTCCTCATAATCATAAGCAATTGTCACGAAATCTTGATAAAGACCTTTCTTACTTGATTGTGTGACATTGTTGGAGGTCCTCATCATGATTGTATTTGATACTTGACTGTCCACATATCCCCTTGTTCATGCTCAAGCAAAGTTCTGAATGATATAGGTTGCAAATTTTGACCTGTAGGGTCAAAATTGTCAACATTTTGGTGACTCTGCTGGAAAGCATGCCTGCTATGCTAGAGAATCTGGCCATATACATAATATTGAACTCACAAAACAAAGATAACTGTAATCCATGACTGCAAATCTTCTTTGACCAGACAAGAATAACCTTCATCCTTCAAAAATAAAAGGGAAACACAAAAAAAAAAACTAAGAAGCAAATGTGCAAACAAGCACTTATTCGGAACAAAACATAAAGAAACGACTGTGCTTAAACAACACTTGGAGGAAAGCAAGACAAACTATGTACAAGGAGCTTTGCTCTTCAATAGCAATGTTTCAGATGTATCCCATTGACTGGGATTGGAAGCTCTTGACCATCCAACTTTGCAAGTTGGAAAGCATTGTGGGATTTGCAGCTGAAAATTGTGTATGGGCCACTCCAAAGAGAATCAAACTTGGTGTGCTTTCCTGGTTTAGCTCTATCCTCATCCCACTTAACGGCCAAATCTCCCTTTTTAATTTTTTTTTATTTAAGCTCTTTTTTCAAACGTCATCTTCACCTGTGCTTGATGAATTTCCATGGTTAGCATGGATTGATTTCTTGTCTCTTTCAGCTCCATAAACTCAACATACCTAATTACCATAGGCTCATTCTCCAACAACTCAAGCTGATGCATTAGTTCCAAAGCTGAAAATTCAAGAGAAATGGGTAACCTTGCTTCCTTACCATATACCAGCTTGTATGGAGAGTTGGCTATTGATCTCTTGGAGGTGATCCTATCAGCCCATAGAGCTGACTTCAACTTGAGATGCCATGACCTCTGATTGTCTTCAATAGTCCTTCGTATGATCCTCAAAAGGTTTTTGTTCGTAGATTTAGTAATGCCATTGCCTTGTGGATAATAGTTCGATGAAGTGCTGAGATAAACTTCGTGTTGGACAACCCATTGATTGATCCTAGATCGCACAAAAGCCATTGCATTATCAGAAATAATAGTTGAAGGAACTCCAAACCTGGTAAGCAAACCTTCATAGAAATCAAAAACATTAGTTTCGTTTGCTTCCTTCAATGCTATTGCTTCTGTCCAATGTGTGAAGTAATTCGTAGCTATTAGAATCCACTTATGCCCTGAACTTGAAGGAGGATTAATGAGGCCAATAAAGTCCAATCCCCATTGAACAAAGGGTTGATCAACCGCAATCGGTTGAAGAGGTAAGGCTGCAAGCTTGACTTTTTCTATAAACATAGCACACTATTTGCACTTTCTAACCCAGGCATGGCAATCACCAAATATACTAGGCCAATAGTACCCACCTTTCATGATCTTAAGCACTGTAGTTCTTGCGAAAAAGTGTCCACCATGTCTATTATGAAATTCTTCAAGCAATTTCTGAGTTTGGTTTGGTTCTACACATCTTAGCAACATTCCATTGATATCTTTCTTGAACAAAACACCATCAACAAGCAAAAAAGGAATTGATTGCAATCTGAAATATCTTTTTTTCGAAGCACTGGGATGAGAGGGATAAATACCATGTTGGAGGTAACTTACCAAGTCATGAAACCAGTTGGAGGGTGAGGGATGAACAGTGGCAATCTCTTCATTTGTCACCAAAACAAGCTCATCAGCTTCTTGCAAGTCTTGTGCTAGATGTTCACACAATCCTTTGCCTCTAACCAGCTTTGTGACCTTAATTTTCACGTCATATTTCATTACCTTGGTTATCCAACCAGCTCTTTTCTCATTTATATCTTTGTTCAAAAGAAACTCTTTGATGCTTGGATGAGCAACCATTAGGTGTATCTTATTATTAGACAACAAGTGCCTAAACTTTTGAAGAGATCTTATGACTGAAAGTACATGTTTTTCAACAAAAGAATCCTTGGTTTCATACTCCTCCAAGCCTTGGTTGTAGAAAGCTATTGGCTGCTCCAAAGCCTCATGATTTTGTTGTATAAGAATGTCTGAAATGGTGTCCATGTTAGCATAAGTATACAAAATGAAATCTTTCGTGAAATCTGGATTTAGACGTGTAGGAGCACTAGCTATGGCCTTTTTAATATCCTCAAAACCTTTTATTCCTTGGACTAGCTGAAGTTCTGATTTTTCTTTAGCATGGCTGTAAGTGGCTTAGCTAAAGTGGCAAAATCTGAAATATATCTTCTTATAAAATTGATTTTCCCAAAGAAACTTTGCAAAGCCCTTTTGTGCTTAGTCAAGGAGAGTGCAAGAATGGATTGAATCCTTTCAGCATCTATGTTTAAACCATGCTTTGAAACATGTCCAAGAAGCTTACCTTCATGAACCGAGAAGACACACTTTTTGGGATTTAGAGATATCCCAAATTGTCTACATCTTTCGAACACTTGCTTGAGATGAGCCATGTGATTATCTGCGTTTTTTGAAAACACTGTTATATCATCTAAATAAACAAGTACGGATTTGTTGAGAAGGCCTTGGAATGCCATAACCATGGCTCTTTGAAAAGTCGTTCCAGCATTAGATAAACCGAATGGCATCTTTCTGTATGCAAATGTTTCCCACTTGGTTGTGAAGGCTGTCTTAAACTGGTCCTCTTCTTTGACCAAAATCTGATTGTAGCCACTGTATCCATCCAACAAAAAAAATCTCTCTGAACCTGCAACAAGCTGTAAAATTTGTTCCATTGATGGCAATGGATAGTGGTCTTTAAGTGAAGCCCTGTTTAAATCACGAAAGTCAACACACAAATGAATCTCATCATTCTTTTTTTGTACCAGAACAAGGTTCGCCACCCAAGTTGAGTGCTTGATTGGGAATATGATAGCTGACTCTATGAGCTTGTGAAGCTTAGCGTTCATTAAAGGCTCAAGCTTAGGATTGATGGGCCTGTCTTTGTCTCACTGGTTTAGTATCAACTTCTAACTCAATGGTATGTTGAGCCAAACATGGATCAAATCCCTTGAGATCACTATATTGCCATGCAAATACATCAACAAAACTTGTGCTTAACTCAATGAAGGCTTCTTTTTGTGAAGGAGTACATACCTTACCCAACTTCAAAAACTTACTAGCTGTAATCTCTACATTGGCATAGTGCTCTTCTTTTGTTGACAAGGATGCCTTCTCTTTTCTTAACTCATCATCACCACTGAAAATATTTTCAAGTGTGACCAATCCTTTGGGCAACTTATTCGTTTTATGTTGCATAATCTGATCACCATATTGCTGCAAGTGTTTTGATTGGTTTGTTGAAGAAAACTCAGCCTCTTCTTGTAAGAATCTCACAATTTGATTGTCATCTTCGAACACATGCCAATTGTCATGATTATCCGGAACAGAAGGCTTTACAACCACCTTTATATGTGACTGCATTTTATCACTTTTTATATCAATTGGGATACTAAACTGTGCCCCAATAGCAGCTAGCCTATTAGAATGTTTATTCTCATCTCTTGGTATCACCTGAATGTTAAAAGCTTGAAAATCCTCAAGTAAATCGCACACTCTATGTTTGTAAGATTTAAGCAACAAATTTTTACATACATTCAAACCTCTTACTTGATGAACTACAAACTCACTATCACCAAACACTTGCAAAGAATTGATTTTCATCTTCCTAGCCCACTACAAACCTTGAACTAGTGCTTCATACTCAACAACATTGTTTGAATAGTCAAACTGAAATTTAATAGAAGAGAAATACCTTCATTTAGTTCGAGAAACCAATATCATATCAGCTCCAGTACCATGCTTATTTCTTAATCCATCAAAGTACAATTGCCATAGACCTTCACTAGAATCATCATCCTTGACCATGACTGGAATTGGCACATCTTTCTTAATGAAGACAATACATGTCAAGTCCTTCAATCAGTTTAAAAGGATCATGCTCATGCAAAGTGGAAGGCCACTCATCAAGAAATAAATTTGGAACTCCATTTAAAGGTGATCCATTTTCTACTTAGTTTCTAACGCTTCATCCGAAATGATACAGTTAGTGTTCACAACACTTGGCGTATATGGCTCTATATGAAAACATGCAATAGGTTCAGAATGGATTGTTACCTTGGTACCATACTTGGTTTTGAACAACAAATAAGACCAATCAGTTGATAGATATCCTCTAATCTTTGAGGTGAAGTCATTTGAAAGACAACGAAATAAGAAGGCAAGTCCACCACATCTTGTTGAATATTAACGTTAGGACAAGCATGTAATGTCAATTTGAAATCTTTGATGATGTCTACTGTCTTTGCTGGTGAACCATCCAATTGCAATACCTCTTGAGTATTTGGCTCATAAACAAGGCCAAGCTTGTCTGCAATCTGTTTAGGCATGACTGAACTACTAGCTCCACTATCCACTATACAATTATGAACCAAAGTATCTCCTACTATCAAAGAAAGGTAAAAAGAATTTTTTTTTGATTTTACCTCAATTTTGTCCATCTTTGTCATCTTATTTCCTTGCTGTACCTGTTGCTTAGTTGGTTGATCCGAATTTGTCAAGACAACACCTTTCTCAATTGGTTTTGGAGACAATTCAAGAACCGAAAGCTCTTGAATGAGCTTATCATTTTGTCCTGGAATGGAAAGAGAATCACACATGCTAATCTTGATGTTAGACTTCTTCATTTGATCTAGTATACTGAACTGAGATCCACTAACCTTTGATTGCACTTTCTGAGGCACTCCCTGTTCACGAATTAGAGGTATTTGCTGAACTTCACTAACTTCTATATTCTGATTTTTCTGAGTTGTAGGGGCAACAAGTTGTTCTTTTGTACTCTTGAGAACATTAGGAGTACTTGAAGCCTTTGTAACCTCCTATAGCGTATCAATGGCTTTTCTTTTAGCTCTAGTTACAACTGCAACTTGGCCACTTGAATTGTTAGTTTCAAAACCTTGAGTAAAAGCAACATGATCATCTGTTTGCCAATTTACATTAATAGCGTCAGGTTGCCCTTGAATTTGAGTTTCTCCTTGTGATGCCAAACCTGTATCTTGGTATTGACCTTCTTGAAAAGAGAAATCTTCTTGTGTCATTTGTGGCATGGTGATGTTCTGTGATACCAAGGTTTGGTTTTGAGCATCATTGGGATTTGAGGGCTGCCAACTTGAATCCTGCATCATGTTGTTTTGAGGTGGGTTGGGAACAATAGCTTTTGAAGAAGGAGCATTAGGATCAATGGTAGCATATGGCTTGGCTGGAGTTATGGCTCCTTGTGTTTGATAAGGTGGACTATTCTCTTTGAAACCTTGATAAGGAGGCCTTTGATCTCCGAAGTTCTGATAGGTATTCTGATTTTGTTGTTGATAAGGCCTATTAGACTGATGTTGCTGCCTTTTGAGCTGCACTATTTCATTTCCATAGGATTGTAACAAGCTTTTCAACTCTCCTATCTCACTAGCTTGGCTAGTAGGCGCTGTAATTTGAGCTTGAGGTGCTGCAATAGGAGCTATGAATGGGATTTGAGGAGCTTGAGGGGTTGGTGTAGAACTTATTTTTGAAAATATAGGCATTAGAGGCTTTGGAGAAAGCTTATTAGCTTGTATCAAATTATTTTCGGCTTTTATTGCAACCTCATGAGCATCTGGCAAAGTAGTACCACCCATTGACTGTATCATCACGCTAATGTCAGAATTGAGAGCTTTCAAATAATACAAAAAGGCATATTGAGGGGATGGCCTTATCAATACAGGGATTTTGGTCCATGTTTTTTGGAATCTGAGATTAAAATCATACATGACCTCATGAGGAGATTTTTTTATGACGGTTAATTGCTCAACTAGAGATAAGTGATCAGATTTGTCCTCAAATTGCTTAACTAACGCTGCACCCAATTCATCTCAGGTGGCAATGGAATTAAGTGGCAGATTTTTATACCATTACAACGCTTTTCCTTTGAAGGAGGCAACGAACAATCTAATATCAACATTATTTTCAACAACATTACGGACTGAACAGAGATCAACAACATCTTGGATATGTTCAATAGGGATCATTTGATTTTCCCCTGAGAAGAATGGGATGCTTTTGAGGGTAGACACTAGAATATAATCAAATTGGGCTAAATTTAGTGGGCTACCTCTATTGAATGGAGCAAACACTTGATTTCTGATGGTCATTTGGGTAGTTTGGATTGTAGTGCGTAGAAAAATAGGCTAACCAGGAGGCAAATATTGCTTTTGAAGATATGGTTTTGCCCTCTTAAACCTGTCTCTTATATGATAAAAATTCAAAAGGAGTACCTTTAGTTACTGACCTTGTGGTAACTTTTGGCATGAAAGAGCTGCTTGAATGATGCTATGAGCTATGCAACTGGATGATATCTTCTTCTGCTGCAATTTTTTTTCAAATATGCCAAAAACTTCTTCGTGGTTTCATCAGATGTGCCAAAAACTGTTGTCAATCAGACTTGCATCCTTGTGAATATAGTTTCAGGCATTCATAGTCTGTTGGAACATGGAAACAATCTTAGGTTGTGGGTGACTTAATCAATGGATTGAATCTCTAGATTATAAGGGTTAGCTCTCTTTGGTGTATTGATTAGGACCTTGCTACTCTACGCTACGAACTGCCTGGTAAAAGGAAAGAAAAAACTTGAAAGAAAATCCTACCTAATGATGGTGATGCACCTGAATGATTGGTTGATCCACTCAATTAGAGTTCTTAAAATACTAATTTAGATAAAAAGAAGGCTGAACTTTCAACTCCAATTGATCAATATGTATAAGTTTTTCATGAAAAGGTTTGATTTAGTAACTAAAACCTGAAGAAAATGAAAGAGTAGGCTTGATTGAAGGCACTAATCAATCACTTGCATCCACTAAAATTTCAACGAAAAGACAAATAAACACAGAACATGATCTGTATAAACAAATAAACTATGTTGCTAGGTAAGAATCAAGACTTGACAAGGAAGAAAAATTCTCACTTATGCAAATCATGGACATGAATACACTAAACCAGTTTGTTGGAAATTGAAAACAACAGTCTTTCTATTGATCTAAAAAAAAGTTACAACTCAATCTTTGACAGAATTTGCCTTGCCAAATGAGGGATAAATTACAACGCTGAAAAGCCAACCTATATAGAAAAAAGAATAATACAACCAAGAGGTGGCATTAAAAATAGAATAGGAAGATCAACTTAGATTAGCCCGAGTCAAACTTTTGTTATACCAAGATAACCGAGCTTTCATAATTGTCTTCTCTTGTCTTTGACTTTGCATGGAAAACCCCTTGGCGTTGAAAATAGAAGAAAACAAGTTTTGGATGCATGAAATCTACGAATAGATGTCTTGACTTGAAAATCAGTCAACTCCAAAACAAGAGTAGTCAAATCCACTCGAGCTGTTGGAACGTTTGAATGTCTCCCTTTTGCATGAAATCAACGCAAATGCCAAATTAAGAATTACATTTGAACCGTCGGAACATTTCAAGCTTTGAGACAAATGAGAGTGTGTGCATGGAATTTTCTTTTGTTTAAGCTTTCCAACGTTCCACTACTCGAGTCCTCATGCAAAGTGAGCCTCTGTTTAAGAACTGAAGGTGCCGTGCTAGAACGGTCAAATCTGGACGTGTCTATTCCTATTCATGGCTGTTTGCATGCTCTTGTATTCTCAGACTATTTAGGCATGTTCACCGTCTGTATTTGTCTTTTCCACGAATCTTCCCTTTGTTTTCCTTTGCATGAAATCCACGAGTTTATTCTTCCGAGCTTGACTGGGTCCTCAGCTTTTCTGTTCATTCCTATCTGGACAAATATTCGTGATTTTCTTGTGTATTTTTTCTTGGTTATTTGCCTGTGTATTTTTCTAGTTCATTCATCTTGGGTCTTTGTCAATTATTTATTTCGGGCTTTTGTTCTTTCCATTTTCCAGCGGACAAAATGTCCACGGGAATTGTCTTAAGATGTTCCCTTGGCACTTACGTCCTTTCCTTTTCCGAAGGAATTCCTTCGGACCTTTTGTCCATGTATTTCTTCCGCAGGCTATCCTCCCTTGTGAAATGCTCTTCGGGTATTTTTGCCGCACGAATTGTCTTCTTCCCGTGGGCGAAAATGTCCGCGGGAATTGTCTTCTCCTTTCCTTCGGTATTTTTTTGTGGAGTTTTGTCTTGTCCAAGTCTCCCAAAGGAATCCTTCGGACAATTTGTCCGAAGGAATTCCTTTGGACTTTTGTCCATGTAAAATCTTCCATGGGCACTTTCTTCTTTGGCTTGTTTCTTTTTCGAAGGGCAATTGTGCCTTCGAAGGGCACTATACTCTTCGGGTTTCTTGCTTTAGGCCCTTTTCCGAAAGAAAAAACCCTTCGAATTTCCTTGAACTTTCTCGAAGGGTAGATACCCTTCCGAATTATTGGATGTTTCCTTTTTTCGTAGGGCACAATCCTTTGGATTTCTTCAAATGGTCATTTCTGAAGGGCAGGTGCTCGTTGGATTTTTGCAAAGTGTCCCATTTCCTTGAGAAATGCCTTCGGGCTTTTTGAAAAGTGTCCTTCAGATAGCCAAGTGACCCTTCGGGCTTTATGAAAAGTACCCTTCCAATCTTGAAACGAGGCTTCTCGAAGGGCAGGTGCTCTTTGGGATTCTTGTCAATGACCCTTCCGAAGGGTACATGCCCTTCGAATTTCCTGTAATGGACTGTTTCTTTGAAAAGAAGCCGCTCGGATTTTTTGCTTTGAACCTTCCCGAAGGGTATGTGACCCTCCGGGATTTTGTAATGTACTTTTTCGAAGGGCACATAACCCTTCGGGCTTTTCAAATGATCCCTTCGAAATTGCGACGTGATCTTTCCCGAAGGGTTGGCCCTTCGGGCTTTCTGCAATGGCCCTTTCGGAGATATAATGTGAACTCTCCTGAAGGGTATGTAACCCTTCGGGAATTTGCCAATTGACCCTTCCAAAATGGACTTGGCCCTCTCACGGACAATTCCTTCGGACAAAAAGTCCGAAGGAAATGTCCCTTTCGGACTTATTTTTGAATTCTCCTGAAGGGTATGTGACCCTTCGGGATTTTCGTAATCTCCCTTTGAAATGGTCTTTCAGCTTTCCCGAAGGGTACATACCCTTCGGGAGTCTCAAA
Organism: Torreya grandis; assembly: GCA_037957365.1. Classification (NCBI taxonomy): domain Eukaryota; kingdom Viridiplantae; phylum Streptophyta; class Pinopsida; order Cupressales; family Taxaceae; genus Torreya; species Torreya grandis. The sequence continues at coordinate 284,581 of JARHVA010003886.1, forward strand.
TTGCACCTTTGTAATTCCCTCAGACTTATTGGAAAGTCCTTTGGAAACCACTTGCATTTCCCCAGATTTTTTCCCTCGGACAAAAAGTCCAAGGAAATTGCTTCCTCTTTTAGCCTGAAAGAAATATGAGAAGACAACTCTTAAGGAGGAAAGCACTATGGAAAGAGTCCACTTGGGAGAAACAATTGATGAAAAAGGTCCGAAAAAATAAAACCTGTATTCTGCTTGGTCTTGCTTTCATTGTGAGTGAACTTACAAGCCTATAGGCTAATGTTAAAACTGTATGTGACACTTTAAAGGAGATATGTTCTTTCCAACCCTGCTGTAGATGTCTTTTCTTGAATGGACTGTAGCTCGTTAATGACCCCAAAGGAGTCTCCAAAGCTGATTTGATTTTGAACTTGTCTTCATGCCTGTATTCTCCCCATAATCATAAGCAATTGTCACCAAATCTTGATAAAGACCTCTCTTACTTGATTGTGTAACATTGTTGTAGGTCCTCATCATGATTGTATTTGATACTTGACTGTCCACATATCCCCTTGTTCATGCTCAAGCAAAGTTCTGAATGATATAAGTTGCAAATTTTGCCCTGTAGGGTCAAAATTCTCAACAGTTCATAGGGTTGATATTCATTTGCTTGTAAACACCCATGCACAACAGCAAAAAGAAGTAACACAACTCGGTTTTGTATCATAATGCTTTTTTGAATGTTGATGTAAGAGAAAGATGGCTGATTCCCAGAAGAAATCTTTTGATGACTTCCTGATGTCCAACAATCCATTTGGGATGCTCTTGAGGAGTAGAGCATTGTATTCATTGGCCATTTCTACGAGTTCATAATGTAGGTGAGTCCTCCAATCACTACATCTTCTTTCACCTTGTATGCCAACATGTTGTTTCAGCATCAAGGCCTTTTCAAGGTCCAAGCCTTATTTGGACATTCCAACGATTCAAGGAAAAATCGATGTTGCAACATTGGAGGACTTGGTCTGGAAATTGGAGGCCTACTTCTCCATCAATCACTTCATTGACGTTGAAAAGATTACATTCGGTGCAGTGAAGATGCCCACATAGGTCTCATGCTTGCGGGAAGCTTTTAGGGCCTAGCACAAGCAAGACTTTGAACTTGTTAAAACTTGGAAGAAGTTTGTCAACGTTGTATGCGGAGAATACTACTCTCTAAAGCACTTTGAGCATGAATGCATGAAGTTTTAGTAGTTGTGCCAAAGGACCAATTGGTACAAGACTGTACGAACAAGTTTTGTGACTACTTTGCATACTTGTGGGACAACTACACAGAGCAACATATGGTGTTGATGTACATAATTGGACTATCTCCCTATTGTTGTACCCAACATCCCCCTTCTTTCCATAGGAAATGGGGACCCACCTTTTTTCGGATTATAGTCTTGACTTGGAGCGCCTCTTCTATGTGTTTTTGCAAAACTCTGGGAAAACACTGACTATTGGCCTTTCATGCTTTGGCAAGATGGCATTGGTGCTGTGTTTTCATAGACTATCTTTGTAATTGTTTCAGACTTATTCTATCAGGTATTTTGTCTAGTATCTCTTTCGGGACTTTTGCAATTTGTGGTTTCGGACTTATTGTTGCAGGGTTTTTTGCCTCTGCATAATTGTTTCGGACATTTTGTCTGACAGAATTGGGTCTTCGACATATTTGTTTCGGACATTTCGTCCGATGAAGTAGACCTTTTAAACTGTTTGTCATGGGCACTTTGCCCTACGAGCCTATCCTTCAGGGCTTTTGTCTTGGACTAATTCTTTTGGGCCTTTTGCCCTGGACCAATTCCTTCAGAAGTTATGTCTTGGACATTCTGTCTGATGAAAATAAATTGTGGGCTTTGTGTCTTGGACATTTTGCCCAATGAAAATGTACATGCTTCGGAAGTTGTGTTTAAGACATTTTGTCCGATAAAAATCAGGTCTTCGGGCTTTTGATAGACTATCTTTATAATTGTTTCGGACTTATTCTATCAGGGATTTTGTCCAGTATCTCTTTCGGGACTTATGCAATTTGTTGTTTCGGACTTATTTGTTTCAGATTTATTGTTGCGGGCTTTTTTGCCTCTACATAATTGTTTCAGACATTTTGTCTGACAGAATTGGGTCTTCGGCATATTTGTTTCGGACATTTTGTTCGACGAAGTAGACCCTTCGAACTTTTTGTCATGGGCACTTTGCCCCACGAGCCTATCCTTCGGGACTTTTGTCTTGGACTAATTCTTTTGGGCCTTTTGCCCCAGACCAATTCCTTCGAAATTTATGTCTCGGACATTCTGTCTGATGAAAATAAACTGAGGGCTTTGCGTCTCGGATATTTTGTCTGACGAAAATGTACATGCTTTGGAAGTTGTGTTTCAGACATTTTGTTCGATAAAAATCAGGTCTTTGGGCTTTTGTTGCGGGTCTTTTGTAAAGACCAACCCCAACAAAAATCCCGAAACAATTCCCTCGCACAAAATGGTCAAAACAATACCTTACTGCCAAGATCAAAAGATCAAAAATACCATAGAATTGCCAAGTGGCACACCTGCTTAGAGAGCATTTTATTATGTTTTGAGCTTAATTTAAGATTTAGCCAAGGTCTCAATCGTATTTCTCTATGTTAGGTCATTTAAATTAACGCAGGGGCTCTTTTATATATTCTATAAGCCTAGGCCCTAATCGTATTTTATTAATACAACTAAGACTTTAAGCGAGAATCCTTATGCAGGGTCCTTTATATTAACTTATGTCCTTTATATTATGCTTGCAGATCCAACGAACCACATTAACTCAGGCCCAGTTGATTGAATGGAGTGAGAGCAAGGGTTGAAAATTCAAAAGATTTGCTAAGCCTTGCGAGGGTGACAAGTGTCACCATCGCGAGAGCCCAGTACAGAGATCCAATGACCTGCAAGAAGCAATGTCAACAGTCAAGAGTTCAGAGAATCGCCGAGCAGCTACCAAGTGGCACACACATGGGCACTTTTTTTAACATTAGCTTAGATTTAGGCTTTATTCGTATTTATCAATAGGTATAAAACCTTGGGATTTAAATTATCTCCTAAGTTCTTTTTCGAGACCTTGGTCTTAAGTTACATATATATGAAAAGTCCTCTTTTCATTTACGATTGCAGAGTAGAGCGAACTAGGAAATGACAAGTGTCGAGCTTGTAGGGAGTTAAGTCGATTTGACGGTTGCGTGGACGTCTTTGACGTTCGCGCGAACATCGAAATTAGGCTCGGCAATAAAACATTAGGGGATTAAATTTTGACAGTCGCGAGGACGTCATTGACGATCGCGCAGACGTGAAATTTAAGCTTGTAAATTAGCCATTTGGATTCAAATGTTAATGGGCCCAGGTTGATCAACAGTTAGCATTAACTCGGGAACAAGTAGATCGATGGTGCGAGTCGACAGTGGACTTTTAAAAGATCCTGGACTCAATTAGGAATATGAACATGCATGGTTAGTAAATATAAAAATGAAGATTCGACAAAGGCTACAGTTACAACGGGCAAACATCCAACGCACAGTTCAGATAAGTTAGTCACAACTAATGTCCTTGGTTCTAAAAAGCATTGGTAAAGCGATGCATGTTTGAGTTCCATTTGAAGGCGGCTAATCTGAAATATCAACAGGGTGTTCTCACAACCCATAAAAAGAGGCATGTATAGTTTTGGGAAAACGGTGCATACATTTGCTGTTTGCGTAAAGTTTAAGCTAAAATTGTAAAATAGCCTATCTTTATACACATGCACATGTTGCATAGCTTTTGCAAAAGCTAATTGATAACTGTAAGTGGCCTCATACAGTTTTGGACTACAGTTAGAACTCATGTTCTAATTATTACATGTAATGACCTTGCATGGACTTGGAGGATGAGGCGACCCCTTCCCCCAAGTCTATATAAACCATTGTAATCCAACTTGGATTTTTGTCAGAGAATTTTGAATACAAGGGCAACATTAATTTTGATCGTCAGCGAATGTGTTTGTGTATTTTTTTTCCAATTTCTGTGTAATTAGTTACTTTCTTTGGTTGTATGTTTCAATAATCTTTAGTGTGTAATCGCTGTGAATGGATTCTTGATTATATAAGATTGATGTAATGATCTGTAGATATGCAATCGCTGTTAAAAGATTGGTAAAATATATTGGTTAAGATAGTCAAGTTGTTTGATTCATAATTTTGAATGTGTACTAGTGCTTTCTTTGATGTAGTTTTCTGTGTGTGTGCCAAAGTTGCCTCAGATACTTCATTAGTCCGAGCTATAATCTCCTGAGTAAGAGTGTGCAACAACGGCCCTAAAAGGAGCAACCTTTGTCTGAGGCTTGTGAATTTTCTTGCATTATTATCTCCTTAGATTTCTTAGCCATGTTTGACTGTGTGTATGCAATAGCTATTAACAGGTATAGGTTCTGAGAGCACAGGTCTGTTTAGAAACCAATCGGGGAAGTGGTTTCTGAAAACCACAGAGCTTTCTTTTCTGCCTTACCCTTCCCTCTTTTTTTGAGTTTTATTTTGGGATCTACCCACTTTAGATTAGCAACCAACCGTCCATCCAACTCACGTAGAGATTCACTACATTTTAGGGACCACACCTCCGTCCAAAAATCCTTGTCAACAACCTGCATGCCCTACCAACAATTCCATCAACAGGTTGTCAAAGACCGCATACCTGCAACTCGTGTTCTGGAGTGGAGTTTACCTCCATTGAGATTCTGAAACGTTAGAGGCTACCTCGTTACGTTGTGGTGTGCATAAAACCTACATCAGCACCTATATATGTGCCAAGATGGAATTTTCTAACTTCCAATACATTGTGGCAAGCTTGCCGCAACTCCACTAGGATTGAGGCCAAAGCCAAGATGAAGTAGAAGTTTACTCGCTCATTTAGCTTCACCTGCAAGAGAAAGCCCAAGCTTGGTGCACCACACCCTCTAGTGCTAGAGAAACCTCTAGCACAACAAAAGGCCCCAACGCCATCACCATCGAACAAAGGCAAGTAGAAGCAAGGGGATAATTGGTAGCAACACCATGACACTAACACCTAAAATGAAACTGAATGTCACGCTCAATAGTCATTGATCGTGGGGTCCACAGGTCCAACACTGTCATAAGAAATTGATCCAAATGCTACTTGTATGATCACTAATATCTCTGCCACTAGCAATTTTGAGGAATGAGAGCGACTCTTCCATTCCAAGTGTTGGGTCAAAGGTTAACATCTTTATGTTATCATCAACTTAGAGCCAAAAGAACATCATTGTAGATGTAGTCAAGAACCTAGGTCTCACTATTAAAGCACATCCTCATCTTCATTGGGATGGCTCCAACAGGGAAAGGATATCCAAGTTTGGTGCCAATGCATGCTTGACTATGGAATGAAGCCCATGCACGATATAATCACTAGTGATGTATCATCATTCTAATTGGCAAGCCATATGTCTATGATTACGATGGCACCTATAGAGCTAGGCCACAACGTTGGTTCGCCAAAGTCAACAATTGCATCTACAACATCATGGAGTCCCTTCCCGAAGACCAAAGTCACTTCGGTATTTGTCAAGCAATGCCGCAAGCTTGTACCTTATGCAAAAAGTTCATGTTGCTCATGGTCCGCCCAGAGACACTAAATTGCTAGAGAAAGCATGCATTGTTGGCAGTGCTCCAAGTTCTGTGTGTAATGTAGCATCAACAACTAGACAATATTCAATAGCATTATGGCAATGTATTTGAAGAAACCCAAAGGTGTTGCAACACATTGCATGGTAAAGTAGGTGGTTGACGTGGTTCTAAGATCTTTACATTCAAACAACCTGTTGTATGACAATATTTAGAAGAATGACGACATCTAGCATTATATTCAATAGCTCATTGAACGAGGAAGATCAAGCCAAGTTATTCTTGTATCAGCTTGGTAGTCCTAGCACCGAAGAAAGATGGCTCCTAGCACTTTTGGACTGACTGTCACTCACTCAATAAGATAGTGGTGAAGAATTGGTATCCACTGTTGTACATTGACAACCTTTTGGACTAGCTCCGAGGAGAAAAATAGTTAACTAAAGTTGACTTGAAATCTAGTTATCATTAAGTTATTGTCCATTGTGAAGATGTTTAGAACATATCTCAAAACAAAGTAGGGATTGTATGAGTGGTTAGTTATGCCTTTTAGTTTGACCATCGCACTAATAACAATCATATGCTTGATGAATGACATACTTAGGCCATTCATCAACTCCTTTGCCATCATCTACTTGGATAACATTCTCATCTTTAACAAGACTTGGGAGGAGCACGTTGAGCACATACCACACAACCTAAATACATTGTGCCAACACAAGCTAGAAGCCAACTAAAGTAAGTCTACATCTTGTATTTGAGCAGCCCTAAAGTACATCAATGACTGTGCAAGAATACATTGAAATCTAGAAAAGGTCAAAATAATCTAAGATTGGCAAACTTCGAGCAATCTCATGGAGCTTAGGAATTTTCTTCAACTTGAAAATTTCTACCACAAGTTCGTCCTTGGATTCTCACACATCTCTTGGCCGCTAAATCAGATCATGCACACTAAAGTTTCTTTCTAATGGGAGCCTACACAAGAATGCGCTTTTACGTATCTCAGGCAACACCTCTGTGCCATGTTGGGTTTGGCCATGTTAGACATTTGGGTTTGGTGAGCTTCAACAACATGGTTCAATGACACTCCACCGATCGAAAAGAATTGTATGCCATTGTGCAAGTAGTCAAGCGATTGCGACATTACGCATTAGGGAAGGAAACCATCGTTCATTCAAATCATAAACCGCTTTTGTTCCTGCATACACAAGGAAAGATGGAGAATGCACACTATATGAAGTAGATGACATTCTTGGAGTAATTCCATTTGGTGATCAAACACAAGAAGGGAAATGACAAGAAGGCTGCAAATTGCCTTAGTTGCCCTCATGTCTAGGTGCTCATCATAGTGCCTGACACTCGCAGCGACAAATTCTCTGACTCGGTTTCCTTCTACTCATCAGTCTCATACTTTGCGCAAGCCTATATTGCTCTCACGTAGGGTGAATAGGTTGTTGACTTATATTCGAATAAATTCTTTAGAAGCTATGACATCTCCATGTTCCTACCAATGCTCCTCTCTAATGACTCATTTGGGAAGTGCACTCTTCCAAGACAATGGGACATTTCAAACTGAGCAAGATCTTATATGTGCTTTAACAACACTTTTCTAGCCTCATGCACAAAGACATAGAATGCCATATCAAGTTGTGCATTCCTTGCTACATCGCCAAGCCAACAAACATGAAGCTTGGGCTCTACACATTGTTGCCAATTTCATCTAGGCTTTGGGATTCTATTAGCATGAATTTCTTGTCTGAACTACCTATGACAAAGATCTAGAATGATTTTGTGCTTGTTGTAGTGGATAGGTTTTGGAATAAGTTTATCATGGTTGCGTGCAAGAGAAACATTAATGTGCCAGACACAATGCATCTCTTCTTTAATCATGTTTGGGTTCGTTTTGGACTTTCATCATTCATTGTGTCCGACTGTGATCAAAAGTTTGTTAGTCATTTTTGGCATGCCTTGTGGGAGATGTTGGATAGTCAATTGGATTGGTTGACAACATTCTACCGTTAGATAAACATGAAATAAAAAATGGTCAGTCGCACACTTGTCCATGTTTTGTGTATGTACAATGGTGCACATCCATGCACATGAGATGAGAACTTATGCTTCATTCAACATGCCTACAATAGAGCTCTGCTCAGTTCTATAGGGCATAGTCATTTTTCAAACATCTTTTGTTGTAGCTAGCCATGCCCTTGATATCACGTATTGTGCACCAAGAACTACTCAGTCACGCTCACATTAGAAGTGGATAAGACGGAGAAGTTTTTGTACCACATCCACCAAGTGCACCAACAAATTCAATAGATACTCTTATGCCAACAACATAAGTACAAAGAATGCCATGATGCACATTGCACACCTCATAAATTCAAGATGGGTGATAAAATGTGGTTGCATCTCTCAAAAGAATGCTTCAAGGGTCTACATCGAAAGATCAAGCCTTTGTGCTATGGTCCTTACACCATCGTGCACAACTAGAGAGAATGCTTTTGTCCTTGATCTGCCGCCATACTTGAGTCTTCATTTAGTGTTCAATGTGGAATTTCTTAAGCTCTATTTTCCACCTTTTCTTGAGCTAGCAGCAACTCAACATTCATTAAACTTTGATCCTAAACATTTGCAGACAATGCCGAGAGATTAAATTGTTGAGACTACAATTATGCGAACCCGCCATTGCACACATTAGTTGCTTAGAGTGGCCAAGGAAGGATAGTACGTTGATCAAGGTAGGTGGTATAAACTTCAACAACTTCGTGTTTGATTTCCACAACTAATCGAAGACACCATTGGGGCCATTGCTTTTGAAGAAAGGGAAAATGATCCAAACCAAGTTGTGATGGTCTATGTTCTTACTTTGGTTGTACTGGAAATCCTATGCGACATAGTGCAGTGCCAAATGCCAACACTCCAACACATTGGCGCTTCTCCTTAGTTGGCACTTTATTTGATTGGTGCCCCTTGACATTTCACACTGTGTACAAGACCCACACAAGTTAGGCTCAATGTGAAACCTTTGTGCCACATGACGACATTTCAGGGCATGCTCCCATGGCTTGTGCTATGTCTGTAGACCAGTAAACAGGATGCACACCTAGAAGACGAATCAACACATTAGCGAGAAGGCGAATCATCCACTGTTATAAAATTCGAACCATTCTGTAACTACCTTTCTTGTATTTGTATTTATACATTTATCGGACCCTTAAGGTCGAAATGAAGAATTGGAGGCTTGTTTCCAATTACAAAAATCACCTAGGAAGCATTCCCCTAGGTTTTTGATCACGGGAATTCACATTCATAGCCATGTAGGCCTTTATACACTTATGTAGTATACATGTTCAATTTCTTTGAATAGAAGGGCATTACTCTGATCTCTCTGTCTTTCAAATGTGTAGTAGTTTACCGCATTTTTTTTTCTGTTGCACGTTCTTCTATAATTCAATAATTTTCTAGCTAAGTTATTGGATTGTCCTCCATCTCCCCATGTAGGGCCTTTATAGTGCAAATTAAATGCGCTCTTCTATGTCATAGCCAATTTCTCTTTTATTCAACATCTTATGTATTTAAATCCTACCCACCCCACCAATCAATTTTTACTTACTAACGTCTTAATCTTCTCTAAGTATCCCCCTCTAGAATCCCTAGCACAACCCTCTATTTCTATACCAAACCCTTGCCTCTCCTCCCCCTCCCACACCCACCAACTTTAAATACTATCATCTCTTAATTGATTGACACCTTTCCTTTTTTTGAACATGATGATGTTGGCCCTAATGACAAACATGAAACCTCATACCCCTCCCCATAACAATAAAAAACTCCCATTTCTATTCACTCATGCTCCAGATAAATAGTTAGATAAAGCTACCCTTAGATGGCGATTTTATGTCTTTCAAAGTTATACGTAGCATTATCCATTTCATGGAAGAGCAAGCAAATAGTACAAATCTCTTAGGGTTCAAAGGCATGGATGAGTTGAAGGATCTCTTTGTCGAATTTTAAAGAAGGTAATTGACAATATGAAAATCAAGCTATATCTCGTAGTTGTTATCACTATCGATATGTATTAGGTCTTTTGATGTTGTTGGAAATAGAAATGTAATACTACACTTACCACTAAATTGCTATTGCCTCCGTGTCCCATCCAGACCAAAGCTTGGGCACATGTGCATTTTAATTTTTTTTAAATTTATATATTTTGTTATTTAATCAAAAGAAAAATGTTTGGATGCATTTTACTTTTCCCAAGTCTGTTGTTTCAGATAAAGATTTCATATTTTGTGGGAAGTTCTAGACTACCTTGTGAAGAAATATGGACACCAAGTTGAAGGGAAGAAAAACCTTCCATACTCAAACTGACGGGACAACAGAAATGGTACAACTCATAAGAGGGTACAACAGCAGCATCCAAGAACATGGGATGAATCTTTGGCATAAATTCAACATTCTTAAAATAAGGCAATTCATACATCCACATATAAGTTGCATTTTGAAGTTTGTTGGGGTTATTTGCTTACCATGCACTTGATGTTGCATATAGACAACAAAAGGAAGGGGAAGAAAAGAATTTGAAGGTACAAGGGCAGGCAAATTCATCATGAGGATTAAACAAATCCATCTCAAGGTTCAAGGACAGATAGAGAAGTCTCAAGCCAAGTCCAAAACAAGGCATGCCAAACATTGTCAAGAGCACACTTTTTAAGTAGGTGACAAGGTATGGCTTTACTTGAGCAAAGGGGTGCTTTAGGGACAAACAAGAAGCTTAAGCCACTAAGATATGGGCCATTCAGCATCTTAGAGTAGGGCGGAAAGAATGATTTCAGGCTTGTTTTACCTTCTTTCATGAGGATGTACTTAGCTGTGAATTGTACGAACTTGCATCTTTATGAGCCTTCTATGTTAGAAGACGAGGAAGAGGAGCAATTACTACCTTCCGTTGAATACTTTGCTTTGGGTGCAGAAGGGGAGTTAGGAGGGTTTGTCTTGTAGAAGAAGGTTAGAGAAATGGGATGAGGGCCATAAGAGTCTTATTAGGATGGCCTCGAAGGAAAGACACCAAGACCAAAAAAATGGTACTTCAAGGAGAAAGTGGGAGAGATTTTCTCACATCTCATGAAGATTGAAGATTTTGTGGAACTAAAAGCCTCGTAGGGAAGGAAGGTATGATCCATATGGGTTAGAAATACAAACACCCTCAACAAAACTTAGTTATGGAAAATTTGGAACAAAAGGAGGAACTATCTTTACCATGTTGGCCCTTCATGTGCAAACTGGTGGTTATAGAAATGTCATGGGTGGTCTTGCAACAAGTGATGGTTGAGTAATTGTACTAATGGTTGTGCATGTGTCACCGACAGTCCTCAAATCTCACAACACAATCAGTAATGGAAACTAAACAATGTCTCTTCCAATTTTTGATGGTTAAGGGTCTTTTATTGCTCGAAAGGGCACCTCCAACGCTTTAATAAGTAAGAGGAAAATCCCAATTGCTAAGGCATGTAGGAAGTGAGTGGCAAGTGAATTTAGTTTATAAGAGGAAGTGTAAGAGGTAGTAGAGAGTTGAGAGAAGCGTAGTAGTAGGGAATTGCTGTAAGTAACTCTAATTGTGCTATTTGTAAATTGCCCAAGTTGAAGGAAGGAGTGGCATTGATTAGTTGCCACTACCAAAGCTAGTTTTCCCCACACTGGGGTTCTAGGGCTAGATTCCTTTGTGTTATGGTGTTGTGTTCATTTGAATTATGCAGTAATTGTTTATGTTTCATTTCCAACAACAAATTCACACTTATTTCAGCATAATATACATCTAAGTACTATCATTTTAAGTTCAATTAAAGCAGGAACAATTATTTATGTTTTCAAATTTGCAAATAATCTCCAACAAGTTGGAGCTTTAGAAATTCAAAAGCAGTCTTCCTCTTCCCCGACATCAGATTGATCACCCTTCTCCCCTGAGTCCCCAATTTCCTAATGACAGTCTTTGTACTCTGTTCTTGAGTCTGTTTCCATGTTTGAAGTATCACTAGACATGCGTCTCATGAGATTTATGCTCTAACTTCTCTATGTCCTCTACATCATCCTCTTGTACTTGTGGTACCTTTCTCTCCCTTGTTTAATCAACTGTCCTCAAAGTCAATAGGGTTGGGAATGTGTATTCCATCTAGCACAGGTACTAGAGTCTTTGGTTTGGTCATGGGTAGGGCAGGCCCAATGTTTGGCACAAGTGTACCATCCATACTATGAAACCATGCCAAATTGTAATCATCAAAGTAACTTGAGGAACGCCTGTCCACTGACTAACATGCAAAATTGCACAATATAAACTAGTGTGTATAAGAAGGGATGACCCTTGAGGATGCTAACTTCCCAAGGGGCACATGTTTGTAGTCAATGGAGGTATTTGTTGCTCATCCTCATTGGAGTCGTGCAAATCGGGATCCTCCTCATCCTTCAAGATGGAAGTGCTCTTGTAATCGTCCTTTGGCAATGAATCTTCAAGGTTTGATTCCTTCTTCTCTGACTTCTTTATTTCTCTCTTGAATATTTATGCCTGGTGACCATCTTCACAAGGATATGCCATTGATATACACTTGGCATTTGTCTGTCATAGGAAGGATCTGAAGCAAGATATCCCTCCCTTTATTCCTTGCATCTCATTGTCACGTCCAATTTGGGCAATGGCATGGAGGGTCATGTAGAATCCCTTCCTCTCCAATTGCAAGAAATCCCTTCTCTTCTCAGCCATATATGCAGCCCAATTAAAAATATTTCCTTTGATAATCCTTCCATTGACTTGGACAACCAAATGGGCATATATGTGGAATGGGTCTCCGCAAGCAACCTATAAGTGATTGTGTCCATCAAACACTGCCATTTGGCGGTCGCCAAAAGTGTTTTTTTAAAAACCTATGTTCCTGTGCTGCAGAATTTTATTTTTTCATTGTTAGACAAGTCAAGTCCACAATACTTCTCTATGGCCTTTTCTTTCATTTTCTGTTAACATAGTGCCTTTTTGTATGTCTTTACAATTGGATCACCATCCATAAGAACTCCAAAAACTTGTGAAAGAAAGCTTGTTTGAAGGACAAAATAAAATGAATTCCTAAAGAGAGTGTCGACCTCCAAGTGTCCTTATTATAGCTCTTGACTAGCTGTACCAAATGGCATATGAACTTCAGCGCAGGAAAAACAAGCATCCTGAAAATTGTTGTCAACCTGGAGCTGCGCCCTGAATCGAAGACGTGCATGAAATGGCCAGTCCTCTATCCGGTTGAAACAATGGGATCTTCTCACGAGAGTGGGTGCCTCAATGGTGAGAAGAACCTCCAGAGAAGGCTGGTTCCTGTAAGATGTATCAGTGAGGATCTCTACTCTATGCTGTGGACTACCATGGAAAAGGGAGAAGGAAACTTTAAGGGGAAATCCTATCTAATAAAGGTGATACACCAAAAGATTGATCCACTCAACTTGGAACCTTGAACACTGAACAAACAAGGGAAAATGAAGACTTTTGATTTCAATCGACCACTTATGCATAAATATTTTTTGAGAAGGTTCGATCCAATGACCAAAACATGAGGGAAAACGATGGAGAGAGGTCTGATACAAGACACTTTGCAGCCACCTAACATCCACTTACAACTTCAACAAAAGACAAAGAACACTTAACATGACCTGCATAATATGATAAGCTAGCAACTAGGTACAAATCAGAATTTGGGAAGGGAGAGAAATCTACCACATATGCAAATTGCTGAATGAATATACACTATGCCAATGCTTGAAATCTGAAAGTACAGTCCTATTGATCGAAGAGGTTACACAACTCACCAATGGCAGAGTCTAGTCTAGCCAAGAGAGGGATCATTTTAATCAAGGCTGAAAGCCATTTGATAGAGAATTACAAAAGCCAAAGATTGGTGTTGAAAAATTGAAGAGAAGGATCAACTTAGATTAACTCAAGGCTGACTTGGCCTTTCAATAAAATATGTTTTCTCTTTGTTTTTGCATGAAGCTTCTTGTGCTTGAGGAAGTGAACTTGTCTTTGTTGTGAACCGCCCACCTCTCTTTGCATGGAAATCTATGCCAATGTCAATTTTAGAACTCTACGTGAGCTGCTGGATGCCGAGTTGGAACGTTTGAATGTTGAGTTAACCGTTTGGTAAGCTGAGTTGGACGAAGAGATCAGCTGTGTTGACTGTTTGGTACGCTGAGTTGGACGAAGAGATCATTCTCCTTTGCATGGGAAACTCCTAGTAGATGTGGCGTTTAACAATTAGTCAACTCTAAATCTCGAACAGTCAACTCGACGTTCGAATTTAGAACTCCGGTTGAAGCTAAGTTGGACCTTCGGATGAGTTGATCCGGAGATGAGCAGGACTTCGACAACCAGTCAACTGAAGCTTTGACTGGTCGATCGAAAATAGCCCTTGCTTGCATTATTTTATCTTATTCTGGTCTACCTGTTCATGTCTATTTCTGGCGGGATTCTATATTTGGATGTATTTTGCCTATATTTGGTCTATATTTCCTCTGTTTGGCCTTTTTCAACTTCCCGTTGCTTAATCTGAGGTCAACTTCCCGTGGTTTAATTCTTTCGGAATTTTGGCTTTACCTTTGTTTCAACGGTTACTTCTCGCGGTCAAAAATTTGACGTCTTGTGGGACGTCACCCTTTGGCACTTTCTCGGGCTTATTTTCTGTCAGGCCCCTTAGTCTTCTTATTTCCTTTGGAATTCTTGTTGACTTTACCTTTGATTTCCTTCAGCTTTATGCTTGCCAATTTTGCCGAATTTGATCATGTGGACTTTTGTTTTGCCCTGGCTTTATTTCCCTCAGCTTTTCTGGCTACAATTGTATGTTTTCTCCTTTCATTTCCTTGGATTTTCTTGCGGCTTTCTTAGCTTCATTTTTTGCCTTATTTCCTTCGGGATTCTTTGCCGCATTAATCCTTTCGGACAAAAAGTCCGAAGGAATTCCTTCAGTTCGAAGGTTTGTTTTTTCCTGTCTGCCTCGTCGGCTTTTCCTTACGGGCTTGTCTTCCTTGGCTTACTCTGAATTTCTTCGAACTTTTTGTCCGAAGGAATTCCTTCGGACAAAAAGCCCGAAGGAATTAATCCTTTGTCTTTTGCCTTTGCTCTTTGTTGAGAATGGACTTTGCTTTGTCGGCTTTTTGCTGGGGCCTTTGGCGTATACCTTTCCGAATTCCTTCGGACTTTTTGTCCAAAGGAATTCCTTCGGACAAAAAGTCCGAAGGAATTAATCCTTGTACCTTTTTTTTTTTTGAACTCCGCTGAGAATGCCCTTTGGACTTTGCACAAAGGTCCAGGCACCGACCAAGTGCCCTCTGCAAGGGCATTTGTCCCTGCATCTGTGCCCTTGTCGAAAAAATTGTAGGGCACCCGGGTTTTTGCAGGGGTCCCGAATTTGACGTGTACCTTCCCGAAGGGTAGGTGCCCTTCGAGATTGTTGAAAATGACCATTTCAAAGGGTACCTTGCCCTTCGGGTTTCTTGTTTTGCCCTCTTCAGCCTCCCAAAGCCCTTTGCAATTCCACGGACTTATGTCCTTCGGATTTCTTTGGACTTTGTGACATTCTGCCTTCTTTGATGAACCATTCCTTCGGACAAAAGTCCGAAGGAATTCCTATTGTAGAAAAGGCCCTCATGAAAGAAAAACAATGTATTCTTCCCAATGAATTCTTTCTTTCCTTGGATGGAGATGTGAATTTTCCGAATGGAGACAATCCGCCTTGTGGAAGAATTGTCAACAAGAATAAATTTACGACCACAGGCAAAACCTAAAACCTACTACAAAGAAGTAATATAAACAGGTTTTATATGGACCTAAAACCACCAAAAAGACCACAAGTCAAAACCCAAGTTTTACATAGATCTGGCTACACCATAGTCAAAAGATTACAAAAAATTAGGAAATAGGACCACATAACACAACCAACTAGAAGAACCAAGCTATTCTTCCAATTCCAAAATCATTTTCACTACTTCCTTACCTTTCACAGTAGTATCCTAAATGGTAGTAGCCGCTGACATGGCTCCCTCTTGCATAGCTTTCTTTTTTGAGCTCTGTCTCATCCTCTTGCTAGGCCCCTCAAAGGATTTGATCTCCTCATTAGCTCTTTTTCCAATATTAACAGCTGCAGCACATATGTTAGATGTAACTTCCTCCATTTTCATTCTACTCTCCTTGATGAGTTCCCTTAGGTTGTTTTCATAGTCTTTGAGCTTGGTGGGGATGTCTCTCATCTATTTTTCCATGTTATTGATTTTGTTCCAAACTGCCTTCTGGTTGTCTTCCATTATTTCCATTTTCCTTTTGAGATCCATTATCTCCTTAAACATCCATGAATCGAGTTGGAGGATAGCCTCTAATTTGCAATTAACCCATCTCGTAGGTGTGTGCCTTCCATCATTTTTCCTTTTATCACTCCACTCTTCTGTGTTCTTATTAGGACTGTTCCTACCTTCTTCAATGTGGTCCTCTCTTCCCCTTTGATTCTGCTCCTTAGTTTCAGCTTGAACTCCCAAGTCTATTTCTTGGTTGTCAGCTTGAACTATGTTTTCCTTCTCATTTATCAAAATAGGGTCCTCAATAGGGTCATCCAGGACTTTATCATCCTCAAACACTTGCTGGTTTTCCTCAGAGTCATGTTCACTATTTTCAGACTTCTCCTCTATGTTAACTCCTTCTTTCTCATTCTTCTCTTGAACTTCTTCTTCCTCATTGGAACTTGAATTCCTGATTTCTATTCCTCCCTCTTCCTCCAAGCTTTCCTCTCCAGACATATCAGTTCTCTCCCACTCTGTATCCTCGTCAACATTCTAATTCTTGACACTAGGGGGCTTGATTTTATCTTTCCCTTTAACAATTTCACTCTTGTTACTCTATGAATCCTTGTTTTTCCCCAGATAAGGGTTCATAACCATGGCTTTATTCTTGCAATAGCCTTCAATTATTAGAATTAATCCTTCATGCAGAATAAGATGCGTTTCTTTCTTCTTGTGAGCGAATAAACTTTGGATCAAAGACAAACACATATCAAATGGAAAGGAAATTCTTACTTTGTGTCTAAAATGATTTAGGAATACAAAGTGGAATTTGTGGACTCTCTTGCTTCTTCCATCGAGTATGAAGTAATCCCAAATATAACATAAGACATCCCTCCAAATGCCCTTAATCTATTCCAGTTCAAAGAAATCCCCATTCTTTTCCAGCTTCTGCTCTTCAACGTCCATCTTAGGGAATTTGCAAAAGGCCTCATTTGAAATGTTAGTCTGCTTGGAGAATCTTATTCCTTCCGTAGGCAGCCCCGTACCCTCTACTATAAATTCCTCTATTAGATTCACTATGATGCCATACAGAGTGACCCTATCATCAATCCAGTTTTTGAAAAAAGCCATTGTAATATGAGGTTTTGAACCATGGAGCCTTTCCATGTAGTTCACAACCTTCCCTCTCTGCAAGATTTTCCAGACATCTTGTTTTGCTCTCCACTCTTCACAATTTTTGGGTTCCTGCTTCCTTGGTTATCCTTTCCTTACACGAGCCATGCAGATTTCCTTTGATACCCAATCACTGTAAACTATACAATGATCCCACCTGCTACCAATTTGGTTCAAAGCTCTCCTTTTTTTAGGCACATTTAGGATCCGCTTCTCATTCTCGAGGGCATTCCTTTTTAATGATTGTAAACCTTTCTTTGCGAAGCCACTCTTCTAACTCATTAGTTTTCTATTACAAGCTAATCTTTCCCTCCTTTGCATGAATTGCGTCATGATGAATGAGCACTCTAAGATCCACATTCTTGTTTAATGTTTCCTTCCACCTCACTTTGTGTCTTGTTCAGACTGCATAATTTGTTATCCAATCTGTAACTCCGTTAGCTTCACGGTAGGTGTGGGTAATTGTTACTTTTTCAAATTTTTTGATTAAATTTTTCATCTCCATCACCATAGTCTCTATAGTCCATGACATAGAATTTTTATTGTTTAGAATATTTATGATATTCAAGGAGTCCCCTTCTAGCCATAATTTAGAATATCCTGAATCCACAGCTAGTTTGATGGTTTGAAGGGCAGCAAAAGCTTCAGCAATATGACAATTCAACTTTCCAACGGGGATCGCAACAGCATCGATTACATTTCCTATATGGTTTCTCAAGACTCCTCTACATCTTGCATTCCCTGGATTCCCTTTAGCAGCTCCATCAAAGTTTCCTTTAATCCACCCTTGAGGGGGGACATTCCAAGTAACACCTAGTCTAGGATTTTCAAGTTTACCATTAGAATTTTCCATTCTTAAGGGATTATCCACTTGAAAGGTTGGGTTTGGATTCTTTTGCGATGAGAAATTCTCCTTAATAGCTCTAATGATGTTCTGCCCCACCACCCATCCGGGAAGTTCTTTACTTCTAAAAATTCGGTTATTTCTTTCCTTCCATATTCCCCACCAAATATGGGGAAGAGTTAGTTTCCATAAAAATATAACTTCAGGATTCTTGGAGGGACAATACCAACTTTTAAGAGATAGTTCCACATTTTTGTGGTGAATCCAAGCAATACCCCACAGATTGAGGATTTCTTTCCAAACTTGCTGCGTAAAAGAACAGTTCACAAACAAGTGATCTCTATCTTCAAAGCCCTTCTTACAAAGAATACACCTGTTCACAATATACATTCCTCTTTTCTGTAAATTGTCCAGAGTCAAGATTTTATTTTGGAGGAGGGTCCAAAAGAAGATTTTGATTTTAGGGATGAGCCCCTTTATCCAGGGCTTCGTCCACAAAGGTTTGTTGCCATTTTCCTTTGAAGTGAAAATGGAAGAAACTTTAAATTGTCCACTAGGCTCATTATGCCAAACAATCTTATCTTCAAGATTAGGGTAGAGAGATATAGCATTTAGGGATAGTTGTATATTCTTGAAATCTTTGCTTACATCGGTCTATTGCTTCTTTATCTTGGATTTCATCTATCAAATGTTTTCCTTTTAACCAAACATCCTCCCAAAATTTCACCTTTTTTCCATTGCCAACTTTCCAAGAGCTTCCTTCTTCTAAAACTTGTTCAGTACCCTGAACTGCCCCCCATATGGCAGATGGATGGGAGACGTCAGGGTAAGAAAAGAAATCAGAGAGGGACTTTGCCTTGAATAAATACTTATGCTTCCATATATTGCTCCATTCTTTGTTTTCCTGATAAACCCTCCATCCCTACTTGGCTAAGAGAGCTGTGTTCATGCTTCTAATTTTCCTTATTCCTAGTCCTTCTTCCCTGACAGGTTTACAAATGTTATCCCATGCAATTAAAGGCATTCTCCTTTTCTCCTCAGTACCTGTCCAAAGAAAGTTGTTAGAGTTGCTAGTACTCTGCAATTTGCTCTGTTTGGAAAAATCATTCCCGCCAGAAATAGCCATGAAATAAAAAACGTAATTCAATCCTGAAAATTCTGGTCACCAGCAATTTTTTGCACAGTTTCCAAGGTCATCTCATACACTGGAAATTTCTTCACACTTCTCAAGGCCACCTGACATATTTCTGACATTACCTCTTGTCAGTATGTTGATGTTAAATTTTTTGTGGGATTGCTGAAGCCTGACATCACCCTTGGCAGGTTTGCTGACATCCCTTCGATGTCTGCTACATTTGTATACCTGCTGTTGTCACCTTGATGTATTCTGCACTTTGTAGACCTGCAAACAAGTCTGTTGACATTAGCTTGACATCTTCTGTAGGATATTACAAGTTCCTTTGGACGACTGCCAAGTTGTTAACGTCACCTGTCAGCCTATCAAGATTCAAACCCATTGGCTATACATTAGTAGTTTTCTATTGACGTCAATCATATGGTCACTAGTCTATTGTATGACGCCTTCTCAAAATTCATGTGTAATTCCTTGGTTTATCATCTTTGGAAAATTTACTTGGTTTATCATGCTCTTTTCCCACTGATTTCTCTCGAAGATTTTATTTGAAGGCTTACTTTTAGGAAAATCCATGCATAGCTTCTAAGTTTTTTCAAAGTTCACCTTCTGCCAACCTTGCTCTCATCATTTTGTTGAAACCTTCATCCAAGATTGCCATCTTTCCTTAGTCACACATCTAGGAAATAGATTGAAGATGGGATGAGTATGCATTCTGCCTCTTATTATAATTTTGTTGGGTAGTTGGGTGGTTAGTTTAGGGTTTTTCATATTTTCTTCCAAGTACCTTATTAACTTTATTTCAACTGATATTAATTTTCCACACTTCGCACATTTAATTTCTTTGTTTTTAATTATTCACTACCCTTTTCCTTTTTTTGTTAAGGGTAGCTAGGAACATAATTAGGCCTAGACGTGTTCCGGGAGGAACTGGCCCAAGTCTTACATGATTTATTACATGCTCATATGTCCTCCAAGTTTTGGGCCACTTTATTACTGTGCAGTGATTTCAATTTGGGTCACTCTTTTTATGAATGAACCTTTTTACCATTACAGCACTACCCCCTACTTTTAATTTTTATTTAATTTTGCCTTTAGTCTTTTTGTCTTCAATAAATTGAGGCACTTTATAACTAAACTGTGAACCATTTTTTACTAGCATAGAGTGCAAATCCAAGCAGGACCCTTAGTGTATACAATATTAATTTAGAACCATTTAGAAGGTCCTTGCACGGTGTCTCATCTAGGGTCTCTAGTCTCACAAACTCATTTTTGAGTGCTTCATTGATCTTAAATGGTCTAACCTAATATCTCTTTTACAGTTATACTTCAAGATGAAGGCACCGTGCTTTTTCATACATTGTTTGTCATGCTAATGCTTTCTTTGTCTTGTCATGATCTTTGTCATCCACTTCGGTGTGATTCTTCTCATCTATATTATTTAATTGGAGAAACTCCTTCAGGCTCTGGTGGTCTCCCAACTCATTCTCAACTGCCATCCCGAGACTCGGCATCAAGTATTCCATTCACAAGGAAACTTCCTTTATGTACATGAACTTGAACAAAGTATCCTCTGTGGTCACCTTGTTGGACATTCTTTAGGCCCACGATATTGCTAGCAATCTTTCCTCACCTTTTGTACCAATCATGCTGTATGATTCTTGAATCATTGCCATGATAACCTTGTTGGCTGCTTTTGCTTGACCATTGGCCCTCAGATAGTATGGGTTGGATAGAGAGAGAAAATTTTGAACTTTGATGTGAGGGGCCATAATATTTCTTTGACAAAATGCCCACCTGCCACTAGTAATTTGTTGTGTAATGCCGAAGTGTCTATCTGTTTGTATATCATGGCTAACAACAACTTTTGTACCATCACATGTGGTCCCATTTGACCTCAGGCAGGTCCTTCATGCGCCTCTTGTAACACATTTATTCTTGCTTCATGCACAGAGGACATGGTGAGGCCCCATCTTGTATAAAAGTCCATTGATCAATAGGAAGATCCTTGATTTCAACATGATCTCATTTCTGCTAGTTGCATGTTTAGGGGGAAGGACGTTGTACATAAGTAATTCTTGATTTTATACCACAAGGGTATGAATGGAATATGGAATTGATGAACGCCTGTGATGTCATCATTGACTCCTCCTGGTGGCTCGCCGAACTGGATCTTGGACAGCTTTTGAAAGATCAACAAAGCTGCCCCACTAATAGAGATGTCATAAACTAAGGATCTAGAGACTTATACAAGAAAATTAAGTGTAGCATTAGGGAGTGGCAGCAGCAATTTTACGGGAGGTCCATTGGGCTCTATTGTTCTTGGAGAGAGTCTAGGGACTTCAATGGTATAGAGCTTCAGATTTGGAGTCCAATTGATGATATGGCCTACCAGATTGTTAACTGTCAGGGATCCATTCGATGAGTATGATATGTATGTTAAATAACTAAATATATGTTTTAAAACTTTAATAATAATTTGAATAGCCTTTCTTACTTCTAAATTTCCAATCTTATCAAGTTTCATTTTTTTTTTTTTTTTCAAAAATATTTGTATATTTGAATATTAAATTTCAAATATATTCATAAAAATAAGCTGTTATATATATTTTTGTGAGAAAGCGTACATGTAGTATTATTTTCAAAGGGCCTTCAGAAATCTCAACATCTCGTACTTGTATTTGTATCCTGGTAAATTAGCTTAAGGGTCCTAAACATTACACATTCTTTTCTGGAGTGGTACATTTGATTGCTCTAATTCAAAAACTTGCTTTGCTGCCTATATTATAGCTTGCTTGACTTGCCTCTTTTATAAGAATTGTGTCAGGTTCTTGATTGAACTTCCCCTTGAATATTTTTCTGCCTTCCTTGCATTTTTACTTTTGGTTTCTGGAATTTCCCATTGTTCCTCATCTTCTAAGTCATCCATTGTGCCATTTATAAGGGTTGTTGGTTAATGTCCAATTGTCGTTCTAATTTATTTTGAATTTTTTTGGGTTGGAGAGCGTTTTCTGTGATCGTTGTTGGAAAGCTTGTGTTTGTTATGTAAGTGCATGTTGTGTATATCCATTAAGCATGATTTTATTTGTGGGTTAGTTTGACGATATTTGTGTGATACCTCAAAAATATCTCCTAGTCAAATCATTTTTTTTTGTATATTTGATATGATTCTATGAACGTGGAACTGGTTAAGCGGAATATGTTAGTTGCTTGTTAGACTTGGTGAACATATTTCCTAATAGGTTTATCATTTGGTTGAACTAACTGAATTCTTAACTGGTTGGCCATTAGAGTTTTTTCCATTGTCTTTTACTGGTTCTTTTTCTTGATGTGACTGTTGTTGAGGAGCTTTAGTAGTAGGAGTAAAATTACCAGATGCATTATTGCTGTTATCAGCAACATGTGGGCATGTTCTTTGACATATATTGACAATGCATTTAGGCTACTTGGACCTCTCCTCTGCAGCCTTTTAGCTTAAAGTTGGCATTCTATGCTCACCATTTTTTATAGAATGTGGATGGCATCGTCGTTCTACCTAACTATCTCCAACATCGTGGGTCACATGGCTTCAGGATGTTGAGTTGAAATGTATTGACCTGAAATGGACTAGTAAGTTCACTAGTCATTATTTCATCACCAAACACAACACTCAAAATTGACAAGTCGAAGACCGAAACTGACAAGACAAATAAGAGGCATGGTTGAGGAAATTTATTGTAGAAAAAAAATCATACGAAGGCAGAGGTCTTAGAGAATGTCTGAACCCCCATGAACCACCGGGCAAATTCAAGCGAGTAAGGCAAGGCCATTGTGATGGGTTTGGCTTGGGCCGAACTTGTTAGAATGCATGCATGCATGTTTGGCATGGGATAATCTTTTCAGAATGCATACATGCAGGTTCGGCACAGGCCAAACCCGTCAAGACACCTAACCTCAATGTAATGTATTTGACCTCTTGGAAGACACCTATGCCCTGGTTCCCAAGGATCCTTACATGTAAAACAAAGTTTCTTTCTTCGGAGTTTATTTCTAGTATCAATTTCCTTGATGGTGTTAGGAAATTCTTGTTGGGAATCCTGCTGTAATGGCTTCTTTTGCTGTCCAAAAGAAGTGGGTTTTGGCTGCCCATAAGGGACTGTTTGGTTCCCAAGGATCCTTACATGTAAAACAAAGTTTCTTTCTTCGGAGTTTATTTCTAGTATCAATTTCCTTGATGGTCTTAGGAAATTCTTGTTGGGAACCCTGCTGTAATGGCTTCTTTTGCTGTCCAAAAGAAGTGGGTTTTGGCTGCTCATAAGGGACTGTTTTTCGCTGCCCAAAGGGTGTGTGCCTTTGCTGTCCTGTAGGCTGGAATCTTCCTCTAGGGGTTGCAGACTGGATTATTGAGTTTGAGGATGTGCACTAGGAGCCCATGTTTACCGAGGAGGCTGCACATTTGGAGAGGGAAGCAGAAGAAGTGATAGCAGAAGGGGAAGCAGAGGCATCAAGAGGGGTCGGTGAGGATCTTGATGATATGTTTGCAGATGATGTTCCAAAGGAGGAATCTTCACCTTCCATTTCCAGGGCATAGCAGAGGAGTTGGAGATGATTTTATGGTGCATTGATGACTAGTCTATGAGCATTGTACTCTTCTTTTTGTTAAAAACTGAGCATTGTACTTTTATTTGGTTAAAAACTCATCAAAAACATACTTATGTGTTTTCTACATTCATTTCATCTTTTTTAATGTGTTTTACATGTTATTTCAGTTTAGTTTATGAATTTATATATTTTTTAAAGTAGTGATAAAGTTGCCGAGTCCCGAGTATGGGCCAAAATTTTGGGCTGCCGAGTATGAGTTTTTAAACCATGCATGAAACAATTGTGTACAGGACATGGCCCAAGAGATCATTCATAGAAGTGCCCTAAAACAAAAGCTGAAAACATGGTAGAAATAGACGATTGGGATCATGAAAAATATACGATGGCTATTAGTAAATCAGCCAAAAGAAAGAAATAGATATGAATATAGAAATATAAAGAATGCAAGAAGTGGTGGAAGCATTAAAAGAAATAAATTCAGAACTACGTCCCATATGGGGACAACTACTAAATGGACAAGAATCAATGAGGGAAAAACAAGTAGCAACATGGCATGATTCAAATGAGGAATCAGATTTAGGTAAACAAATCATGTGATATGTAAATGAGACAATGGTTACGATCCCAGTGAAATTGCAAATTGAGTGTGCAATGCAATAAATAAGCGAAAGAATAAGATAGTAAAAACTAATAGAAATTGAGAGGGGTATTTTGTTACGTGAAAAAGGTGGTACACCAAAAATTCCCATGTAAATGAATGATATGTTCTTGAGCAATACATTGATTGATGGTGGTTTAAAAGTAAATGTTCTTGCTAAACAAGTTTGGCATCAATTAGGATCACCTATATTATTACTGCCAGACTTGCGCCTAAAAATGACAAGTCAACCAAAAATTGTACCAGAAAGTTTACTTCCATGGAAAAATGTTATAATTGTTGGAAACCCAATGGAGATAGAATTTGTGGTACTTAAAATGGAAGATGTTTAAAAAAATATGATGCTACATTAGGACATCCATGGTTAAGAGAAGTATACATCTTACATGATTGGCACTGGGAAAAAAATTCTATTAAAATTGGTGCTAAGAAATTGAAGATGGATGCTAATGCTACACAATTGATTGATGAAAACACATCAAGCATAAGCAACGACTGATTCAAAGAGACAATTTCAACCCAAATAAGAGGGATGATTGGTGATGGGACATCTCCACCCTATGCTGGCGAAGGCTAAAGGTGAACAATTTAAGGAGCAATTAATAAATGGCGACACTTGCAATTATGGAAAAAGAAAATATTTTAGCCTAGATGATCACCCCAACACAACTGAAATTTGAATTAATTTTATAGTGTAGTTTCTCATGCTCACTTCAACAAGATTAGTGTCCAAAACCAGGATTGAATTTATAGTTGTTAACCATGCAACCTAAGGTAAATAATTATTTGGACATTGCAAAAGCAACAAGAGAAGTAGGAGTACATGCAATGGTACCAGCAGGTTCCATTGAAAAATTGGCTTGTACTCAACATTAAGAAAGTTTGGAGACTGGCTATTTTTTATGGGGGCTAGTATTAGGCCTTACTAGGCTTGTAAGGCTGCAATTTAGATAGCTAATAAGGTAGTTTGTCCTTTGATTTAAAACTTAGTCCAGTGAAGTAGTAATGAAGACATAGAATTTACTTTAATGATGGCGTAATGGCTGAGTTATGGAAAGGTACCTTCAAGAGGTATGCTATCTCGAAGGTAACCTTTGGTTGAATTAAGACATTTCTATCATTTCATTGCAAAGTTTATGCAATAGAATAGCTGCCACAACTACAATATATCTTTTGTTTTATTATGCTTATATTTGTTTTTATATGCTTGCATGTGATTGCTGAAATACTATTTACATATATCAATCAATATTGCTGTTCAATTTGAAAATTTAGGCCTTGAAGGGTTCTACATTGGCGTCTTCACTCGCTTAATGTACTATTCCAACACTTGCTCTTTGAACACAAAAGAAACACGAGGCTTTTCTTGGCATTTAAAAGAGATTGGAGTGAATCCATAGAGCAACCTCGTGTCGAGCAAATGAAAGAGTTATCGAAACTCTTCGGCGAAGATCTCTCCAATGGCTCATTACCACAGCCATTGATGCTTCAGCATAAACAAGAGGAAACCAATTGACAAAACAATTGTTATATTCAAATGATATGAATACAAAAACATTAATATTACAATGGGAGCACTTGCTTATATAGGCAAGGCAAAACAATAACCAAGCTAAACTAGTCAATGTGGGACTAAAGTCCACATACAACAAACCTAGCAAGCACGAATAAAAGATACTCTAACTCCTCTCAAGTGAAGCTAGGGGCTAACAATAGATGATGCAGTGTGAAGTCACATGTCTCAATGGATGCCAATCCATCATGCGGGAGTACATGGATGTTGAGTCGTTGTAACCGCCAAGTCAAAATAGGAATGGTTCTGAATATGAGGATCACTAAATACAAACACTGCTCTCCAAAGTACTAGGTAGAATGATGAATCCGAGGAAACATAGCTCAAGCACCCTCCAACACGATGGTGAAGTGAGCACAAAGAATGGTGGGGCTGTCACACTGGTGTCACTGGTGGGGATACCACACTGGTGTCACTATAAAAATCACCAAGAGGGTCATGGAGTCAACAATCCTCATATGGGTTCCGACAAACAAAGTGCCTAAATAAGATACCCATGTACAAAGGAGAAATCTAGAAAACACTCAAAAGAGTGCAATAATGCATATAACTCTCATAAAGTGGAGAAAAAGAGAGAACCCATAGGAAAAGCTCCCCTCCAAAAAGAGAAAAGAAAAATAGAGAGCAAGAAAGCCCCCTCAAAGATGATGTTGAAGAAGTCCGCACTCCAGGTAATCGCAAGTCGTAAAAGAACTCAATCTGCACGAGTGGTCCGAATCCACTACTCAATCACAAAACAACTGACACTGGGTTTCACCAGAATAACTTCAATCAAAAACACTGTCAGTGGTGATGAAAGTACAAAAAAATACATGTGCAAGGAATGTTCAACACCAAGAAGCAGAATGTACATCACACCTCTCCCCATACTGCTGAATGGATGGAGTGGAGAAAAGGTTTGCACGAGTGGTCTGAATCCACTACTCGAACACCGAACAAACTGACACTATATACACCATAATCGTTCTAAAAAAGGAGACTGTCAACTGTTGAAAATACAGATAAGTCTCAAATATGATGGCCTACGGTGGTGATGGAAAAGATAAGCAATTGATGAAGTGAAAAGGTGCCCAAAATAGAGCAGACAAACGCATGAACGTAAACAAGGATGAAATAACAAACCTTTCATGGCACTTTATAAATCAGTGCGAGTACAATATAACCCATACACAAAAAACACCAAATATAGACAAAGACACTGGGCTTCACCAGAATAGCTTCAAACAAAGAGACTATCGACTTGTCGAATAAGCCATCAAAAGAGATGCTCCAAAAAATAAGGGAGTGAAAATGTGTCTCCATAGAAAAAGGCGAGATGCTAAGAAAGGGGCCTCGAGGAGACGTGACACAACTACCAATATGTCAATGTACTAATGTATGTCGTGGGCTGATGGAAGAGTGTGGCAAATGGTGAAAAAATCCATAATGTATGCAAACGCACTATAATAGAATTAGCAGCCAAAAACAAGCAAAGCACATGCAAAAAAGACGTCGGGCTCAACCGAAAATGCGTTCGAGATAATGCGTGCGTGAAGTACACTAGTAGGGCCCATAGCACAGAAGACCTCGTAGTAGTGACTGTACACTCAAGAATATGATATTGGACTCAGCTGAAAATGCGTCCATGAGTGCAATAAATGATGGCAATGCAAAGAAGGAAGCAAAAAGGAAGTTTGTGTTGCATGTGAGGGGGTTTGACCTCCTACTAGACTGGACCTCACTCTCCGATCTATGACAAATGAAAGAGATAAGGTATGTGCAAAACAATGAATATTCCCTCAACAAATGCTCAAAACATATTAAAAATGCATCACCACTAAAAAATGTCATCACAAACCGTAAGCAAAGGCAGCACAACAAATGCGAAGAGACCCCCCAGAACACGACACTTTGATAAAATCTTCAATCTGGAACAATATTTCAATAGGAAAGGCAAGAGCATATGGAGACTCCATCTTTGTTGCACATACCATAAAATATTGAAAGTCATCAAGTTCTTTGCAGAGTTGGTGAAGATTCATGTGAGTAGCCTTCATGCATTCAGTGCCTTCACTCAATTAATTTATTTCCGCAGTTCCGATTTTTTTTTTTGAATGTGAAATAATGGGGATTTTCTTGAAAATGTTTTGTTGGCCAGCACTGCTTTGAGTTTTCATGAAATTGGAATGAATCTCTTAAGCAAACTCATATGGGTAGGAAAGACGTTTTCAAGGTTGAATCTCTAGAAGAGTCACCAATTAGGACGAATTATAGTCACCTAAAAACCCTAATAAATATTTGTCTCCCACACCATGGAAAGGTGATGCTGAAATTGGAATGCCTTTGTCATGCTACAACAACTGTATGATGCTGAAATAAACTGATACACCCATGTTACAATCATTTGTGATGCCCATTTAGATGGTACAATAACATTGATGAGAAAATAAATATCTACAATTCTTTGTCATGAAGAACATGTAGACTAAAATAATGGTAAAATGCAAACCAACTTGCTGCCCACTATTGTGATGCTTGCATTTGAATGCTTCTCATAACTTCAAGTATCTGGGTAACTTCTTGCTTGGATTGCTTGCTCTCTTGGAATGAGTACCTTCAACTTTTCTTGCACATGTGCTAAAAGTGGTGAGAAAAACTCGCATATTATCATGAAAATGTGAATATGCTGAAAATAATACAACCATTGGATGCCATTGGCTGCCCATACTTGTGCTTTCCAAGTGGACTTTCTGCTTCATACTCAACCTTGAAGAGTGGAATTTCCCTTGCTTGCCCATACAAGTTGAGTCGATTCCCTACTTGCTTTTGCCAACAAATGAAACCATCAAACAATTTTAAATATACAACTTGATTCGTGAAGGTTCACTATTCTTTCTTTTATCATAAATTCAAATAATGTTTTTAGATAACAACCCCAAGGTTAGTCCATTTTATTCCGAATCACTTCAAATCTCCATCTATGCATTACTCAAATTCTCATTGGAGCCATTACTAGTTCATATCGTTTGACTCACTCGTGAATTTAATATTTTACAACCGCATTCATGAGGGTAAAATTAGCTTGCTGAATTAACAAAGACAGTGTCTCTTTACTGATATTTTCAACTACATCTTAACATTTGTCTATGGAAAATATATATTACATGGTTAGCAAAGGTGACGTTCATGTAAGAATTTCGTCAACATAATGTATTTAAACAACAGTTATTAGGCAAGGCCCACTTCGCTGTGCAGCCAAAAGCATTATCCAAAGATACCATAGTAACTTACACAAATTAAACTAACTTGTTCCTTGGTGTCTTATGTAGTTGATCGCCTTAATGTGATAATAAACATAAATATATATACCCACGTAAGCCATGTCTATGTTTCGTATGGTTTTGTGCATGCATATTATTTTACCTCCTCTCCATTGCCAAGAGGAAGGTTTAGAGCTTCCTCAATCTATCCCTTCGGTTGTTAAATTCAACAATGATTAAAATCAGTCTTGGCATATCATATTAACTGCCATTCATACAAACTCTTTAAATATTAGGCTAGCTTTGCCACATCCAATTAAAGTTAATTTCAACTTGCAGCTCTTATCGTCTATATCAGCAAATCTGCAAATCATAAAACATAAATATCAATTCTAGGCAACATACTAAAAAAAACCCAGACACATCTATTTTCATTGTATATAATAGTACTAAACTTGACCCCATCAGGGGTTGATTGTATTATTTGTGATTGTAGCGGATCTTTGATTAGAGCAATGTCTAGGAAACTTCTAGACGACACCAACAATGAAGTAGAGGCTTAGGCACTTGTTAATGGGATTGAACTTGCAATCCAATGCAATATCGATAAGCTCATCATCGAAGGGTATTCGCAAATTATCATTTCTGCTTTTCAAAAAAAAGGTTGCTACTTCTTAGAAGTTGTTAAATGTTTTGTTGAGTGTTTGGGATAGATTGTTTCTCTTTGCTTTCCTAGAGTCTAATCATTGTTACCGTGATGCCAATGCTGCAGCCGACTTCCTAGTCAATTGTGGCATCGATCAAATTGAAGTGAGTCGTGTGGACAATTTGCAGGAACCCTGGGAGGATTTTCCATCCCTTATCTCTATCGATTTGGGACGTTAATTTTTATCGTCATTCTTTTTGTATTGTTTTTAAAAAATAAAATTACAAAAAATGGGAAGTCTTGGCATATTGACAATCGAGCGGAGCTGTTGCAAAGTCTATCGATGTTTTTAGCAGATGGGTCTTATCTTCTGCTAAATCTTTCATCATAATCACCCATAATGATTACTCTTGCGGCGATGATCTTTCCATAAATGCAAAGGACACATGTTCATTGGCTTGCGTGATGGTAAGCCTGCGGCATGCGTGCCTCGAGATGTTTCCATGATGTCATTTGATCGCTCTTAATGGCCTTGATGTGGCCTGTTTTCCTTAAGCCGAATGGTGTTTTTTGTTCTCTACTGGCTCTCCGCCTAGTTCCCCCACTGGGTTGTGGTGTGTCTTCTCTGGGTGCTGTTGGGTTTATCATGGATTGTGGGGTTGCAATTGCGCTCGCCACTCCTGCTGTCTATGGCGGAAGTTCCATTTGAGAGATGGCATTTGAAGGGGGAATATCTCAGGCGCAATTAAAAAATATCTTCCGGATGCCAACGGAGGCGCTGTTCGAGGCTATTTCGTTGGCGTTGGGACCTTATTATCTGGAATAGGGCATTCATAGTCGCGTCAACTTGGAGGTGGCTGCCTTGTTTGCTTCGGATCTCATGGCGTTGCTTTTCGACATCGAGGTGGTTTCCAATTTGGTGTCTTTCTTCATCAAGCCAGAACATCGCATTGGCCTCTTGGAGGACATTGCCAGGCATGATTTGGGTCCTCTCCCCAAATTGCCATTCACCGGCTTGGATGGTTCTGGTCTGGGTTCGGTGTCAGCCTTTCGCGCTTTGGAAACTCGTTTTATGCTCTTGGTGAGCTTTGTTGAAGAATTGCAACAAAAGGTATGTTCTTTGGACTCTTCGGAAGGACACTTTCTAACACTGCCACCCATGGTGTAGATAAAAAGTCCAATTGCGGAACTAACTCAATGGAGGGAAAGTCGTCATAACAGAGCTAGGGTGGAAGCAATTAAAAAGTTGTCTAAAATGGTGGCCCGTGGCTCGGTTGCAGCTCCTCACTGGCTCATGAAATTGCCAAAAATGACAGTTTCAAAGGTGATGCAGGGCAGAATTGATAGCAACAATGCAACTGCTTCTATGAGAGGTTGCAAAGTGTCTTCGCAAGAACACAAGTGCTCGGTTTTTGATGAGGTCTCTAGTAATGAATTTAAGGGCAAGGAAATTATTTTGTTGAAGCCCTGGATGATATGGCTCCGCTCTGAGTAAGGGTTTAGTTTCTTTGTTGTCGGGTTTTTTGGTTAATTGTTTTTTGATGGTTGGCCTTTGGGTTGCGTTGGAGTTTTCTCTCTAAACCGTTTCTGTAGTTTACGTTTTTTTTTGTCTTTTTTGGTCTCGGTTTGGATTGCCACCGTGTTGGCTGTGCAGGGCTCTGTTTTCAGCCACATCTTTCACTTTCTGTGGCTGATTTTTTGTAAAAACTTTTATATGGCTGGGGGCCACACAAAACCCTGTATCTATCTAAAAAAATAGTACTAAACTTGAGCTCATATAATTGAGCTACCTAAATATCTACAAAACAGGATCGGGGTCTTGTAGTTCATATTGCAAGGGCCTACACAAGGGATATATTATTATTTATTCAATCAACAACTTTAATATAAATATATATATGAACCTTGCTTAAGATTCACTTATGACAAAAAAACATGTTTTCTTTCTAGGTAATTACTTCACATATAACATTAACATTGAACAAAGCACAAGCAACAAGGAAGCCCCCCTAACTAACTAACCTAACTAAATAATGATGTGAAATACCACTAGATTGTTTCATTTAATAGTATTTGGTACCATTAACCACTAACATTATGGAATGGACCTGACTTATGGAATGATGGTTTGTAATATGAGACATGCATAAAGGTAGAAACATTAGCACCTATTACCCTTAAGGAAAATAGAAGAATACAAGCTGTCAAAACTACAAGGAATATCATTGGCCAAGGTTTGGTTATTGTAAACAAATAACATCAATTATGACGCTCACAATCAATCATTTTAAACATAACATAAAGATGAAAAAGAGAGTGGTTTCCTTATTCTAGGATTGAAACATAACATGTCTACTCTTGGCACCATGGAAGCTACATCACAAGATTAAGACTTACCTATACACTAACAAAATAATGTATTTAAATAAATCTGCCATAATTTAAATAATCAAGTTAAATAATAATTTAATTGATAAAATGCTAGGTTACCTATTCGGGTTCGGGTTTGAAGAACCGGGTTCGTTGGTGTGATGATTTCTTTTTTGCCTTAGAGAATCTGAAACTGTACTATAAATCATAATTCGTGAAGTGGCACTGATTGCCAAATTCATGCTGTAAATAAGAGTTCCATTTTCCTCGAGAATCACATGACCCCCTTTGTTTATTATGTTCCTTTGTCGTGACAGTGCTTAATGAAGCTTCAAATTCACATGCAAATTGTTTGTTGCTTGTACCAAATACCTGGAACAACGATTCATTTCCTCGCTGAAATCTGACTTCTGCAATTTCTCTTTCGTGCATCTTGAGGTGACTAACATGTTTGGACACATAATCTAAACTTATGAGTTGTTGGGTTCCTTCACCTGGGTGCGATCTTGGGGACAAATAACTAAACACCATACTATACTTACTCAGAAAATTGTGAATAGCAAAATGGTGTTTATCCAACTTACCATACAATGAGAAGGTACAAATGCCATCTAAAGCCAAGCATTTGGCTGCCTCTACTACTTGTTCTTTACAGAATGAACTCTCCATCCTCTTGGCTGTGACAACTCTTGGGGCTCCATATGCAATACCTTGGAGCACTATCTCTTTTCCTTCTGATTTGAATTTCAGCTCCATATTTTGATAATTTTGTGTGAATTCCCCAAGGGAATGTAACCACTGCACCCTTAATACCATATTTGTTTCCCTTGGGCATTGGAGTCATCACACACTCTGTGTCTGCCAAGTGTAATCTCCAACTACTGAATTCTATTGGTACATTCCCTGCACGCCTAATACCATATTTGTTTCCCTTGGACGTTGGAGTCATCACGCACTTTGTGTCTGCCAAGTGTAATCTCCAACTACTGAATTCTATTGGTGCAAGGAATAGTAAAATAATCAACGACAATAACATTGAATCCATCAAAGTCCTCTTTTTTCAAACCTCTTCTGGGTACCCATTGCTTATCTATGAAGTTGTGGGTTGCCCCACTATTAATCAACACTATGAATTTATAACCATGCAAAACTCTACGAACTCTGAAAGTGTGATATTTAGGTGCACCATAAAGTGCGGCAAGGGTGCCTCCTAAATTGAGCGTGGCAAGGGTGCCTCCTAAACTATCTCCTTCCCTTCTTTCAATTTCTAGTTCTCTTGCTTTAATTTCTGGGTGAAGTTTCTCTGCTTCCGACTCATCATCTGATATCAACTCTATGTAATGTACCTAACCTTGCCCAAGACATATGTGACCAAGCCCCATGGATTCTTGCAAGTGAAGCACAATTTATTTCTTCTGAGCTCATTTCTAGTCTCTACATCTTTACCCAATCTCGGTGGCAACTCTTTATGCTGAGAAACTCCTTGCTGAAATGGTTTCTTTTGATGCTCAAGAGTTGATGTCTCTGGCTGCCCAATAGGTGGTGTCTCTTGCTACCCAACAAACGATGTCTTTGAAAAGAACTTGTTCTTAGGTGCTGAAGATTCCACGTTTAAAGCCCTCTTAATAGATTCTTGCAAAGACAAGCGTCAAAGGCTTTTACCAAACCCTTGAGTGGTTTAGTTAGTCCTACAAATAGAACAATAAGTCTTCTTTCTGTCACATCAGGAATTATAACTAATAATCTATGGAATTTTGCAATATAGCTCTCCACAGTTCCATACTGCTTAAGCTAAGCTAATTTTAATGTCCCATTTTCGGTACATTCCAACATTCTTGGAAATCTCCAAGAATATTGGAGAGTGCCAACCTTTTTGGAAAGAAATTCTGATAGTGGCAGTGAGTTCGGGAGACCAAGATGAGTCCAAGGATACTTTCTAGATGCGATTCTGGCATTTTCAGAGAACTCCACACTTCTTGGAGAAGTTGGCTATTTTTGGAAAGCACCAATTTTCATAAAGTTCATTACCCTGAGAACTTAAGGTTATTTTGGCATAGTCAAAATTCATATTTGGATTATTTTAATATTTTTCGTAACTTTGGGTGGATGTGCGAAAAATAATTAAAAAAATTAAATAGTTAAATGTTAAGTTGTCGAAAAGTAAAAATTAAAAGACAACTTATATTTAATTATTTAAAAGGAGACTAAAGTCACTTTTTGGAGGGAAAATAAGGGGACACAAATAATAATATTTTATTATTTCAAAAAGTGCTTATAAAAAGAGAATATGATTAAAATCATTATTATGTTCATTGTTATTTTCTCTAGAGTTTTGGAGAGTCCGCGTGTTCATCCACTTTGCTCAAGGAGTAAAATCTCTGGTTTTGGTACAGAGAAGACTTTGGACCCTAGCGAGAAGGGCTATTTCGGTGAGAGGATTCATCCTCAATCCGTAGTAGTTGTATTTGCAGGTGTTGAAGGGAAGAAATATTAGAATATTTGCAAGTGAATATTAAATTTTTGGACAGATTTGGGTGTTTTTACTAAACGTGGAAGTGTGAGGAGGATTATTGGAGAAAGATGTGGGAAGTAAGGAGACTTCAGTGAAAGCCCAAATCCCGTTTCAAGCTGCAGCCCATCTTTGGGGTTTCAAATGCAAATAAGAAGGGTCGTGAGTTCTTTTGGAAGACATTGGGTCTTTCCTAGTTGCTGCAGTAGTCCGTACAGGTCAACAAGGAATCATATTAGCATTGTTTTGATTTGTATGAAGTCTATCAAGAATTTGAGGTCAGCAATTTGTTCTTTCAAATATGTATAAAATACTCTTATCAACAATACCATGAATGCATACAAAGTGTTTGTTAAAATGTCTATGACTTGTTTTATGCATGACAACTATTTGTAAATATGCCCTTGATCAATAATATAATTGCAGTTGTTCTAAGTGATTGAAATCATAATTCCTTCATAATAGACTATATGCAAAATGTTTGACGAAATGTCTGTAAGTTAGAAAATCAGAAATAGTGCAAGTTTGGAACAATATCCCCTGGTTGGAGATATTTCACTAATTCCCTGAAGTGGATCTCATGATCTTTTCTATCAAATCTCTTTGTAAATCTTTGGCTGAATTCTTCCAATGTGGAAATAGATCCGTGCCCTTGGGTGATCATACCATGATACCATCACTCATGTGCTACTCCTTCCGAGTAGAAGGTAACAAATTTATTTGCCTCTTCATACATCGGATTTAGTGAGAGACAGGGGTCCAGCTTCTATAACCAAGAAGAACATTTATTGGATCCATCATAAGTAGGAATGGTAATCTTACCCAAACACTGCTGGATGTCTTTCCGGGATTGATCCTGCTGAGTTGTCCTTCCCCTTCTTGTACTATTCTTTATTATTAGTCCACAAAACTCTTAAAAAGTCAATGTTTGTTGTATTGCAAGGCTGAGTCCTTCATATTTTGCATGAAATGCTGCAAAATCATTTGCTTGGAAAGTCTTGGATGGGGAATTGATTGAGCCTTGCTCATTAGCTGACAAGCTTCTTTCTCCTTGATTTGCCTTATTCTAATTAGCATTTTGCAGAGCTTGTACTAACCTTGCTAAGGATTCTCTCAATGTCATTCGGATTGTTCTTTCCAAATTTCTTTGACCATGACCGATTATTTCCTGCAAATAACTCATTTCATCTGTAAGAGTTCTCTGTTCTTTGTCCTCTATGACCTCTATTTCTTTTTCTAGTTATTGAGCCCTTCTTTTTTCTCTTTGATAATACCTGATTTCTTTTTGATTGGGTTTCATATGAAATCAAAATATTATTTTCCCTTGTAGGCTGGTAGAATCAATGTTCTGATACCATTGTAATGTCCCTTTTTATGTAAATTTATGGATTCTAGAATTTATTGTGATTCCCTTGCCAAAACTGGATAAAATTCAACTACTAAAATAACACATGCAACATTTAATACTAAAAACCCAATTGCATTTTTTATTTCAATCCACTGATTACACATAATAATACTAAATACAATGTCAATTGAATAATAATTGCAACAGCAAACGCTGACTTGAAAAATGAATTCCAAAAAATGAAAAATGAATTCCAAATGCTGATATACAACAACAATATACCCATACAGTAAATATGCACAGTCAAATAGCATTACACAACATGTTTGTAAGTCATATTGATGGTTGTGATTAAGGACAACTATCTAACTCTGCAAGACTTATGTATTTCACTTCACGGCAACCCCAATGGAAATATTTCACTAACATCAATGCTCAACTATCACCAATCAACACAATTTAGGCCATGCTATTATTACCAAGCAGTCCACAAAGACCAAGATTTGGGTGTTTGTCTATTACAACAGTCCAATGGTGGGTAGCATTGAAACCAAGGTACATCTAACCCCTCAATGTCATGATCTAGAAATTGTACGTCAACAAGTGAGTAGAAAGGACAAAAGAGTGTTGTGGGGTGTGATGCCAGCGTCCAAGACCAATTGATATTTCTAGATGGTATGGCAACCCAATGATAACAAACAATAAACCCCTATAAATTCCTCTATAATCCCTCACAAATCTTGAAATTGATAATAATCCACAGCCAACCTGAAATTGATACTTAATCCCGATTTGTTAGCACAATTGTAATCTCTAGATGGAATCACCATGAAGGAAATGAGGGTTTTCATCCTCGGATCTTGTACACTTAAAGAGTTTTTCATCCTCAGATGGAGAAGTTGAAGCAAAAGCTCAAGCTTTAGAATAGGATTTTGATTTCAATATTGAATGAATAATAATCCTTTTTTTTGCTCTTAGCTCCTCTTTTATAATTTCCTCTTTTTTAGTTTACCCTAAAAGCGTTTTTACAACACTTATAATAAAATATTACTTTTTTGCCCACATGATAATAAAATAAATCTCCCTTTTCAATGTTATGAAATAAAGTAACTTAGGACAACTTATAATATTATTATTAATTATTTTCATAATTAAATATTTCAAAAAGGGGACATGACAAGTGATAGCTTGGCATAGTCCCATCTCCTTTTCTTTTGTAATCTTGTTTATCAATCTGTGATTCTCTATCATGTGTGTTCGCATCACATAACTTTCAGTAACAAGTGACAATGATTTTCTTGGCATGTTGCAATAACAATTGGTTGTGCGTTTCATGATCACCTTTACAAACTTCATAAGACAATGTCACAACTTGAACCTTTTTCTTTGTGCAATTCTCCTTGGTGTGACCCTCTACTTAACACGTGGTACACCACATCGGTTTTGACACATCCCGCATAGAACTTGTGGAAAGATGTAGTTTTGTCGCCACCTTCGACATATAGGCTTTAAGAAATAGGTTTATACTTGTATTGAAGTTCCCAACAACTTCGATTATGAATGCAACATCCAGTGTTTCCCACACATCAGTGAAATTCTTCATTGCAAGTTGTCTTTTGAATGTTGGCCGCTATCCACCAACAAACCGTTGCACATGTTGCAATGGGTGGATCTTATAGGACAAACTTGTAGAGAAGTGTCTTAAAACACGCAACATACGCACACATGCTCTCACATGCATCTTGTTTGATCTTTCTTAATGCAAAGATGCTCCTTGTTCAAACTCAGGAATATGAAATTCTTTCCCAAAGACCTTCAATTCCTCAAAGTTGACCACCATATGATTTGGGCCATACTTTCAATACTAGGTATGCACATGATCTAACAATGTCATCACAAACTAGCTACCCTTTTTCTCTTTGCACTTTGACTCATTCAATGCCTCTCAATTTTACATTTATGGACGAGGTTTATGGCATCCTTGATCCCTCTATGCTCTGGTAACTTCATCAACAACTCATACAGTTTTCGGATGAGCCACCACATGTTGTTAAGTATTGCTCCTAGATGAAATACCTCCTTCGGATCCACTAGGAGCCCCTCTTGTAGTTGTAGCCGGCCCTACACTCCCTTGCATAGTGCCTCCCTGATTCGCAACTATGGGGTTAAATGATGGACTAACCACTCCAGCCAACAGACCTTGCACATTGGCTCCTCCCAACAGACCTTGCCTGTTCTCCTTCTATGTGTGTATTACCTTTTTCTATCGGACTTTGAAACACAATTTGTTCCAAAACAAAATCCTTGTTCGTTGTTAGTGGATACCTCTTCACCTTGAACACTTCCAAATTGATTCCTTCCTCTAAATCCAAGTTCATATGAGTTTCAGTGTCTAGTGAATCAAAGTTAGAGCCTCCTTCATCTACTATGCTTCCCACAACTTCATCATCTTGTGAGATCCAATTATCATCTTCCCATGGATTAACCTCAAACAAGGAACCTTCCACGTGCACATAACCATACAAAAAGGAGTGCCTTTCACCTTTACACAAACCCATCATGTCTTCTTTGTTTTTTTATAGATTCCAACATGACCTCCTTGACTAGGCCCTCTCATCCTTCTGAGATCCTTAGCAGTGATTACCTTATCTGTAATTTCATTATATTTGTGCATCCTCTCTTCTTTGTCATAAATAGTCTCCATCTTTTTGGAAGTTATCTTCACCAAACTTGTGCATCACTCACCGTACTCTTTTCCACTCTTCTACCTAACCCCAAGAGAGCAAATTTAGCCACTCATCCTTATGGTTACTATTTCCCAATCAACCATGAGCATCTTGAGCCACACCAGAATTTATAGAGTAAATGATCCATTAGGCTTGCACAAAAATTGAAATTCCACTTCCTCTGGGCATGAGTACGTCAAAACTGAAAATTATGGAAAGTAGCTATAGAAAGCACTTCTCCACCAAACATCCACACATGGTTAGCTGCATATTTGGTTGGAAAGAATCAGAACTTTGGAATTAAGTATGGATGGACTAAAGGAGTCAAGTAGTTGAGAAAGTTCGACAACTCACATAAAAAGATCTCATAAAGATCACTCAAAATATGCTCTTCTAACCACTTCTTAGGCTTCAAACCCTTGCTTCCAACAACATTCTTTACAAACTCTAAAGCCTTCATGTCAAACCAAGCTTCCACACGCTCTAGAGATATACATCTTGCCATTCACAAAGCCAATCTCCTTGCTCTCATCAAACACGTTCCAGA
The DNA here is from genome assembly GCA_037957365.1 of Torreya grandis. Classification (NCBI taxonomy): domain Eukaryota; kingdom Viridiplantae; phylum Streptophyta; class Pinopsida; order Cupressales; family Taxaceae; genus Torreya; species Torreya grandis. Next base: position 323,858 of record JARHVA010003886.1, read on the forward strand.
CAATGGAACCAAAATTTTGTGTTTGTTTTGTTACCTAAGTAAGCCCTACACATGCTACAAAATGTGCAATAAGTAGACAAAATCTCAACGCTTAGTACACCGGCCTATTACTTAGACCTGAAGACCTAAGCACTCACCTGGGGCACAACAAGAAAAACTGAGATGCCAATTTTGAGAATTAAGTATAAAGATACACACAAATCATCTTACACTACGAAGCAAAGGTAAAAGATATCATCCATGTACACAAAGATTAACACAATACCATTTAGGACATAAATAAAATCCTACCTTCCTTTCATATATTCATGTCATCATACAATCAATATACAATATAAATCCATCAAAAAGTATACAAATATTACAAAGCTTTCATGACTGATTATACTTCTCCAAAACCTAAGTTGATCCTTCGATACACTTCTTCACTTGCAAACCGTCCAACCTCTCCATATGTCTCAAATGGGAGCCCAAGGCTTCTATTTATACTTTTCTTGGATCCCTTGGACCCCTATCAGTTGTCTTATTTATCTATCTGTCATGCTAATTGTCTGCACATCTAGGCAATATTCTCTTTTGGGTCCCTTCCACCTATCCACATAGTGGCATATTCTTTTGCTCTCATGGCATATGCTTATCCAACCTGGATCCAACCTAGATTGATCCTATCTGCATCCTTCATATCTAGATGTGTGCCACTCGTCAACATCTCCTTGTGTTTCCTTCTCCAAGTTGCTTCCTTGATTTGATGTGCTTCCTGTCACCCCGTGCATTGCATATCATGGATCTTGCATCTAATCCTTCATGCGTTTATGATCTTATGTAGATTTTACTCATGCAAGATTGCAAGACACTTGTACGCGTCTCCCTCGTGCATCAATCCTTGAGTAAGCTTGTACAATTGCGTTGAGTACAATATTAGAGTCAACAACTATTCCAACATCAACCAATGCATCATATCTAAAACAAAGGTATTGTAAAAAGTCGATGATAACTAGGAATATAAAACACATTCGTTTTTCCTTCTCTTTCAATTGAAATCCTATAAAAGAAATAAATATAGGGTAAAGTACTTGAAAGACATGTTGCCAAAGATTGATTTAAACGTTGAATAAGCAATGAAAAAACTTAATAAACAATGTTACTTTAAAGTGAAAGCAAACTACAAAGTTGAGGCAAGAGATTTGACGAGTGAGGAAACCATCGAATGGGGGAAAACCTCACAATATTATTAGAAGCCTTGCAACAATGAATCTCCAAGTACATGGTATGTAGAAGCTAAGAGAGAGAGAGAGAGAGAGAATGGTCTTAAGCCAAAAGAGTATCTCAAGTATGCAAGAGCAAGAATGTGTAACAAGATTGTAGAGCTACAAAAGGCAAGACAAGAGAATAGCTAAAAAAAAGAGGTAGAAGAATAAGGAGTTACATATACAAGCTTCAACATGTGTGCCAAGGGTCACTAATTCTTTACAAGTGGGGAGGATGTATGTGATATGTGGGGAGAGAGGAGTTACATGCAAGTAACTCCCAAAATTCTAAGGAGAACAAAGATGTGAGTGACACCTCATGGAATCCAGATTTATGTGTAGTAATAATTCATATAAATACAATACCCCACATATGAATTAAACTTAGGATGAAACATTATCCCAAATAAAGGGTAACTTAACACACTCATAAAGACTTATGAAAAGACTTGAATAAGATTAATTCTCCAATGCTCCTCCTTAAGCTTAATTTGAGGTTACAAAAATGGAGACAAACTTTTTACAAATAAGGAAGTTGAAATTATATGATACTCCCCCTTAATAGAAACTTCTTTCAAAAGAGATTACAATATTTTGAGAGAAAAGAAGAAAAAGTGCCACCAAAAGTTGCAGGGATGAAAATGTGATCATAAAAAATCTTCAAGAATCTTCTTCGGACAATGTGATCGATTTGTAATGGAACAAAGACCAACAAGAAGGAGAAATGATCTATGAAACCCCACAAAACAAGTAAGTTAACACCAATCTTTCAAGTTAAGTAACCAATATGCTATCAAAATGCAATATACATACATAACGTAATAAAAGTAGATGTACAACAAAGCAAAATGAATAAAATACAACTTCTATCACAAAGTGCGAAACCCTGTACGAAAAGAAGTTATTTAGAAGTATAATTCTTTTGCAACAAAAATTAAAGAATGCATAAAGTTTGAGCTTAATCAAAATGGAGACAAAGAAGATGTGTTACTTGCAAAAGATGTATGACGTGAAACAATAGAAGAAGCATCGCATGAAGACACATTAAAGTCTCTAAAAGATCCATTTTCTTAAAGAATCCAAATAGTTTTACCCTTAGAGATAGGAGATTGTCATTTTTTAACAATGCAAAGTGTTATGAGTGGATTTACCGCATGATTTGCATGGATGTAATTATTAACATTTAGAGATACGATGCTCATGTTTTCTACAAAACGCGCAAGGTTTATCATTTTAAACCAAAGCATGAACATTAGAAACATTATAATCAAGATAAGTTACATTATAAGTCCTGTGGTAAAGACAATAAGATGTCAAATTTGCATGAAAAATAGTTGATTTATGAAAACCGAGATCTTTATAATTTACATTAGATTTAGGCAAAATAAGTTAAAGAATATCATCACACTTACCAAGTCTACCACCTGAACAACTCATAGAGTTCATAATTTTTAAGTCAGGGTTGGTAGAAGTGTTCAAAAAAATTTTAGTTGTAAAAACACAATGAGTTTCAACATTAAAGCTATTATCATGTGCTAAAGATGCAAAGTTAGCATTTAAAACGTCAATAGAAGATTGCAGAGTTTGCATTTGCTCAATAAAAGAAACTTGTAAAGTATTTAAAGTGTCATTTTGACATGCAATTTGTTTTCCTAAGAGCAACTATTTCATCATTTTTAAAAGAAATAGTTTGCATAGTTTTTTTAAAAACTGAAAAAATGGCCAATGTAAAAGTCATGAGAGTAAAAAATACAAATTTAACTATTATTGAAAAAATTCAATTACTACAAACATTGATTGATCCAAAGAACATTTAAAAATATTCATCTTAACAAAAAACTAAGATTTGAATATAAAGATTTGTTTGTCACAAAGCTTAGATCAATCAACTTGTAAATGTAAACTTATACCAAAACACCAAATTTTCAAAAAAAAATGAATGCTCTCTTGATTCAATAGTTAAAAAATTCTAATTTAAATAATAAAATTGGTAATAGTATATAATTTCCTGGGGTAAAAAGAAGGCAAAAAAAAAAACCACTTTGAAAGTGAAACTTAATTCTTTAAACTAAAAAATTACATAAATAACAAAAGCATATTCTTGTTTTTAATTCATGTAAAAGAATTTTGTCTTTGATTTAAAAAACTACGTGGCTTTAAAGATTTAGCCTTTTGAGCTATAAGAAAAAAACATGAAGAAGCCAAACTAATTTTAAGTTTGAGAAAAAATTAAACTTAATAGCAATTCTTTTACCAAAGCATAAAGTTAAATTTCTTTGAGAAAATTTTTTCAAGTCACAAATTTGAATGCTTAACAAAATTTGCATATGGATCAAAAAGGCTTTGATTGAAAAATGAAAAAGCTAAGCCTTAATAGAGTTTTTGATTGTTGATTTGTTGTTAAAGAAAAGGCGAGTTAAAATTTTTGAGGAAAACATACATGAAGCTTATTGATTGTCTTGAGCATGTTTTAAAAAAAATTAGAATCATGGTTTTGTTGATTTCTCTCAAACAGTGAATTGGGTTTTCTTAAAATTTTGATAGAATGATCTTAGTTAGAATATGAAAAAAATTATAAAATTAAAAAACAAAAAAAAAAAGTTTTTCAATCAAAAAATACATATATTTTAATATGACGAGTTTTTAAAAAATTGCATTAAACCAATGGAAAAAATAACATTTTATTTGTGCAACCAACGTTAAAAACTAAAAACTTCCTTTTGATAGCAACCTAAAATGCATGTTAAAATGAAAAGATGTTTAAAAAATGATAAAAATTTATGCTAAAAGATAGAGAGACTACAAATCGGATGCAAGGGTGCAAGCCCTTGTAAAAGAATTCGGATTTCTCTTCCCAAAAACCTACACAAACTCAAGTTTCAACGTCAAAATAAAAATATGTTCTAATACCATGAAAGAAATGTTGTCAAAGAACAAGCAATGAAAAAACTTAATAAATAGTGTTACCTTGAAATGAAAACAAACCACAAAGTTGAGGCAAAAAAAGTTTGACAAGTGGGAAAACCATTGAACGGAGAAAAATCCCACAATATTATTAGAAGCCTTGCAACAATGAATCTCCAAGTACATAGCATGTAGAAGCTGAGAGAGAGAGAGAGAGAGAGAGAGAGAGAGAATGGCCTTGAGCCAAAAGAGCATCTCAAGAATGTGTAACAAGCTTGTAGAGCTACAAAAGACAAGAAGAGAGGAGAAGAGCTAAAAAAAAAGAGTTAGAAGGAATAAGGACTTACATGTGCATGCTTCAACATGTGTGCCAAGTGTCTCTAATCCTCTTACAAGTAGGGATGATGTGTGCGACATATGGGAGGAGAGGAATTACATGCAAGTAACTCCCAAAATGCTAAGGAGGACAAAGATGTGAGTGACACTTCATGGAATCCGAATTTATGTGAATTAATAATTCATATAAATACAAATTCTCCATGCATGAATAAAACTTAGGATAAAACCTTATCCCAAATAAAAGGTAACCTAACACGCTCCTATAGACTTAGGAAATGACCCAAATAAGATTAATTCTCCAACAATACTTGTGCATTAAAATCTAGTGGTTGAAACTACGAATCCTTGACTTCATCCATACCAAAAATATGAAAGGGTTGGTGTTGATATTCCCTCTGCCACCCTCACAATATATTCCTGGGTCTGTGAGAGGTAAGGAGTACATGCTTTCAACTCTAATGTGCTATATATAAATACTCATCTTAATTGTTCTACCACTACCACTGCAATCTTCCCACACACCCATAACTTTGATTTTCTCACACAATTCTCCAATAAAGGGATAAGAAAGGGTGGTTTGGGGTGTAAAACAAGAAATGAATTAAAAACAAATAAATTCATGTTGGGCCAAGACAAATAAAAAATAAAACATTTGCAGTTTATAAATAGTGAGAAGAATGGCTCAACCAACTCAGCATATGTAAAATAAAATTAGCCATTGAATAAACCAAGTGGGATCCATCAAAACATTTTACATTCCCTTTATTTTAATTATTGTTTGCATGAATTTATATCGTAACAACACAAGAATTTCCCATTTCTCCTATACATAAAATCATTGAACCGTGGTTGAAATTTTCCCCATCTCCATATCCAACATCAAATCTACAACTTCATTAAATACAACTGCTAATAAATATTTTTCCCTCTCCTACAACTAACCCCCACGAATAACTGGGCTGAGACTTTTCCCCCTCTTACACACCTAGCAAGGCCTTGTTACAATATGTATACATTTAAAGCTTCCAAGTCTTTAAATGCAAATGAAAAGAAAGAACACAGATTTGGCATTCTAAGTATACTCTCTTGTCTTTCTCACATCCCACCCAAAGAAAATAAGAAATAAACAACATAAGGATCAGATAGAAAAGAAAACAACAATAAGATGATTTCAAAAAGACATAAAATAGTTAAAACAACATAATATTCCATATTGCTGAACATACAAGAATCCAAAAATTTATCTCTAATAAATTGGTTGTTTTTGGAAGGATGTGAGAGGTGTGTTAAAGAAATAGTCACTCCCAAATTGTTGTCAATCAATGGACTTTAAAGCTCTCCTTTGGACCTGAGCGTGGATGGGCCCTTTGGCGGTTTGGGATATAAGAGTAGTCACTCTTTGCCATGTTTTATACTATTTCTTTCTTTCAACATTGTTTTCTTGTTTTGGAGACCTTTTTGGTTTCCCGCTTTTTCTTGACACATTTCTGTAATCTGCAGTCCCTTTGACCTACTTTTGTGGTCATTAGTTGGACATTAATATATTTATCTTATCTTATCTAACACCACCAGTTTTCTGTTTTCGTCTTCCAAATTGTTGGCCAACAAATGTGGCATTTGTACAACTTTGAAGTCTTCTTCACTGCTGTGCACAACTGAATGAATCCCCTTCCTTTTTGTTATTTCAATTATATTTATAATATCCTTGTTTCCTCATCACTTTCAGAAAATCTAATGTTTCTCATAAGTATGGGGATTAGCTATATACATTGAAATTTATCTTCCTTTCATCAAAACTTGCAGGTCTGAGTATATGGGCTTAAAAAATATGACGGGTTCCATTCCTTGACTTCTGTAGGAACACATTTAATAGAAAATATGATATCTTTGTCTTATTGATTCTTGTCATGTTCTGGAATGTCCCCCTTTTTGAGCTAAGTCCTTGGATGAGACCCTTAGCTTGAGCATTCCCTAGGGCTAAGGATTTAAAGACAAAAAGGGGGACTAGTAGTAAGCTTCAAGATTATTTTGATAAAGTACTTTATTATCCAAATTTGAGGCCTTTTTAAGAGCCATTCTAATAAGTACTTTTATAAGGAAGCTTGTGTATATCTTTTTATTAAAAATAAAAGTAACTCTTCCTCTCTATTTTTCGGCACCACAATTGGAGGAAGATTATAAAAGAAAGAGAGGCTCCTTCGAAAAATGCATGTTGAATATTTTGGAATATTGCATTATGTCAAGCTTGGTTTCCACCTCTTGAGGACGAAAACCTTCAAAAAGTGTCATAGGTTTGGGGATAAAAACCCCCATCCTTTCTACTGGCACAACTCTACTCAAGGGTTGTAAGTGAGCTTCAAATTGCATGTTTTTGTGCAAGTGGATCATTCAAAGGTGTTTTTAGACACCACCTCAATTAAGGAAATATTGTATACTTCTATTGAAAATAGGTTTTTGTAAAGTTTACAGGTTTTGAAGAGGATCGAATCATCTTGGGAGATTGTCCGTGTTGCGAAATACCATTCCAAAGGGTGGCGACTTGCCTAGGGAGCTAGGTGAACCACTTGGAGGGGTCTTGAAGGCAAAAGGGAGTTGTTCGTGTTTTCATGGTATTTTTTCTGCTAGGGTGATTGGTTTAGAGAGCGGATTTTGGGATTTTAAGAAGGTTTTGGAGTGCTAGTAGTGTATAAAATATTGCTAAATATTTTATACTATTTCTTTGGCTTGGGCGACTTGACCTAAGAGACTTGGGAGGCTATTCGGAAAGAGTTTGGGTGAGTTGAACATTCTAAAATTTATCCCCAATTTTTCTTAGTAGGAACGAATCAGTTGTGAAGAAGTGAACTCATCGGAGGGTTTTTAGACTCCATTCGGTAAGGTACTTGTGGTTCTCTATTTTCTGAATTTTTGTGACAAATTATCATAGGGTTTGGAAGGAATTTGGAAAAAAAAATAATAAGGTTTTATCATAAAAATTCTGCTATTATTTTATGAGGGGCGATTCACTTGGGGAGCATTTTTTGAGTTTTCTAGGTTGCTATTAGGCCCTAAAAGGTACACAAATAATATTAAAATTATTTGGGTATTTTTAGCATAATTTTCTAAGGTCCATTTTCATTTTAATGAGTGAATTCAAAGGACAAATTTGAAATATTTAACTCAGTAATTTTCTGCACTTGGACGAATTGTTGTGAAGGATTTTTGAAGGTTTTGAAAAGGCTAAACTTAGAAATATTTCAATCTTTAATATTTTTATATTTTATCAAATTTTTGGTGAGTTTTTGCAAGGGTTTGAGGGCTGATCTTGCAAAGAAAATACAGTTGAACTTTCAAGAGAAAAATCAGATGTTTTTGGTAAGGCATTCTCCAAGGTACATGCATCCTTTATCACACATACAAAGGTATTTATCACAGCAGTAATTTGAGGGTTTATGCATGACTTATTTAAAGATTTGAGGTGCAAAATTAAGTGGCAATATCCTTCATCTGCTTTGGAATTAATTGTGCAAATATTGGCACCTAGGGTTTGTTATACATATGGTGTTTGAGCATATATTTGTCAGCTAGGGTTTACTGATTTTAATTTTCAGAATTTAGTGTGATTGGAGTGGATTAAGGGTTTTGTTGGAAAACTCTCTTTTATCATCATTGTCCCAATCTGGGGACATTAAATGTGCGTATTAAATCGACTGCCATTTTTTGTTTATTCTATACAATTAACACATTTATGTTTCTAATCTTTAAAATATTTAACTTAATTTATATTTACTTTTCCATGTCAATTGCTTCATATGTTCTTTCCAAGTCATTAAACCATTTCATCATGCCATGTCATTGGTGCATTTTTAACCCAGCCAACCAACTTTGACCGAAAATCCATTGTCTCTGAAATGTCATGTTTAGTCATTGGGAAACATTTTTGTAAGGATTTCAATGGTGACACCCTCTATGTCCCAAAGTTCCTTTGACTCTAGAGTCACCTTGCTGCTGGATTGACCCAATTACCCTCTTATGGAACCATGCATCCTTATGGAACCATGCACCCCTCTTCAACTTTGTTTAGTGTTGATATGGATCTTGTGATCCACACATAAGATGGATTGGTTCATGTTACCTCAACATTCACATGAAAATTAATTAACTTGGACCATCACATGAATTACAAAATAATTAGAATTTGTTCAATTGGAAATTTCACATTAATATGAAAAACAACATATGATATCCAAGATCAAATAGGTCTTTGAATATGTCTATGCCATAGAATATATAACATTGCAACATGCTTGAGTATGAAAAGTCGTTATAAAACCCAGTTTAATCAAAATACACAAGTCCCAAGAAGGCAAAATAATAATTACATAGTTCATAGATGCACTAGATGTGTCTACAAAATGGGTGCCACATAGAAGGGTGCTACACTCTTTCAAGGATAGATGACCGGTTGGATCAGCCACAACATAACAAGTGCTTCACAAACCTAGACTTGAAATCCAACTACCATCAAGTCTTCAAGGAGGACATATGGAAGATTATATTCAAGGTTTGTACAAATTACTTGTAGTCTCTTTTGGTTTATGCGATTCATTGACCACATTCATCAGATGGATGAATGATGTGTTGAGACCAATCACAGTTTCCTTTGTTATTGTGTACTTGAATGAAATTTTGGTTTTTAGAAAAATATGGGAAGAGTATTCAATGCATTTGAAACAGGTTTTGCAGGAAAATACTCTCTTGTTCAATGAGATGAAACGTGAATTTTCCAAGCAATCGCTAGTCTATTTAGGCAATGTGGTTAGTAGAGAGTTGAGGATTGGCCCTGAAAATGAGGCCATGCTCAACTTGCAAGAACTTTCTAATGTAATTGGGACAAGGAGCATTGTGGAGGATGTTCATTGCTTTATTCTTCACAATATTAGCTACATTTCAGTCCATAACCAAAAGTTGCAAAACTTTTACTTGGGGAAAAATCAGCAATGTGCTTTTGACGAGATGAAACATAAAATCAACAATGCATCGGTATTGGCTTTACCTAACTTGCAGATACCCTTTTAGGATGGATGCAAGCAACTATGCATGGTGGTAAACTGGTATGTTGTTCTTCCATATGATTTCATGGGAAAGTTTTGAATTATCGCACTCATGATAAAGAATTGCATGCACTTGTACAAGAGAAAGCATAACTTGTTAGTAAATAAAGTATTGTACATACCAATTAGGTTTCCTTCAACAATTCCATTTGGTTATTATGTATAAGAAAGGTGTTAGTAACAAGTTGGCGGACATGTTATGTAGGCTAACTTTGATTTCAGCTTTGGGTACCATATCTACGCTTAAACATTTCATTCATTAAGTATATGGGGAGGATGATTCCAAGGATAAATACTTTGGTAGGTGTATTAGCAATTGCAAGGAGCACAAGATATTGAGTTCAAACAAGATTACCACTTCAACGAAGGGCTGCTCTACAAGTTGGAGAAGAAGCATGTGCTCACAAGAGAAGCTCAAACCTCCAAAGTACCTGGGCACTTTGGAACAGCCAAGACATTGGAAAAATTGCATAGATATGTTTATTGTCCAAAAATGCAAGATGTTTCAAAGTTAATAAAGGGATGTGTTCTTTGAAGCACTAGCAAAGCAAGTAATAGGAAATTGAGTTTGTATATGCCATTTCTGATTCCCACAAGGTCATGAGAGAGCATTTCTATGGATTTTGTAGGGGGTTTGCCTATGTCAAGAAAGGGGCACAACTATCTTATTGTTGCTGTATATTGGTTTCATTATAATGTGCATACTTATTCCTTGCAAGAATACCTTTTAAGGCCATGAATCAGCTGAATTGTTTCTCACTAATGTTTAGGTGCTTTTTGGTTTGCCTAAGCCCACTGTTTTAGATAGATATGCAAGGTCTTTTGGCAGATTTTGATCACTTTGTGGGAGAGGAAGTACACCAAGTTGAAGAGGTCTACTATTTTTCATCCACAAACTGATGGGAAAATCGAGGTAGTCAATAATGTATTGGTGCAACTCTTAAGGGAGTATAATATAAGGCATCCAAAGACTTTGGATGAAAGTTTGGTAATTATTCAACATTCTCACAAGAGGGCAGTGAATACACCCACTAATAAGTTTCCTTTTCAAATATGTTTAGGGTACTTGCCACTTGCCCCTTTTGATGTTATTTTGGGACAGCCAAAAATAAATCAAGAGAGCTGGAAAATTCATCGACAAGTTCAAGCAAATCAATCTTCAAGTTATGAGAAACTTTTAACTTGGATCAAGCTAACTACAAATACTGCAAAATCAGTAGAGTGGAGCACAAATTCCAAGATGAGGACAAGGTATGGCTTTACCTAAACAAGGATGGATTCCAAGGGAAAGCAAAGAAACTAAGCCACTAAGGCATGGTACTTCTAACTCTCTGAGATCATAGATCAAATAGGAAATGCTTTCACACAAAACCTATCTCCTTACATAAAGATGTAATCAATTGTGAATGTTGAGAACTTACGCCTCTTTGAACCTATTATGCTAGATGAATAAGACGAAGGTCCGTTGTGCTTTCAATTGGAGACTTTGTATCAAATACTTGAGAGGAATTGGGGGAAGATGTGGTACTTCAGAAGAAGGTATGGACAACTAGAAGAGAAGAGTGGCAAAATTGACAAATTGGCTTGAAGGGCCAACTTCCAAGCAAGGGTGGGAGAATTATATCCTCATCTCCTAAGTAATTAAGATTTTGGGGACCAAATGCCTCCCAATTGGGGAGGCATGATTTGAAATGGATCCATAAGATTCAGTAGACTCATTTTATCACCCTCACACTCAAACCAAACAGACTAACGCTCAAAATTAACAAGTTGAAGACCAAATTTGACAAGATAAAGAAGATGCATGGTTGAGATAGTATGATACAAAAGCAAATTGGACCAACACAAAGGCCATTCTCCATGACTGGACACCCAAGAATCCCCAGGTAGGTTCAAATGAGTAAGATGTGGTCATTTTGACAGGTTCAGCCCCTGCCGAAATCGTCACCCTAAAGTGTGAAAGACATGATGAATTTGGCCTAGGCTGAACATGTCATAATGCATGTAGACAGATTTGGCATAGTCCGAACCCATCTAGATATAACAAAATGAAGAACCAACCACCCATAAAGGAGGAGAATCAAGTACTCTTCTCACCTTTTGAGTTACATCTTCTTGAGGGGTGTTTTAACAAACTACAAGCATATATATGCATGTATGGCCATTGGAAAATCATCTGGAGTTGATTGTAAATCGCAACAAGCTGTAGGAAATTTGTTTTGCAGTCTCGAGGGAAATCATTGTAGAGCAAGTGTGAAGGTTATTGGAGAAGCATGTTATCATCTCCCAATGGTATTATGATGCTCCACAGTTGAGCCATGGCTTGTAATCTTACAAATTGGTGATTTAAAAAAGAGACACAAATCCATCGTTCCTAGAGTTTTCATCCACAATGGGTTCCTCCATTCAAAAATTTGTATTCATGGTCATACATATGTTGGTTACTTTTTTTCATGTTCATCATTATATTCCTTCATGCTATATCTATTTCCAACACTAAGGCAAACAAGTCAACTCTATGTTAATGCTGATTTCATAATTAGAGCACTAATTAAAAAAAATCATTTGATTCTAGTCAATCGTAGCCCATTTTTGTGAACTAAGCATTGGTATAACCAAGCTAATTACGAATCATGGATCAATATTCCGTATGGTGAGAGGATTATACGTCTTTATGCCCTTCAGGAAGTGCAGACTAAGGGCCATTTTATCTTCAAGTATTATTATTCTTTATATAAACTTAGGTGGTTCTCTATCCACCTTATTTCATTACCTTGATCAGAGGTGTCTCTTCCTCTTCCTTCAAGAGTTTGTCATTTTTAGGAGGAGGTCCTTCTTCATGTAGCCCATCGCCCCAATGGATGGTGTCTCTAAGTGCCCTTTTGATCCTCTTGATTACATACAAAGGGGTATAAATTAATGAGATGACACTCGTGTACCACGAGTAGAGTACCCCAACTTGCTCATTCTCATTCTTGGCATCAAGGATTTGATTTTGATTCTTCAACATCGAGGGCATTGAACCCCACCTAGCATGTAGTTAAGGTCATGGGGCAAGTCACACATTCCTTGTTTCATTTCCATCATGAGATGTTTATCGGCCTTGGGTGTTATGAGAGGTTCAATGGGGGAGTGCCTTGCTTCCTCCTAGGATTGTCCAACTTGGCCCCATCAGCCTTTAACATTCTAGGATGGACATTGTTGAGTCCTATGTTGGCCCTTTTGCTGTTGTTGACGATGATGTTTTTGGTTCTTCTAGTCTGAACCTTGCTATACACACGTGACTTTGGTTTCCATTCACGGTTTCCCATTTTAATCTTCATCAATAACATGCTTCATTAAGGGGTCCTTCCCTTACATGTATATCTCTAGTTATACTTAGATCTTAGTGCTTTGGGTTTAACCACTTTTGGTTTACCCTATCTTGCTTTGTTTTGTTTGCTTTAGTTCTTAGCGTTTAGTTACTTTCATAACCTAGAGTCCTTTTACCCAAATTCTTCTTTGATCATTTCCTTTCTTTTTGAAATATTTTCATGGAAATATAATACCAAATTTCGGCATATAGAGAAAATAGTCTTACCCATCTTGGGTGGTCAAGGGCAGGTCTTTAGTCGGATTCTTTGTTGCAAGAAACTCAACTTAGGGCTCACGTTGTCTTTTGTTATGGCAAGAAATGAGTTGCCATTCAGACAGCCTGTTTCATTTCCTGATAGAGAAACATGTTTCCAAAAATCACTTGAAATTACCATAATTTATGAGGCAGTTTCAGGCCGTTTCTAGTTCACTTTGTTATGTTTCAAGCCATGTTAGGTTGTTTCCAGCATGTTTTGGGCTGTCGACAAGATGTTTCAGGCTGCTTTTATATTGTTTAATTTCTAGCATTTAGGTATATGTAAACTTGTGAAACTTTATAATGACATATATGATGTATCAACCTTTATGTCTGCAATTGAGAATGACGAATCTTTTAAATTTTTTGTATGTTTGAAGTATATATCAGTCTTTTTATATAAACTATAGGTATCAACATTTGCCGCAATATCCTATCCAACCATTTATTCCATTACGTTTCTGTTTTCTTGATTATACTTCTTTCCTGTTTTTAGCATTGTAGGATGAATTGATTCTAGTTTTCCAATATTTCATAAATGTTTTGGTCCTATTCATAAACCATGGCCCCCCATAAAAAAATAATTCTATTTCTTCTTTACATGCAAAGAGAATGGTGGGGCACCTCTTAGGACCTATTAAAATTTCTGATTTGACTCTAATGTCTCTCTCTAGTTATCAATAATCCATTAGTCTCTTGGGGGTTAGATGTAGTTCAGTGAACCTGCCGATATGCTTTTGGACTTCGTTGTTTAAGGGTTTGTCTATGATGGATGCTTATTGCTTTTGATTTCTGTTCATAGCCTAGGGTCCTTTTACCTTTGTACTCTCTAGGTTCCATTGACCTATTCTGTCTACTACTCTTTTTTAACTGACTGTACCCTCTAGGTTCCATTGACCTGTTTTGTCTACCTCTATTTTATAACTGACTGTAATCTCTGAGTTCCATTGACCTATTTTGTTTATTCCTGGAGATTATTATAATTTCTTTCTTTCTTTGACAATTGTTTGTGTCGTGTTTATGTTAAGGTATGCTTCAAACCCTTCCAGCAATACCCCACTATAAAATGGCGAGGGTGTCATTTACTAATTCATAATCTTCTAGTGTGGAATCCCTTAAAAAAGACGATACTGGTGGCACTTGCTTTTTTGCTGAATGAAATGACCCAAAAAATGTTAGAAAATAATGTTACATATTGTTCTTTTTTATTTATATGCGTAGGGGAAAATATCACATATTAACATGAGAATGTCTTTAAGACCTTAGAAATGCGATGTAGCCTAAGAGAGCAATAGATTTTATTTTTAGGATATAAATAAAGGCTTGTTAAAAGAGTTTTTGGAAAGTTTATTGGCCTGAAAACAAGGCTACCCTTGGGGATTTATCAAGATAAATTCCTACATACATTAGGGTGCTTGTTATTTATGTTTTTCGCCATCATATGTTAGACTTATCCATACTTCTTTGAGGCATTTAATGCACGTTTTCTATCTAATATATATATTAGACATCCACTTGATCCATGATTTGCCCTTGTTTTCATATGGTCTCAAGTTTTAACATTTAAGGAATTTTTTCTATGCAGGTTCGGAGGATGTTCAGATAAAGATGGCAGACTGCTTGGCAAAGATGACCCTTGCAAACAATGGTAAAGAACTCATTGCAAGGAAAGGGGCAAAAATACTTGTTAACATGCTTTCATTAACATTGGAGGCAAAAACGTCAGGCTTGCATGCTTTGTTTAATTTATCAACTTTGGATGAGAATTCTGCTGTTCTTGTTGATGCTGGTATCTTGCCACCACTAATGAATATTCTTTTCAAAGTGCATTCCATACATAATCCTGCACCAACAAATTTGAAAGAATTAGGTGCTGCCACGTTGGCAAATATCGTTTCCAAGGCAGGGCATTGGGAGTTTGCACCTGCTGATTCAGAAGGTAATTCATTGCAGTCTGAAGTCATAATTCATAACCTTCTGGGACTATTAACTCATGTTGGTCCCAACTGGAAAGTTAAGCTTCTCCAGATACTCTATGGCATTGCTTTATCTCCACAGGCAGCAGGTTAGTGCTCCTCTACATGTTTAAGATTTAATTCTATGGAATTTCAAGAAGATTTAGAGGAGGATGTGATTTTAAATCTACCATCATCTATAGAACTAACTTCTTATGTTTAACATATTTTCTGATCAAATTCCGTCTCTCTGTTTGTCAGACCCCTTTGTGTGCAAGTGAAACCTAAAACCATTTTACCACAAAAGCCTCTAAAATTTCACAATTGAAGACTGAAGTCTGGGAATATAATGGTTGCTACATCAGCCCATGGCATATTTACCAGGATATGCAGGTATAGGTACATCCAGTACAAGTACTGGTGTAGGTACTTGTTGACTATTTTCAAAACAAAATCGGGATACACCAGGGTACAAGGGTATGTCTATATATGATATATACAGAAGAGTTAAAAAAAATTGTTCTTGAAAAAAATACCATCATTTCTTATGATTCAACATTTGTCAAACATTTGGCATGCATCAACCAAAACAATTTTTTGCAAATGTTTGGCTCTCATCCAAGAATAAAGGTAGAAGGTGAAGGTGGTTTTTTAGGCCATCACCAGGCGAGACACCAATTTGGTGTATGAGACCCCCCTTGTGGAAGCCAACGAGAGAATTGTTTTCCATTTATCTTACATGTTCAAATTTTGTACTCCTGAGTGTTGACCTCATGTCCAAGCTCAGTAGTAAACTTGAACTTTCCAATTCATCTATGCCCGGATTACCACAAAAACCTGTAAAAACGAACTGTTTGTTTTCTTCTACCAATTTTGCATTTTTTTCTACTCAGATTTGCAAGCAGTGTAGCACTTTATTGATTCAATTTTTAGTACAATAACCTAAATGAAATGAACTTTAATATATTTTTCTTGATTGTAATTTGCTTCTGTTAATCCAGTGGGCCATGGTTAGTTTAAATTGGGGCATTCGCCATGATGAAATCTGGGTTCAAACCTCACTGGGTGTGGTGGTTGTGTAAATCAGCCATAATAATTTGTCCTTTTTTGTGCCCGAGGCAGTTTGAAAGTGCTTCTATTTCAGATTAAAAAATATATCCTTACTTTGTACCATGAGGCAGTTCAAGTTGTTACAGATAGGGATGCTATGCTACTTAAGTATTTCATACATCTAATACATATTATCATGTTTAGACCCTTTGTGATGCATGTCATGTGCCATGACGGGCATGCCTCATTTCAACGACAAATAAAACAAACAAGCATAAAGGGAAGTGCCAGACTTGTTTCACTGACAAATAAAATAGACAAGTATGAAGTGAGGCACTAGACTCATTTATGTGACAGATGAAACAAAAAAGAATAAGGGGACGCTCCCCAATTATCTTAGCGAAATGCTAGGACGTGCCCTTATTGTACATGGTAGGCTAGGAGGTGTCAGTAAACATCTGCAAAAGTACCAAATGCATGCATATTGGTTGGGTGTTCCATTCCTTGTGAGACACGTAGCCTAGTTTTACAGGCTAATGAAA
Organism: Torreya grandis; assembly: GCA_037957365.1. Taxonomy (NCBI): domain Eukaryota; kingdom Viridiplantae; phylum Streptophyta; class Pinopsida; order Cupressales; family Taxaceae; genus Torreya; species Torreya grandis. The sequence goes on from JARHVA010003886.1 coordinate 340,598, forward strand.
ACCTAAGTAGCCAATACGGATGTGGATACGGGTACAGATACTGATACATGGATACACCGATTTTTTTTTGGGCTTGGATGCGTATTTGGATAATGCCGTACAAAAATATATATATAAAATTAAAAATATAAAAAATATAGCCATATAAGCAAAATTAAGCACATAATATGCATAGAGGAAACAAAATATGTTAAATAACCACAAACCATACTCATAATTCAATGCCAATTGTCATAATATTCAATGGTCGAACTTAGATTAGTCTTATAGACTTATAACAAGTACATGGTGCAAATGTTACAATGTATGGATAAAAATAAAGACAAATCAGCATATTCATTATTCACAATATTCATATTTGTCTTCAACTGCGATGTTCTCATTGAGAGCATCATCATGTGGTTCCTTAGAAACACAAGGAGTAGCAGTGCCACTCCCACTAGTAGCTCCACTATGCAGGTCGTGTGAAGCACCGTCTAGCTCCATGTTAAGCAATGAAAGGTAGGCAACGGAGGCATCCAAGTCAGTAGTCTCTGGGTCCACATTGCAACACTTTGTTGCCCCTTCCTTGTAATCAACTTGTTTGTATGTGAGAAGATGCAAGTTGGAATGCACATATACCAAATTCTCTGCTCTTTTTGCTGCCAATTTGTTGCACTTGATTGAGTGGATAAAGGTGTAGGTATCCCAGTTCCGCTTAGCTGAAGAGGAACTTGCAACCTATTGAGGCAACTTCAAAGTCAATCAAAATTTATAAAAGTTAAAACAATTCTCCAAAAGAAGGGTAAAGAGTTAAAAAAATTAAAATCTTACTTGTGATAGAATTTTTATTGCAAGTGGCTGGAGGTGGGTGGATGTTTGTTCGCGGAGGTGGCAAGCTTTGTTTTCAAAACTAGGAATCACACACAAATGGGCTTTCACTCGACGATACAAGCTCTTGTATTTACAATTACACTCTGAGCAAAGCCAAAGGAAACATCCTCCACTTGGCAGCTGTTCTAACATCGTCACATACTTCCAAAGGAGCGCTCGCGGATTGGCTTTGAAGGCTATCCTTTGGCCCACCGAATTAGCACTTGTAGCGCTAGACATTCAAGCAAATCCCTATAGCCCTTGGTCAAAAAATAATAATGTTTCTATTAAAATTTAAAGCATTTGGCATACACTGAAAGAAAGTTTAAAAGAATAACAAAAAAAATTAAAACTAGTTACAAACATTTAAAAACTTGAAAAAAAATTCACAAAACCAAAAACCTACTGTAAATCAACAATCCTTTTCGTTGCAAGCTCCTTAATCTCCTTGGCGCCAATTGGGTATAGGTAATAGTGTAGGATTAACAAAAGAAAGGAGTTTCAATCCTAAGCAATTGAAAAAATGAAGATGAGAGAACAAATGTGCAATGAGAGGTAAAAATGCAATGAAAGGTAAATGTGTTGTTTTCTTTTGTTAAAATGAGTGTGAGAGCTGCCTTTAGGGTTGAGAGTATACTTTAATTTGTTTTTAATTATGTTTGGAAGTCCATGTTTGACTTTTTATTAAGCAAAATTGAAAAATAAATTAAAAAAAGACATTTTTTCTGTAGGATAGGGGGTGGACACGGGCAGGGTACATCCTGCACCCGGCAGGGACGCCCAGATACATCCCAAGACGTATTCAGGCATACCTGCAGGGTGCAGAACGTATCTTGCCTGTATCCGTATCGGATATGTATCATATCCATATCAGGCGGGGGAGGGGGAACATATCCAGTAACATAGATGAAAACTATTAGAACACCCACAGGCCTGATCAGAACTATATGTAGGGCCCACAAAAGTTGTGTAGCAGAACCTGTGATGCAAGCTGTAAAGATCTTTAAGTGTAAATATTTGATTGTTGTTGAAACGTTGATTGCCACTACAGCTGTCCATTTTTGTAGATATGTGGTTTCCGTTAAAAGGCGCTGTTGTCAACCTAGAGCTGCGCCTTGATTCGAAGAGGTGCATGAAATGGCCGGTCCTCTATCTGGCTGAAACAATGGGATCTTCTCACGAGGGTGGGTGCCTCAACGGTGAGAAGAACCTCCAGAGAAGGCTGGTTCCTGTATGATGTATCAATTAGGATCTCTACTCTATGCTGCGGACTACCGTGGTAAAGGGAGAAGGAAAACTTAAAGGGGAAATCCTACCTAAAGGGGGTGATACACCAGAATTTTTGATCCACTCAACTTGGATCCTTGAAAACTTAACGATCAAGGGAAAAGGAAGACCTATGATTTCAATCAATTACTTATGCATAAGTATTTCATGGAGAGGTTTGATCCAATGGCCAAAACTTGAGGGGAAACGATGGAGAGAGGTCCGATACAAGACACTTTGCAGCCACCTAACATCCATTTACAGCTTCAGCAAAATACATAAAGAACACTTTAACATGACCTGCACAAGGATAATCTAGCAACTAGGTATGAACCAAAATTTGGGAAGGGAGAGAAATCTACTATTTATGCAAATTGCTGAATGAAAAAATACACTATGCCAACGCTTGAAATTTGAAAGTACAGTCCTTCTATTGATCGAAGAGGTTACACAACTCACCAATGGCAGAGTCTGGTCTAACCAAGAGAGATTGGATTCTTTGTTAATCAAGGTTGAAAGCCATTATGTAGAGAATTACAAGAGGCCAAAGATTGGTGTAGAAAATTTGAAGAGAAGGATTGACTTAGGTTAACTCAACGCTGACTTGGCCTTTCAATAAAATATGTTTTCTTTTGTCTTTGCATGAAGCTTCTTGCGCTTGAGGAAGTGAACTTGTCTTTGTTATGAACCGCCCACCTCACTTTGCATGGAAATCCATGCCAATGTTAATTTTAGAACATAACATGAGCTGCTTGATCTCGAGTTGGAACGTTTAGAACGCTGAGTTGGACGAAGAGGTCAGCTGAGTTTGACTGTTTGGCAGTTGAGCTGGTCGAAGAGATCATTCTCCTTTGCATGGAAAGCTCCTAGTGGATGTGGCGTTTTAACAATTAGTCAACTCTAAATATGAAACAGTCAACTTGTCATTCGAATTCAGAACTTTGGTTGGAGCTGAGTTGGACCCTCGGATGTGTGAGATGATCTTGAGATGAGCAGGACTTCAATAACCAGTCAACTGAAGCTTTGACCGTTGTTTGAAAATAGCTCCCGCTTGCATGTATTTTACCCTGCTATGGTCTGCCTGTTCCTGTCTATTTCTGGTGAGATTCTATATTCAGATGTATTAATCTATATTTCCTCGGATATTCTATTTTCAACTCTTCGTCGGATTATCTATTTTCTATCCTCTTTTGCACAGTCAACCTCCATTACTTTCGGATTTCTAGTTGTCCCGACTTAATTCTTAGGGCCTATCTTCTCTACATGTATTTCCTGCGGCTTTCTTTCCTTCGGCTTTATCCTCCGAAGTAAGTCCGAAGGAATTTCTTCGGACTTTTGTTCCATCATTTTCCCGCGGACAAAATGTGCGCAAAAATTATTCGGTCTTCCTCTATCCTTCGGAATTCTTCTTCGACTGTTATTTCCTCGGGCTTTTTTTCGCGGCCCTTTTTCCGAATTCCTTCGGACCTTTTGTCCGAAGGAATTCCTTTGGACAAAAAGTCTGAAGGTTTCCTTCTTCTGCTTTGCCTTTGTGTGTTGCCGTCGGCTTTTTGTCTTCGGACTTGTCTTCGGGCTTGTAGTTTCTCCGAATTCCTTCGGACTTTTTGTCCGAAGGAATTCCTTCGGACAAAAAGTCCGAAGGTCTCCTGTCCGAAGGAATTCCTTCGGACAAAAAGTCCGAAGGTCTCCTTTGTGCCTTGGCTTCACTTGTTTTTTTCGAAATGTGCCCTTCGGCTTTTCAAATGTGTCCTTTGGGAAATACACAGAGGTACTGTCGCCGACCAAGTGCCCTCCGCTAGGGCATTTAGCTCTCCCTCTATGCCCCTTTCGAAAAAATTGTAGGGCACCCGGACTTTTTGCAAAGGCTTTGAATTTGTCCTTGTACCTTCCTGAAGGGTAGGTGCCCTTCGGGATTGTTGAAAATGACCCTTCCGAAGGGTCTTGGCTTTTCCTTTGAAAACTTGGGTGGACTTTTAGATTTTTCCGAAGTATTCCTTCGGACAAAAGTCCGAAGGAATTACTTCCTTTGCTTAATGGGCTCTCTTTATGTTGATTTGTTATTTCCTTGGCTTTGCTCTTGTTTCATGAACCATTCCTTCGGACAAAAGTCCGAAGGAATTCATCCTTTTGTAGCAAAGGGCCCTTACCAAAAACAATATATTCTTTCTTCTTTGGCTAGAGACGTGATCTTTCTAAATGGCAAAAGACAATCCGACTTGTGGAAGAATTGTGTGAACAGGTGCCTTGAGTATAAGGTTCCATTTGCTTGTCACGGGGTTAACATGGCTTATCAGATCCGAGGAAATGAAGTGAGAGTATGTAGCTGATATATGTTTGATAAGATTTGTGAAGTCTTTACTAATCTTGACTATGGAAGTAAAAGGCTAAAAGCTCTTTTGATGATTATTTGTTGGCGGATAGTTTTATTTTAAAAACACAGAATTATGCATTCTCATATGTGGTCTAGGAGGCTGAATTGATTATAGAGTTATGCTCAAGTGGCTTGGGATGACACTTTGGAAGTGACAAGACCTACTGATTACTAAGTGAAAAATTCTTTTGGCTGTTTAAGGAAATATGTGAAACATTTTCTTTTCTATATGCACTTCACATATTTCCTTAAACAGCGAAAAGAATTTTTCACTTAGTAATCAGTAGGTCTTGTCACTTCCAAAGTGTCATCCCAAGCCACTTGAGCATAACTCTATAATCAATTCAGCCTCCTAGACCACATATGAGAATGCATAATTCTGTGTTTTTAAAATAAAACTATCCGCCAACAAATAATCATCAAAAGAGCTTTTAGCCTTTTACTTGCATGGTCAAGATTAGTAAAGACTTCACAAATCTTATCAAACATATATCAGCTACATACTCTCCCTTCATTTCCTCGGATCTGATAAGCCATGTTAACCCCGTGACAAGCAAATGGAACCTTATACTCAAGGCAACTGTTCACACAATTCTTCCAGAAGTCGGATTGTCTTTTGCCATTTAGAAAGATCACGTCTCTAGCCAAAGAAGAAAGAATATATTGTTTTTGGTAAGGGCCCTTTGCTACAAAAGGATGAATTGCTTTGGACTTTTGTCCGAAGGAATGGTTCATGAAACAAGGGCAAAGCCAAGGAAATAACAAATCAACAGAAGGGGAGCCCATTAAGCAAAGGAAGTAATTCCTTCGGACTTTTGTCCGAAGGAATACTTCGGAAAAATCTAAAAGTCCACCCAAGTTTTCAAAGGAAAAGCCAAGACCCTTCGGAAGGGTCATTTTCAACAATCCCGAAGGGCACCTACCCTTCAGGAAGGTACAAGGACAAATTCAAAGCCTTTGCAAAAAATCTGGGTGCCCTACAATTTTTTCGAAAGGGGCACAGAGGGAGAGCTAAATGCCCTAGCGGAGGGCACTTGGTCGGCGACAATACCTCTGTGTATTTCCCGAAGGGCACATTTGAAAAGCCGAAGGGCACATTTCGAGAAAAACAAGTGAAGCCAAGGCACAAAGGAGACCTTCGGACTTTTTGTTCGAAGGAATTCCTACAGACAAAAAGTCCGAAGGAATTCGGAGAAATTACAAGCCCGAAGACAAGTCCGAAGACAAAAAGCCGACGGCAACACACAAAGGCAAAGCAGAAGAAGGAAACCTTCAGACTTTTTGTCCGAAGGAATTCCTTCGGACAAAAGGTCCGAAGGAATTCGGAAAAAGGGCCGCGAAAAAAAGCCCGAGGAAATAACAGTTGAAGAATTCCGAAGGATAGAGGAAGATTGAATAATTTTTGCGCACATTTTGTCCGCGGGAAAATGATGGAACAAAAGTCCGAAGAAATTCCTTCGAACTTACTTCGGAGGATAAAGCCGAAGGAAAGAAAGCCGCAGGAAATACATGTAGAGAAGATAGGCCCTAAGAATTAAGTCGGGACAACTAGAAATCCGAAAGTAATGGAGGTTGACTGTGCAAAAGAGGATAGAAAATAGATAATCCGACGAAGAGTTGAAAATAGAATATCCGAGGAAATATAGATTAATACATCTGAATATAGAATCTCACCAGAAATATACAGGAATAGGCAGACCATAGCAGGGTAAAATACATGCAAGCGGGAGCTATTTTCAAACTACGGTCAAAGCTTCAGTTGATTGGTTATTGAAGTCCTGCTCATCTCACACATCCGAGGGTCCAACTCAGCTCCAACCAAAGTTCTGAATTCGAATGACGAGTTGACTGTTTCATATTTAGAGTTGACTAATTGTTAAAACGCCACATCCACTAGGAGCTTTCCATGCAAAGGAGAATGATCTCTTCGACCAGCTCAACTGCCAAACAGTCAAACTCAGCTAACCTCTTCGTCCAACTCAGCGTTCTAAACGTTCCAACTCGAGATCAAGCAGCTCACGTTATGATCTAAAATTTACATTGGCATGGATTTCCATGCAAAGTGAGGTGGGCGGTTCATAACAAAGACAAGTTCACTTCCTCCAGCGCAAGAAGTTTCATGCAAAGACAAAAGAAAACATATTTTATTGAAAGGCCAAGTCAGCGTTGAGTTAACCTGAGTCAATCCTTCTCTTCAAATTTTCTACACCAATCTTTGGTCTCTTGTAATTCTCTACATAATGGCTTTCAACCTTGATTAAAAAAGAATCCAATCTCTCTTGGTTAGACCAGACTCTGTCATTGGTGAGTTGTGTAACCTCTTCGATCAATAGAAGGACTGTACTTTCAGATTTCAAGCGTTGGCATAGTGTATTTTTTCATTCAGCAATTTGCATAAGTAGTAGATTTCTCTCCCTTCCCAAATTTTGGTTCATACCTAGTTGCTAGATTATCCTTGTGCAGGTCATGTTAAAGTGTTCTTTATGTATTTTGCTGAAGCTGTAAGTGGATGTTAGGTGGTTGCAAAGTGTCTTGTATCGGACCTCTCTCCATCGTTTTCCCTCAAGTTTTGGCCATTGGATCGAACCTCTCCATGAAATATTTATGCATAAGTAATTGATTGAAATCATAGGTCTTCTTTTTCCCTTGTTCGTTCAGTGTTCAAGGTTCCAAGTTGAGTGGATCAAACTTTTGGTGTATCACCTCCTTTTAGGTAGGATTTCCCCTTTAAGTTTCCTTCTCTCTTTTCCACAGTAGTTCGCAGCATAGAGTAGAGATGCTCATTGATACATCATACAGGAACCAGCCTTCTCTGGAGGTTCTTCTCACCGTTGAAGCACCCACCCTCGTGAGAAGATCCCATTGTTTCAGCCGGATAAAGGACTGGCCATTCCGTGCACATCTTGGAATCAGGGCGCAGCTCCAGGTTGACAACAGGTCATAGTAGAGTTTTTTCGTGCTCTTGTACCTACAAAAGAGGGCTTTGTAAAGCCGTGGTTCCGAACTATGTCCTCCCAGCAAGGTTTTATAATTTTATTTCATTTTACTAAGTTTCTTTGTTTTGATTTTTGATTTTATGTTTTTTAAAGTTTTGTTTTTATATATATTTATTTTATTTTGATTATAATTTATTTTATTTTTTATTTCTTTTTTTCAATTTTGTTTTAATTTTATTTTGTATTAATTTAATTTTTATTTATTTATTATAATTTATAACTTTTTATTATGTAATTTATTATTTTTATTTTTTTAATATCTATTTTTATTAATATTTATTTATAATTTAAAAATAAGATTATAATATATTTTAATTTTTTTATTTAGTTCGATAATTTAATATTATGATATTCAATATTGAATTATTAGTGTGTTTTGTGGTTATTTAACTTATTACGTTTCTTTTATGCATATTATGTGGTTAATTTTGCTTATATGTTTATATTTTTATATTTTTTAATTTTTTATATATATATTTGTACGGCCGTATCCAAACCTCCAAAAAACAATCGCCGTATCCTCATACCCGTATCCGTATCGGCAACTTAGAAAAACCTCTATACATCCTGTAATTTTAACAGCCACATGAACATCATGCCATGATTGATAATAACGCACTTACAGTGCTAAAATCTATTATCCAATATGCATAACATTACCCACAAGTACTTTGCATTTCATGTTGATGTAAGTTATCACATTTCACTATACAAATGTCCTGTCTCAGATTTAGGATACAATCTTTTGAGTTGCCTATAGTTTTGTAGAGTAAAACCATACTAAAAAGACCCAGTAGGCATATGTATGTACATTCAGACTTTTAGGACACAGGCTGATGTATCTAGTAGTCCATACACAGTAGAATGGACCAGCATTCTGATTCCATTATTCACACACAAGCCATTGTAGTACAAAATCTACAGTACTGAACATCCAACTCATTTCATATGTATATTAAAATATTTCAGTAAAGGTACAGTCCACAACCAAGAGATGACATAATGAAAACTGTTCTTCTCAACATGCATACGTAAATGCTCATATTATAATCATGAGGACTGCTGTACTGAACACATACATCAATCATCCCTCCAAGACCTCTGTCTATAGTAGAACTAACTATATTACCTATAGTTATATTTGGAAGCAAGGTTACACTTGTTATCATGGTACACCATCTCCCCCACCACCCCTCTAATCAAGAGCAAAGCAATCAACAATACATCCATAATAACTACAGTTTCTTGTTACAGCCAGTTGAAGTAAACCATTCAATCTTCTTGTTGAAAAATACAGAGATTATATAGTTGAAAGTTTCCCAAGCCATAGCATAAGGTTCTAGTGTATACTTGTATTGAACTAAGACAATCATCTTAGGGTTACCAAAATATTACTTAAAATAATACAGTGATAATTGCAATATACGTACATAGAGCAGTATGTTTACTTAAGACACAACTTCTTGTCAAGCTAAAATCTACCACTGCCTTGTGTTACAATATTCAGGAGAAATAGAACAAAATCATATAAATCAAGTATTTTTGTTTTGTTAAGAACCAGAAACAATCTCCACAACCTTTTATAATGAATCAAGGCACCTAAATTACTGGAAAACAGTGTCCTTTATATCAATCAGAGGACATCAAAGATCAACAAAAAATACACCACCTATTCAAGGATCTAATACTCCATGCAATAGTGAAGACACAACCTTCCATATTGGATTCTGCAAATCAACGGGGGACTGAAATCTTCCAAGATTCACAGTGGGGATGGGAAAGATGAGCACTCCATCAATGGCCCTAACAACCCCAATAATCATTCATAATCTATAATGATTCTTCAAAGAGGATATCCATGGCAATAAAGAGTGAAAAAAATAGGATATAGATAACCATCTAGGAATTGTAGCAACAACTTCAAGAACTTTATAAGGCACAGTCTGATATAAAACACAAAAGCAACTATCTCAAGTGAAATCAAGTTTTCACAATGGCCTAGTACTACCGCATATCAAAATTCACAATGAAATCAAAGCATAACAGCAGAATGAATAACCTACATAATGCATCCTTCACTTATAACCAACACACCAGTATTCAAGCTATTCCAGACTGAATGAAGAACCTATTCTAGGATTGATTACCATTCATACCCAATGTCCTCTTGAGAAAAACCATCCAAGGGCATTGCTATACGAACCTGCCTTAGGGCATCTGTATAGTTTTCTTATGCCATCTAAGGGCTATCAATAAACAAAACAATAGTTTGCAAGCAAAACACAAACCCACAACCAAGTGATAGCCACCCACTGAAAACCTTAAAACAAGTCTATTGTTGTCTGAATAAAGCACAATAGGTAGAGAACAAGTGGACATGGGATGTAAAAATAGCATGAGTCTTATTATGACCTTGGCTGGGGTGTCTAATGTTTCACTGGGGTCATGAACACCTCTGTGAAGCATTTAGCATCACAGTCATGGCCATTGAAGGGCCTCTGCCTTTTTGGCATACTCCCTCTTAAAGCAGAAAAGAAGGCTATGAAGGAAACTAAACCAAATACTGCTATTTTTAACCAAGCAAGTTAGAGTGGCCTAAATCACAAAGACACATTCATTCTTCCTTATCAAAGATAAATACAACATTGCCATTATGCAAATAATTAAACCCTAATCAACAGGGATCTCTGTTACTTATTAGAAACTGCATCATTCCACCACAGACCCTATCTCTTTCCATCCTTTATCTTCTTCACAATTTTAGAAACTGCGTCAGTCTATAGTAGAACTAACTATATTACCTATAGCTGTATTTGGAAGCAAGGTTACACTTGTTATCATGGTACACCGCCTCCCCCACCACCCCTCTAATCAAGAGCAAAGCAATCAACAATACATCCATAATAACTACAGTTTCTTGTTACAGCCAGTTGAAGTAAACCATTCAATCTTCTTGTTGAAAAATACAGAGATTATATAGTTGAAAGTTTCCCAAGCCATAGCATAAGGTTCTAGTGTATACTTGTATTGAACTAAGACAATCATCTTAGGGTTACCAAAATATTACTTAAAATGATACAGTGATAATTGCAATATACATACATAGAGCAGTATGTGTACTTAAGACACAACTTCTTGTCAAGCTAAAATCCACCACTGCCTTGTGTTACAATATTCAGGAGAAAGAGAACAAAATCATATAAATCAAGTATTTTTGTTTTGTTAAGAACCAGAAACAATCTCCACAACCTTTTATAATGAATCAAGGCACCTAAATTACTGGAAAACAGTGTCCTTTATATCAATCAGAGGACATCAAAGATCAACAAAAAATACACCACCTATTCAAGGATCTAATACTCCATGCAATAGTGAAGACACAACCTTCCATATTGGATTCTGCAAATCAACGGGGGACTGAAATCTTCCAAGATTCACAGTGGGGATGGGAAAGATGAGCACTCCATCGATGGCCCTAACCACCCCAATAATCAGTCATAATCTATAATGATTCTTCAAAGAGGATATCCATGGCAATAAAGAGTGAAAAAAATAGGATATAGATAACCATCTAGGAATTGTAGCAACAACTTCAAGAACTTTATAAGGCACAGTCTGATATAAAACACAAAAGCAACTATCTCAAGTGAAATCAAGTTTTCACAATGGCCTAGTACTACCGCATATCAAAATTCACAATGAAATCAAAGCATAACAGCAGAATGAATAACCTACATAATGCATCCTTCACTTATAAACAACACACCAGTATTCAAGCTATTCCAGACTGAATGAAGAACCTATTCTAGGATTGATTACCATTCATACCCAATGTCCTCTTGAGAAAAACCATCCAAGGGCATTGCTATACGAACCTGCCTTAGGGCATCTGTATAGTTTTCTTATGCCATCTAAGGGCTATCAATAAACAAAACAATAGTTTGCAAGCAAAACACAAACCCACAACCAAGTGATAGCCACCCACTGAAAACCTTAAAATAAGTCTGTTGTTGTCTGAAAAAAGCACAATAGGTAGAGAACAAGTGGACATGGGATGTAAAAATAGCATGAGTCTTATTATGACCTTGGCTGGGGTGTCTAATGTTTCACTGGGGTCATGAACACCTCTGTGAAGCATTTAGCATCACAGTCATGGCCATTGAAGGGCCTCTGTCTTTTTGGCATACTCCCTCTTAAAGCAAAAAAGAAGGCTATGAAGGAAACTAAACCAAATATTGCTATTTTTAACCAAGCAAGTTAGAGTGGCCTAAATCACAAAGACACATTCATTCTTCCTTATCAAAGATAAACACAACATTGCCATTATGCAAATAATTAAACCCTAATCAACAGGGATCTCTGTTACTTATTAGAAACTGCATCATTCCACCACAGACCCTATCTCTTTCCATCCTTTATCTTCTTCACAATTTTCTCTCTTTTAACCTCCTTGATGCCCAGAGTCCCATACATCTTGATTCCTTGCATATAAATACAAGTCTATCATAACAAGGACTGCCCATACAAAACACCCATGTTTCCCATTCATTGCCCTCCTGTAATGGAAACAAGAGTTAATCAGAGAGAAATCTCTGTGTGGCAAAAATAGAGTAAGAAATTCCCCATGTAGAGAACATAACTGTTAGTGCCTTTATGGCCTTAACTGAACCGAGTATAACAGCAAACAATGGCGGTAGATATGCCAAAGATCTTGCCCACTTTTTGTTCTCCCATCCCCTGCTTTCCTCACAAATTTCCTCAGTCAAGCAAAGCCGTGGAAACCCTAGTTCCCATCATTCCTTGCAGTCAAAGATGCAATAACAATAAAACCGAAACATCGGTTTAAAAATTAATACACAGTTTTATCCAGAAACTCTCTACTCTAACAATAAAACCATAATCAACAAGTTCATGACAGAGTGACAACCCTACATGAGCCCGTGGGTTTGGTTGAAACCAAAAATGCATGATAGCTATTTTAAAATTCAAGATACTGTTCCATAATGCATTTTTCCAGTATCATCATTAAGCTGAATTGACCCTTAATCACCTTTTAGTGATAAGACAAAGCAACATAATCATGATGCTTTTAAAAGTCATAACCTAATGTCCCACGCAGTCAATTGACCAAAGCATATATAAAAATTCTAATGCTTAAGGATAACCATGTTTAAAACGTATGCCATAAGTTTTATACCACCACCACCTTGTATACCTGAGGTCTTAACATTGCAATATGCCAAAGTTTAGAACAATGAAATGTTATTAAAACATTTCAACTGTTACAACTCAGTAAACATGTCCTACAGAACATCCTTGCGACATGTCATGGCCATAGGCTAACATGTCCACACATTGTGTTGCAACTGAAAACATTTCTTTTGTCAATGCAGGAAACACAATTATGACAACCATAAAACAAGTAGAAGCAAGTTGAAAGTCCGTTGAAACACAAGGCTGTCCAACTAATGTTTAAGCCAACAATTTGAAACAGCAAAGAAGAAAAACCCAACAGCCACTTATAAACTGACGCAAGGATGACAAGAACTGCATAGGGATCCTATCCTAGACTGTACTCTTTCTCCATGGCATAAATTTACCCTTTTGCAGAATCATTTTAGAGATGGACCTAGCTGGTCTTAGACCATCCCGTTTTCATTAGTACCTGCAAAACAACCAGGCATCAACAATACCAGTCGTGGATAAATAAAATCATAATAACATCAGTATAATATAAAGTACATGTAGTGCTAAAATCCTATAAACAACAACCACTAACATCAGATCATAACTGATAATGCTGCAATAAATAGCAGAAATAACACCATGCCCTCATAGATGTCAAGTATATCTCAATATCAATATCAATGACAAAACATCATAATGCTGTCACTGTTAGGAATTTAGTACTCACATTATAGTTGTAAGCGAATCATTAATTAATTAGGTGATATAAAATTATTATGTGTGAGTATTATTGTATGAGAAAACTCACTATAGATAAGAGTGCCAGATTCTAAAGTGTGAGAATAGGTCTGAAAGTAATTGTGGTGATTGTCATGATAAGCCAATCTCCTTGTAAATAGGAGTTGTTGAGCCAATATATATGTAACCTCATATTGAATAGTTAATAAAAAGTTTATCACATTTTTATTTGTTGTAAATCTGATCCAAATTTTACATTTGGTATCAGAGCGATCTTATTCCTTTGCCAGTCATGAAGTTGTGAAAGAAGCCGAGGGGCAAATACTCGTCTTCATAGCCCCAATAATGCTTTGAAATATTTCATTTGTTTTGGGAAGAGCTATTTATTTTTAGTGTTTTAGGGTATTTCAAGATTTGTGCACATTCTGATCAGTGTCTTTATCATGGTCTGACCGTGCACTTGATCTCTACATGCTCAGCTCACGTGTGACAGTATTCGATCAATCCGTAACATGCGCATCCATAGACTTCTATAGATTCATCAATGAGCATTTCTCTGCCCTCATGTATTTTACTACAGTCTTGTGGACTGTTTCTCTGCGCAGCATGCATCCACGTGATCATGTATTTGTTTTAGTCATCCGTGCATCGGTGATTACTATTGCTTTATGAACAGTCTCTGACCAGACAGCTTGCTGCGGATTCTTGTGAACAGTCATTTGTGTGATTAGTACGTATCTGTTCCACTCCACTTGTACCTCCTTTGCCATAGCAAACTTCGCCTTACATTACTTGTGTCAGTATTCATTTGGAATAGATCTACCAGCATATTTGTCAACATCTTGAGTATTTGAATTTGTTTCCATCTTCTATCGTATTCTGTCTCGTGCATTCCTCGTACAAATGGGACATCAACTTTCAAGAGTGTCCTAATAACAACAGGGAAATAAAAAACTATGTGATGGAAAAATTTAGAACAGCCATGTGGATAGAACAGATGGGTTGAAAGAAAGCATATTACATCAAAGAATTTAACCCCACTTGGGATCATGATGAAAAAGCTTATCTAGGGGCAGCTATCAAGGGTAGAGCAAGGATGTTAGTAGCTTAGATAAGGACAGGATCACATCATCTTAGATGTGAAACCGGCAAATGGATTATACCCAAGGTGGAGTGGGAAAGGAGAACTTGTCTTTTCTGCAATCAAGGGGTAGTAGAGACGGAATGACACTTCATCATGGAGTGCTCAGGCTACGATGATATTCGTATTCAATATGAACTTAACTTGAAGGTGGATAACTTAAATGAGTTATTTGAAGAAACAAGACTTAAGAAGATTGCAGGTTTTGTACTCAAGATTCACAACAGGGGATCTGATATTGAAAAGAGTCTGAAATGAGCTTAGAACCTATGCTTTTGGTCCCATAGACTCTTCAGTCTCGTGGACGTCATTAAAATCTTTCATTTCATTTCATTTCTGACAATTTAAAACTGGCATCGGTCAAATACCTAAGTACTGTTTGTATGCAGTCAATCTCCTTGTGCGTGCATTTTGTCTCCTTTTGCATGCATTCTAAACGCCGCTCAAGTCTGTTCGACACATGTCCTCATGATTATAATTTTAAGGCCGGAAGTTTGAGCCTAATAATGGCAACAAAGCCCGTGGTATTTTTCAATTCCAAAGTGTAGTCTGGAGTTTATTAGTTTTTGTCTTTTCTATTAGTTATCATACTATTTGTTTGTGTTATTTAGGTGGTGTTCTAGAATTCAAATTAATCTATAAGTTTCTTAGGAGTCAATGTTAATACAAAATATGTTATTAGTAATTATAGTTATTTTTTTATTTTAGTTTATAAGTGCTATTTTGTAAATGGGTTGTCTTTCAATTAATTGTGAGAGTCAATTAACTAATTTGGTCTTGGCCATATTTTGAGTCATTTGGCTTAGTTTGTCAATGTTAAGTTACATAGTCTTGGAAATTATTATTTTATTAAGTGATTTTAAGATTATTGTTATTTTATTGTCTTGTTAAAGTCACTGTGTGAGTGTCGGAAAAATAAAAAAATAAAAAATAAAAGTTAAATTTTCTCTTGTATGGATGCATTTTTAGACAAACCCGACGTCCAACATAAATATATATTTCCATATTGTGGGAGGGAGATATAATACAATTAAACACAATGCTAAAACAATCGAGCTTCAAATTCCAATCGGCTGAGTGAGCAACAACACAACGGAGGACAGAGGCAGGAGGCCTAATAGCGCCTCTCGTCAGTTGCTAATGAAGGGGACGTGAATCCAATAATTGCACCAATATGCACTAAAACAACTAATGCTAAGGATGATTCTTATGGCAGTAACAATTGTCTTTGTTGTTCGCGATCGAGTGGCAGCGATTGTGTGCAATTGCTACAAGAGATGACAATGAGGCCGTAGTCCTCAATTCTCTTCATTTTCTTATTTTGTTGTGTGGTGCTATATATTGTATCACTGAAAAACCCAATAAATGTATGTGGGTGTAACGATTCCTATCTTCCTAGGTGTTCTCAATTGTGAATTAATGTGCTTACTTACACAGGTGTGGAGGATGAATAAAGGTGTGTGGTTTTGTTCGTACCTGGGTGGTTGGTATATCCATTCATGAAAGGCATCTGTGACAGAAATAGAGGATGAACATACGTGTGTCTCTCTATTCATATTTAAGTTCCAGTCATGGTCAATGGTTGATGTGTTCCGGTATGAATGGTTGAGAAGAGGTTGATGGGTTCCCTCTTTATCTTTATTTAGTATGTGTAGTCATATGTTCTATATCTTCATTTTACCGATATGTAGGCAGAGAGCGATTTTGTTGATTACAAAGCAATTTCGCTATATTTAAAACCTGTGCATAGAACATAACAAAAAATGTGAGAGGGCAAATTTATCGATTAGCAGGTCGAATTCGTTGATTATATGACAATTTCGCCAATTCCAAAGCAATTTTGTCGATTCTAGAACTTGCACACAAACACAATAGAAAATGTTAAGGCGAATTCGTCAATTAGCAGGTTGAATTCGCTGATTATATGGCAATCTCGCCAGTTCTAGAACCTCTGCACAGAGATAGGGCGAGTTCACCGATTAGTAGGTCGAATTCATTTGATTATATGACAATCTCGCCAATTCTAGAGCAATTTTGCTGATTCTAGAACCCATGTACAAACATAATAGAAAATATTAAGAGGGTGAATTTGCCGATTAGCAGGTCGAATTTGTTGATTATATGGCAATCTCGCCGATTCTAGAGCAATTTCGTTGTTTCTAAAACTTGCACACAGACAAAACAAAAAATGTTAAAGAGGGCAAATTCCTCGTTGAATAGGTTGAATTCGCTGATTATATGGCAATCTCGTCGATTCTAGAGTAATTTCATTGATTCTAGAACCTGCGCACAAACATAAAAAAAATGTTAAAAGGGTGAATGCACCGATTAGCAAGTTAATTCATTTATTTATAGCAATCTCGCTAATTCCAAAGTAATATCGCTGATTCTAGAATCTATGCACAGACAAAACAAAAAATGTTAAGAGGGCGAATTTGCCGATTAATAGGTCAAATTTGCTGATTATTTGGCAATTTCACTGATTCTAGAACCTACACACAGAACAAACGAAGTATAAAAGTATGAATTTGCCGATTAGCAGGTTGAATTCGTTGATTTTACCTAAAGTGTAAATAAGCGACTTTTTGAAGGAAAGAGATGAATTAAGCTAGTTACGAGGTTGATTCTGATAATTAGAAGAATGCTAATGCTCTAAAAGAACTTGTGGGGTGCGTCGAATTCTTCAGGTCCCATCGAACGTGTTATTATGTCGATCAGGAATCCAAGAGAGGTTAGCCAATTCGTTAGTGAACGAAATCAAAACGAACTTGAAGAACTAACATCTCAAGCATAATCCCCAGGTTGAGCTATGTGGAAAACAAACACGAAATGCATATTAGAAGATATAAACAATGTTTATACCTTCTTAGATTTGCTTGAGAATTGGTCTAAATAGGTTGAGCTAGGTTTTTACATGTAGTAGTCTTTGTCAATGCTTGATTCCTCGTGTGGGAAGCACCTCTCCTATTTTGAATACTCACATGAGCAAATTTTCATTGAACTATTCCACTTTGACATTTGTATTGACAAACCCAATCAAACATTCAATGTCTATCAAGGTCGATTTCAACTTCAAAATTCAAATCAGGTCAACTTTGACCAAGGTACCAATCAAAGATAAAACAAGTTTGCCTTGAACCATGTACCACACCAATTACTTGAACCATGTGCCAAGCCAATTAAACCCAAAATAGTTTTACCTTGAACCATGTACCACACCAATCAAAGCCAAAATAGGTTTGCATTGAACCATGTACCACACCAATTAAAACCAAATCAGGTTTGTCTTGAACCATGTGCCAAGCCAATTAAGGCTAAATCCGGTTCATCTTGAACCATGTACCATGCCAATCAAAGACAAATTAGGTTCGTCTTTAGCCACATACCAAACCAATTATGTATCAATCGAGTCAATGCCAAACTAGGTTTGTCTTGAACCACATTCCAATCTGATCAGGTTCATCTTGAACCACCTTCCAATTCTAATTCCAAGTTAGGTCATCTTTAACCATAGTCAATTTCAAAGCCAAACAATTGGAACAATGCCAAATCAAGTCTATTTTGGCCAAATCCAATTATTCTGAACCTATCGCGTGCCAATTCAAAACCATTTCTTGTCTTTCCATTCAATCTCCCATGTCGATTGGGAACGACGAAGTCATATTATTCATCATTTCTTTCATTTGAATCATATTTAGGCCAATCATCCCTGTTTGGGGCAAATCTAATCAAGACCATTTCGACCAATTCCAATCTAGACCAAGGCCGCCCTTCTTTAGGCCCATTCCAATCTGTGCCAATTCCCCCCATTTGGGGCCAATCAAATCAAGACCATTTTGACCAATTTCAATCTAGACCAAGGCCGTCCTTCTTTGGGTCCATTCCAATCTATGCCAATTCGCCTCGTTTGGGGCCAATCAAATCAAGACCATTTCGACCAACTCCAATCTAAGCAAGATCGCCCTCTTTGGGCCCATTCCCATTACATTGAGACCAAGTCCGCCCTCTTTGAGACCGATTTCTTCATCAAATTCCCCTTGCATGTATCCTTGCTTGGGGGCATTAGTTTAAGGTTAATCTGAGTTATGGTGTCTCGTGATCCTAAATTGTTTTAGCATTGCCAGTCTTTAGTCAAGAAGTGAAGGATCAACTCTCTCAAATTAACCTTACAAATATGCCATTCAGTGCCGATCATGAACAAAATCAAGATTACCTCCTAAATGTGTCGTCTAGTGCATGCTATGGACAAGATCAATTTACACGACACCTTTTCAACAACAAAGATGAAAACCTTGTGAGATTGTTAAAGCTCGGTTCTAAAATTTCGGTTGGATTTCTAGTAGAGAACTTATGCTATTTGATTAGAGCTCCTAAAGAAACACCTCTTGCACTACCCCATAATCAAGCTACTCAAAGCCAACAGTTTAGACCTCTTATGCCATTACCCCTCCAAGGGCCCTTATCTATTGACAATCTAATTGTGCCCAAGTTTGATAACTACTCGATCAAGATATGTGATGATCCCCTTCCCAAACACGATCAAATATGTCCACTTCCAAAGCAAGATTAAGATAGTCAAACCATTGTCGAATTTTTCGTCGAATCACCCATCTTTGACTAGGTCCAAACCATTGATAATCCACCTGTATTTGACAAAGAGGCTATATTTGACATAGGACCCATCTTTAAAGAGTATTATTATTGAGTGGGAGCCCATTATTCAACCATTGCCAAACATTCCCCATTTCCAAACATTCCTTCATTCCCAAAGCCTTCATTTTCAAGTGAAAGGTGAACAAGGTACTTGCGGACAATGCAATTCAATAGGTCCTCATCGTGATTATTTCAACATCAAAATTAGGTTCCATTTCAGAACCAATATCAGAGTTGGGTTCCATTCCAGAACCAATATCAAATTTAGCATTAGAAGCAAAATCAACATCAACCTCAACATCGGATTCAAATCCTCGAGTCAGAATCAGCTTCAAAATCAGAAGGCATTAATGGATGTTGTGACATTGGTTGCACATTTCCAGCATATCCGATTGAAAACATTTGTGATCCTTCCATGGTTTTTTAGGAAGCTTCTTTTGATATCGACACAAGTTCTCCTAGTAGCCTCTACGAGAACTGTGCTGTCTTTTATCCGTCTATTACCATAACACATGCCTTTACCATTAACCAACCTAGCCATTATATTGATATTCCACCTCCCACAAATGTCGATTGGGACCAACAAAATCACACATTGCTGAACTTATTCCATGGTGACATGTCAGTGACATAATTTCTGGGGAAGCAAGACAACATTCAAGCAGAAGAACAATCTCTTAGTGAAATCTTGTTTGAGGCGTTAGGGAATAATTAAAGTCTAAACTCAGCATCTTCTAGTGAAACCTTGTTTGAGGCACTAGGGGACAAGCAACATAAAAAATTAGAAGCCTTTAGTGAAACCTTGCTTAAGGCGCTAAGAGACAATCAAAATAGATTATCAACATCTCTTAGTGAAACCTTATTCAAGGTGATATTGGACAATCTAAGTCGGAATAATCAAGAAGACTTTGTTGGTGAAAACCTCTTCGAGGCACCAATAGCTGAGCCAATTAGTTCTTCATTGCTTGATGAAGAAGTTATTGAAGTCAATATCGGCCTCGTCACAACCAAAATCAAATCGAATCCGGAATCAACAATGATGTGTGTGATTGAAAATCCTAGTCTTCATTTGTCCATCAACCATTATACATTCCATTTTGATCCTATTATCCATTCAAGACCTATATTCCATTATCCAATTAGACCATTTAGCCCATGCCTACCCTTCTTTACCCTTCTTGGCGGCACTCTTTTTTCTAAAGGTTACGAAGATATCTTGTCTAGAGGTTTGGAGGAAGCAGAATCAACAACCAACGAAGATCAGAACAACAACAATATAGTTCACAATAGCAGTAGCATACTGATAGAGCAACCAGTCCGAGCAGGGATTGGTTAGATGACAAAGGGCCCACATTATGCATCTCATAATCTTCCATTGAGTTGAGATGCTAGCAAATCCAAAAAAATTTAATTAAAAATATAAAACAATAAAAAAAAGAAAGAGAAATAACTCATCCAATGGTGAAAACCATGCTTGTGGCACCTTGGGTAAGTACTGTGATGAAAACTAGGTTTTTGGCATCTTGCATAAATAATTTGTTGTCTACAAGTGCTTTGACACTTGGGGGTAGTCCTATCTATATTATAAACCATTCTATTCAATCCATCTTGGCCATTGCAGTTCCATGCCATTCAATCCTATTCAGTCCAACCCATCTTATTGTGACCATTAGTCTTCCCGTCTTTACGTTATTACGGAAGTTGAAGGTATATTGAGACCTGTTTGGGAAACATATTTTGGCCTGTTATCCATGCGATACTTTGATGACTGGACACATTTGGCTCTCACGTGACAGTCCTTGGAGACCCCTATTCCTTTCCCTCATCATTCATTGTCCTTGCCATTTGATTATGTTCCTTGTCATTCCTATTTTTCAACCCTGTTGTTGATTCATAGTATCTGCTGCTAAGGTTGAAATACATTGACCTGAAGTCTATTTGGACTATGTAGGTAGTGTTCAGTTTTTGAGGTCAGCTCGGTCACCCCTTTTCTATGTACTCACCATTTTGCAAGCAACTTATGCCATTCTCACCATTTTGCAAGCAACCTAAGCCACTCTCTTGTCGTTTTGCTAGTTATAACATTCTACATCACGTAATTCTCCATTGAGTTGAGATGCCAAAACCCAAAAATATTCAAAACAAGGCCAAAAAACCCTAAAATTTTGAAAATCCCCAAAACAACCTAAAACCAAAAAAGTTCCAAAAATGGGCTTAAAATCTCTATGAGATATATTAAGCTACAAAATCTTTGCTTGTTTTGTCATCATGTTCACCAATGGCCTTTGGCTTTATTCTGGATGGCGTAGTTTACCGCATTTGTCGGGGGGGGACCCCTTATCCAACCATAATCATTTTCAATTTATCATTACCTTTCCTTCATTTACACTCCCATTTCTGGGAGAACATCGGCCTGAGGTCCACACGGACTATGTAGGCAACTCTTAGATGCATGGGGCATCTCGGGTTAGCTCGGCTAATCTTGTTTCTATTTTACTGTTCTTGATTTATCTCAACGCTCTCGCCGTTTTGTGAGTGTCTCTTTTCCTATTCTCTTCTACAATCAAATCTCTTTCTTGTCATCATTTTTCATCTTTCCCACATCCCTGGGAGAACTACATTTGGCCTAAAATCCATTGGACTATGTAGGCAACGTCTACTTGCATGGGGTGTTTAGAGACAACTCGGCCATTCCTTCCTTTTTCTTCTATTCCCCCTTTCGTTCAAGTTGTCGTCTTAACCTGTCAGTTGTCCTCTAAAGCTTATGGGAAAAATCTCCAAGAGTAACGCCTTAGATTCACACATGCACAAATGATTCACTAATTACTTATTTCATGGTGTGTTTATGTGTTTGTCAATAATGATTAGTTTTTATTGTTCTTGGTACATTTCTTTGCTTTTCCTCTTGAGCAATCGGATGCTTTTTGTAGCTTTTCCTTTTAGTTTGTGTTTGTTTGCTTCTTTGTTTCTTTTTTTTGTTCTTGCTTTGACTCAATCCACTATGTCGACAGGGTCATCATCATGGTGCTTGTCATATGTCAGCATTGTCATTGTTTTTATCATTGGTATGTTGTTGTCAATTGTCAGTCCTTATGCACATTGTGACCTGATCATCATGGTGTTTTATATCATGGTGCATACTTTTTGGTGCTATATCAAAAATCAAGTGCTGGAATTCTTACAAACAATGCTGCAACAAAAGATCTCCTTGTCTACTATCCTCCAACCAATTATTCAATTGTCTAACCAAAATCCGTCCTATTGGGGCAGCCCATTTAGACCAATCAACGATCAAATTCACCCTACTGGGGCAGCTCCTTGAATCAACGATCGAATCTACCTTGCTGAAGCACATTATTGTGATCAACCAAGACAACCCTCTTTGGGGCCTAGCCCCTCATTTAGTCTTCTAATTCCAAGCCCACAAATTTCTCCCATTCTTGCTTCTTCGTCTCTTTTTTGAGGGCCCGTATATTTCAATTTCTTCCCCAACCATCGCCCAAAGGGGGCATCCAAGGTTAATCAAGCGCCCTTTGGGGGCATCAATCTAAGTTTATTGACTCATAAACTTTAAAGAGAGAAAGAGGAGTGAAGACATCCTTCTATTCAAGCATTATCAAATTTATTATTAATGACTTTTTTTTGTCTTTGAAAAGACGTTACAGTGCCTAGTGTCTCGCAATGCCTTCTAAAACATGGGCAAAATGTAGACACTTCATTTTAACTACTTCCGTATCTAAATTGCAATCAAAAGTGACTTTACATAATCGCATGCAAGTTTAACTGAAAATCAGTATTGGACCTAATTTACTTGAACTGCCATTTTAACCCAAAATTGCAACTATACATCCTTGATTGGGGCAATGGGTCGTATTGCATCATTAATCTTACTAAGTGCATCTTGAATTAAATCAACCCTTTGCAAGTGTCTTCATAGGATGATTAAGTGAATACTTGATTGACAATTAGAGACATTGCAAAAAGCCACCATTCTTCTAATTATTGATTAATCCTACTTAATTAAAGTGTAATTATTCCTCTAGTAGGAAAATCCATGGATTTGGAATTATCCTATTTTCATAAATTCAAAATTGGAATATTGCCTCATAAATGGATGACATCATAAGGCAAAGTGTACAAGAAAGCGAAGGTTATGACATGTCTTACACCCTTCTTATACCCTTTTCCTCTTACACCCCTCTTACACACTCTAAGAGGATCAATGACTGCACTTTTCTTCCAACATGCCTTCCACACTCTAGAAGGCCTTAAATAGAATATCTTATACCTTCCATGTGGGTGTTCACGAGTTTGAGGACTCATCCTCCACCATTAATCTTGATCTCAAATCATTGGTTCATAAACATCTAAAAAGTCTATAAATAAAAGGCTCTTTGGCCATTATAGACAAGCTTCTTCATGCAAACTTACTCTGCCGAATTATACAAGGAGCTTCAATCCATTTCTCATGCCAAAGCTAAGCCAAACCAAGAATCAAGTGTAGACAAGGAGAGGTGCTTCTCACACAAGGAATCAAGTACTGGCAAAGACTTCTACATCTACAAGCCAAGCTCAACCTCTTTAGATCGGTTCTCAAGCAAATCTTCTAAGGAGGTATAAAAATCATTTTTATCTTCTAATATGCATTTATTGCTTGTTTTCCAAATAGCTCGACCTAAGGATTAGGCTTGAGATGCCAGCACTTCAAGTTCGTTTTGATTTCATTCACTAACGGATTGGCTAACCTCTCTTGGATTTTTGATCAACATGTTCCAATGTGGGGGGAATATTGGGAATTTAGTAATCACATTATAGGCGAGTCATTAGTTAATTAGGTGATAGAAAATTATTATATGTTTGAGTCTGAGTGTGAGTATTATTGTACACGAGTTGTAAGAAAACTCACTATAGATAAGTGTGCGAGATTCTAAAGTGTGAGAATAGGTTTGAGACTGATTGTAGGGATTGTTGTGATAAGCCAAGCTCCTTGTAAATAGGAGTTCTTGAGCATATATACACATGTATCCTCATATTGAATAGTTAAATAAAAGTTTATTGCATTTTTATTTAATGTAAATCTGATCCAAATTTACAGCCACCTATAACAGAAAAGTTACAATGTCATCAAAACCTTGCCCAAAGTTTTGAGTAAGTTATTACAATAGTGTGCAAGGCACTTATTTAATAATAAAGCAGGAATTCAAAAATGAAGATATTAAAAAAGTGTTGGTTGACTGGATGGTGGTTAGGTGCCGAGTAGGTGCAAGTCAAGTATTGTGCAGATGCCAATTAGATATTGGTTTGGGCACCGAGAAGAAGCCAAGCAAATGCTGGTTGAGTGCAGGAAGGTATTGAGTGGATGTTGGTTGGGTGTCAAGTGGACATCATTTGTGTGCTAGGAGGGTGTTGGTTGAGCATAGGGCGGATGTCAGTAGGGCACCATGTGGATGTTAATTGGTTGTTGGGTAGGTGTCTATCAAAATTAGGTCAAGTGTTGGTTGATTGCTAGTCAGGGGTTGTTCAATGGCTAGCTGGAAATAGCCTTTGTTGACTAACAAAAGATGGTCAGTAATTAGGCCACATGCCAATGTAAAGTAAATTGTAATAAACCCAAAGGAAAAATCATGATCAAGATCTGATACCACTTGTAAGAGTCCAATAGGTCTCTTAATAAAGGGAGAAGATGAGACATGTAACATGGATCTTTATATTGTCCAAGGGGTATAGCCCAAAGGGACATATCCAATGCAATCTATCTTTTTTTAAATAGCCTTTTAATAGGTTTTAAAAGAGGGTAGCAACTAAGTACACCATAGGGTGGTAAGTTGTGGAAAGGTTCGGTGGTCCACAAGAGAGGAGGAAAGCTTCTTGCAGCTGTGTTTTTGCTGGCTCTTTGATTTATTGCAATCGAATTGTGCAGGAGATCTAATTTACTGACAGTCTGTACATAATATCCATTACTGAAGCTGGGATTGACTATTCCTATAGTGAATTGTATAAAAGTATCCCAGAAAATGAGTAAAAAAGAGACACAATTGCAAAAATCACTCTTTCTATGTGGGGCCTTCAGTTGCTTGTTCACTGGACTGTTGGCCCTCTAGGTGGCTTGATTGCGGCTCCATCCATTGCTTGGCATGGTTTGAACTACCATCTCTCTCACGCTTATTTCAAGAAGCATCCTTGCTTGACCACATCATTTTTCAAGTATACTTTCTCACTGCACCCAAAATTTTCATTTTTCTCCTCCCAGGTGATGTCCCTTCGGAGCGGCCTTAACACCAGTTGGGCAAAGAATTTTGGGCTTTCTAAAGGCTTTGACATGCTTTATCAATTTTTTTTTCCATTCCATTGCTTGAGCCAAAGTGATGGTTTCGTATTCCCAAGCCTTATTGTTTTGGTGTGTTGTATTTGCTTGATAACCATCTCCTATTGCAAATTTCTTTTTCCTCAGCTATTTGAAGGTCACTTTATTGCATATCACACTTTTCTCAACTCTCTAACAATGTTGGCTACAGATATCAACTTATTCTAGTCCTAACGAGTTTGTTGGCCCAAATCATCTGTCCGTGGTGTTGCAGCTAAAAATTGGTTGACATCCTCCTCAATTCTGTATATAACTTTTAAGTTCCATATTAGGCAAATGGGGTCTTGAAAATAAAAAAGCATTTTGGAATGTTTTTTTTTGCTGATTTAGTCAAGGCTGACAAGGATATGAATGATTCAAGCCTAAAGTGAAGAAAAATTACTGGATGCTACCAGTAAAATCCCCTGATTTTTATTTTCCAGAACCCCATTTCCTGTCCAAAAGAATCAATATCATCTACTTTTAGCTCCTGCCACAATGTAGCTTTTAGCAAGCTGATTTGCTGTACAGAAATTCCAACAAACAAAATGCACACACACACACACCAATTGAAACATACAGACATGCATAAACACTCATGCATATGTGCACATAAGCACAGGCACAACTTCTTTCCTTTCTAAATTTAATAAAATGTCGTTTTACTTGTTTTTCCTAGTTTACTTTTCATTTTTAGTCACAAATTAACTTCAGCAATAAACAAACAAATAATATTTTTAATGGTGACTATATTATCTTCCACTGATGGTCAAGAATTGCTTGATTGTGCATCTCTTCCAACAAGGACTGAATCATTGTGTGCAAAAGCGTAGATGGTTGTTCTTTGAAAATTTGGATAGTACATTTCCACTGTATAGTCCTACATCTGGGCACTAATTCTTGTCTGTATATTAAGAACATGCTCTTCATTTGTTAAAGCTATCCTCTCTGCCATTTCTTCTTGTTACTGTTATTGTCAACACGTACTGGAAGTATTGGTTAGGAAGTTGTAACCATCATACAGTCTTTTTTTTTTATCAACTTTATATGGCAATCCAGAAATAAAGACAATTGACAATGTCTGTGAATGACCTAAAGCAATTAATGGGACTGGTAAATAGCACACTCGCAACACCTGAAGGGAGCCCTAAGCACAGTCAAGAATATAATACAAAGATTTAGTGACCCACAACTGCCATCGTAGATACTAGAAAGTAAAGAACATTTATATCACAAGTTGTCCAATCTCATTCAACATTTTATACCCTGTAAAATATCATTTGAAGATGCGGCACTAGGAATATTTTGCAAAGTTCTTGGTGGAAGTTGAGTAACTACAGACAACAAAGATGCATATTCCCTTATCTCTAAGGTCAATTTCATATTTAAGGTGAAGAGCAAATAGGGTGTCTTCATTTACGACTCCTAGTGTAGGGAAAGTTGGCAAAGCCCTGGAAGCCTGGTGAACAGGTCTACAAACATGGATACGTTGCAGACTTTTTCAAGGTAAAGGTCATTGTATATGGTAGCCTTGCAATCAACCGAGCTTGAGTTTCTATCCAAACCAATTGTTGTGTTCATTGGTGAGTGAAAGCAGGTAACAAGCAAGCACCCATTTACACGCATATATCTTGCACCAAATGACATTTATTCCTAAACTATTCCGTGGACACACTTGACATTCACATTTGAGATTTATTAACCTTGAGGTAAAGGAACATAAGAAGAGCACAGAAATTGCTATACCAAATACCACATCTATAATTCTTGAAATTTCCTCCCTAGGAGTCAAGCCTTGGCCCATAAAAACAAGAGGAAAGAAACTTCTTAAGGAGTAATAATACCTACACTACAAAACTTAAAAAGATGTTCCCTTGCAAAGGTGAAAGACCTTTATGAAAAATAATTGAAACTGTAAACTGATTGATAATAGCCTGCTTCACCAAAAAAAAAAAGACGTACCTTGACATTTATAATTTGTTTACAAAGGAATTACCTTGAGATTTATAATTTATGTATAGAAAGTAACATGCAATAAGGATAAATCGTAACTATAAGAGACTCATAATTTTTTGAGTGCTATCATTCCAACGAACTAAGTTGAAAGAGTGTATATAACATATATTATAAAAGCTACAAGATTTATGAGTTCATATATATATGGGACTTACATCTGAGATTTGATGTTTTCAGACATTGGAAGTTACTTTTCAGGATTCTAAGAAGCCTTTTTGCATGGGGTGGTTTTTGAGTGTCGTCATTCCAACAAACTAAGTTGAAACAGTGTATATAACATATATAATAAAAGCTACAAGATTTATGAGTTCATATATTTATGGGACTTATGACTGATGTTTGACATTTTCAAACATTGGAAGTTACTTTTTAGGATTCTAAGAAGCCTTTTGGCACAGGGTGGTCATTCTGGCATGTGTTTCTTCCTACTGCACCCTCTTTTCTCCAAAAATGTAAAGTTACTTTTACATTTTGAAGAGGCCTTTTGCAGAATTGTCATGTCAACCTGCACAAGAAATGCAGATGTCATACCTTAATTTTAATCAGTCCAAGAAAAATATTTTTCGTCTCCAACAAGAAAATGAGACAAAATGACGTGTTGAGTGTATGTTTGTCTCTAACTTTCAGTTGCACATTCATGATTGCTCTTGGTCCATGGCATCTGGATATGCCTTAAATTATTCATCTAAATTTATGGGTTGTTGTGAAGTCCTTTAGTTGCTTATACATATTGCATGCAAAATGTCCTAGTTTTCAGTGCAGTCAGCATCTTAAGATTTTAAGACTTATATCATTGTTGTTGTAGTCACGTGGGTTGGATTTCACTTTTCTCAGTTGGGTAGTTACAACCTATGCTTCTTAAATACACAATCACTTTCACATATCCACTTGCGGATTTCATAGTTTACCTTGATTGAAATGGATTTAACTTACCGTTTTTCTGCTTTCTGAAATCCATTCATGCAGAGTCTGCTGCAATACACGTAAAAAATGGGAATGGCATAGTCACTCTAATTGCTTTTCTTGAAGATCCAGAAGTGGACCATCGGATTCATGCATTTAAGCTGATAAGTGCTCTCTCGGAGAGATTGGGGCAGAATTTTGCAGATGCCATAAGGAATAGCAATCAACTAAACTCGCTAAAAGAAAAATTGGTAAGTCCTGGGGCGAATACAAGTGAAGAAGGATCAGCAGCTGCATGCATACTTGCTAACCTCCCTCTTTCAGATGATGAAGTCAAAAATATGTTGGGAGTAGATCTTATTGGATGGATTGTTAATGCCCTTGCAGAACGAAGGGGGAGTAGAGTTGGAAGAAATGCATGGACTGAAACCAGCATGGTGGAGGGCCTCCTTGGGGTTCTGCTTCATTTTGCTCGCTGTTCGGACAAGAGTGTATTGGATTGTGTCCAACAAAATCAGCTGATACTTGTTTTTAAAGAGCATCTCATGCACCATAGGCAGCCTAAGGCAAAGCAACGATCTGCTAAAGGACTGCAGTATTTATCAGAGGCAGCCCGTATTGTAGCCAAGGATTCTGAACCTCAACCTCCAAATGGTTGTTGTGTTTCTATCATGTTAATGTGTATGAGCTCTCCACCTCCTCCAACTGTATGTCCTGTGCATGGAGTACCATGTGACCAAGATAGCACATTCTGTTTGGTTAAAGCTAATGCAATCAGGCCCCTTGTTGAGCTTCTTTACGATAGCAATTTTGATGTTCAAATAGCAGCTGTAGAGGCCCTATCAACTCTTCTTTCTGATTCAAATAATTTAACTTTAAAACAGTGTGTGGAAGAACTGGATAAAGTAGAAGCTGTACAGGGCATTATTGATTTATTCTTTCTGGTTAGGCCTGGACTTCTTCAGGAAAAAATAGTGTGGATGATAGAAAGAATTTTACGGGTGGAAGATCAGGCCCAAAAGTATTCAATTGATCAGAATCTGGTAAAAGCATTGGTGGAAGCATTCAAGCATGGCAATCCGAGTACTAGAGATTTGGCCCAAATTGCTCTTACCAATCTTAAGCAGCTGTCTGGAGTTAGTGGAGGATTGCAGTCTCGTTCTCGACAGCTGAGAGTTGGGAATCGTGGATAAAATATATATATGGTATACAAAATCTTTTAATAATTTGTAATCCGGCAATTTCTGTTTTCTTCTCTTGTAATGTATGAAACTTTGAATTCATGGGAGAAACCAAGGGCTGTCTAGAAGCGAGCGGTTGTTAAAATCCTGTATAATTATGCATTCATTCTGTGAATCATTCATGTAAATGATGTTATTGTGTATTACTTTGGGATCTAAAGTTTCCCATACGGAATGCCCTTTGTATATTTAAAGAACAATTTTGTTGAGGGTAATTAGCTTCTATTGGTCTAGTAGGGATTTCTGGTTCAGTTTATCTGATTTTCTCTGGTCTGTAATTTTGTCTCTTTTATTCATGATTTAATACGTAACTTGAGATTTGAATGAGAAGTCCCTTATTGTTCAAAGAACCTTTTTTGAGACGGTGAAAAGAACGAATCTACCTTGAAACCATTCAGATTATATAGCTCTATGTTTGTAAGCACCAACTATAGGCTGTGGATCTTGGCTTATCTCATGACAAACCTAAGCTGAGCCATTATATTCTCTAAATTTCAATAGAGCTATCTTGTGTCCTCATCTTCGATCTTGTCTAGATGCTTTACTTAAAAAGAGCAAACCTTTTGTAACATTAACTTCCAAATATTATTGTTAGAAAAAATAGTAAAACCAACTGCTTTCTATATGTGCAACAGGGTAGGGTTTGTTATTTGAAACAGATCTTTGTTTCTTATTTGTGTTGAATACAAAGAAATGATATGGACTTCATTTATTTTTTGATAGTTTCCAATTTTTTTAAATTAAAACTGATAGATTTTATATGTTTTCTCCTGGAGACATTGTAGCATATGTTTTGGCAATCATGCATTCTTTATGTCCCTCCACTTACACTGCTAAAGTTTTCATGTTGCTCATGTTTAGAATCCAATTATAGGAACTTGTGTAGATTCAAGTTTGCTAGTTCTTTTTCCATGATAGTATATTTATAGCTTTTGATCATTGGTAAATAAATAGGATTTTGAACCTCTTGTTTTAGGCCTTTGGTTTACATTACGTTGTAAAGTTGCAGGTTATGAGACTCAATCCTTTTGCCTTAGCTTCATTCTCTTCCTTACTTAGTTTTTGTTAGAGGTACAATCCACTGAGAGGTGGGGGCGGGAGCAAATTAGTGATTCCAGATAAACCAATTCAATTTCCAAACCTTTCAAACTATTAATCAATCAACGTATATCAACTTGATCAAGCAACATTAACAAGAGAGCTCATTCATTCAATGCATACACAATGATCAAACACACAACACATAGTTCCTGTGGAAAACCCGCATGGGGAATAAAACCCACTCTCAACCCTGCAACACACGGACTACTTGTCCTATAAAATATTACAAACAAGAGACTGATCAAGTCCTTTTGACCAAAGGTCTTTATGAAACATTTGTTTCACAAAGAGCAACTGCCCTTAAGGAAGATCAAGTCCTTTAGACCCTCCTTTGAAGTGAACACCACCACATTAGCACTAATGTTTTCAACCCCTAATGATGGATCTTTGTATTTCTAATCCTTGCACAAACTCCCTCTTTATCTCATACAGACCTCTCACATAGGCATGTCACAATCTCTCTCCTTCATCACTCAAATTGTCCTCATATGCACACACAAACCTCTTCGCATATCCTCAAACAGCGACAACACTATTTTGCCAACAAAATTATGACCTACATGCCATACACTCCGTCTTCAATCTGCTCTACACATCAATCCATCCACAGGGCACTTTTCCTCTCCTTCGCTCCACAACACACACACACACACACACACACACAAGCCTCTTTCAAATCTTCCACCAGTCTGGAAACCACCACATTTGGTTTCACTATTTATAGAGCATTCGTGAATTATCAAGTCCACAAACTTTCTTGTTGGCCAAAACACATGCCTTCATCCTTAAGGCATCTTACATGGGTCACACTTAAGCACAACACTCTTTCAAATAAGCCTAAGCCATCTTTTAGGTCCTATGATGACTCATTCACCTCTTTGACACTTCTTCGAGCAAACGCAAAACACGAATGCTTTCCAACTCATGGACTCGTGCCACATGATCTATAGAACCTCCTTAAGTTTCCATATCCATCATAGTACATTTTTGCTTAAGCACAAATTGCTCAAACAATATTCTGTACAACAACCATTATGAACGACCACACAATCAGCTTCTAAACCTTTGTTCATACTGGATATGATTGGTCAAACTTTCATAATGCTCATTGAACATCCTCATGGAGTCTACAACACTCCCCAATAGCTAATTCATCATGAGACATCGAAACAACATCAAAACAAGCTCGAACAGTCTTCTTAGGTCACTTGCAGAACAAACACGAACACACAATCAACTTTGAATCTTCATAACTTTGACTATACACACTTTTAAATCTTCAAATCTACATTGTCGATGCGCCTTGGAGTCCTCTACAAGTTCGTTTTTTACACCATGAGCAAATTTGTCATGGATCAAAAGATATAGTCAAAATACAAAGCACTGATTTTTTCTTTTGTTAAATTCAAATATTCAAATGCAAATGATCACAGTTAAACCTCAAACAATAGACTTCATCTCATGAAATCTTGCAGTCTTGACTCAACGCGCATTGTCGATCTCAATGGATCAGCGTGGTCTTTATCTTATAGCGCTCACCATTCGATCAATCTGTACGAACACCTGCTTGTCATTAGATCCTTATCTTTTACCTTTGCTCATCATTAAACCTCGAAAACTTTGACCTCTTTGAGTCAACACGTGTCGTTAGGTCAATCTGTACGATCGTCCGCACACCGTTGGATTTCTATTTGGTCTTGAACTTTTAACTCTTGCAAAAACGACTAAGTATATGAACCATTGTAATTTGCCTGGAAGGCCAACTTTAGACTTCGATATTTTTTACCTCACTTACTCGCATGTTCTCAAATTTAGACCATATGTTCTCTTTTCAGAGAGGAATCCAACCATGTATTAAGAAGCTCTTGAAACCTTCGCATGTGCGAGATATAGTGTCATTAATCTGCTTACTCCGATTTTTCTACCACATAGCCAACTATGTCAAGAACATGTGTGGAAGACCAACTTTGCACATGCATATCTTTTGATGTGCTTCATCGCATGACCTGAAAATTAGCATAAATCAACTAGGCACAAAATTGAACAAACCCATATGATCAACTTCTCTTGAAACGTTCACACATGCGAGATATGCTTACATCAAAATGCCTACTTAGCTTTCTTTGCCACATGTAAATTTGACTATGAAAAAACACTCACACTGTTTGGGAGCCCAACTTTGCACTTGCATATCTTTTATCGTGCTTCATCTGAAAATTAGAGCATAACAACTAATCACAATATTGAACAAACCCATGTGACCATTTCCTCCTGACACCTCCATGCATGTGAATGCTGACATCATCAACATGCTTACTCGACTCTTTTTAAACATAAAAAACACTGTCAAAATGCTCGAGAACCCAACTTTGCATCCACATATCTTTGATCACATGACTTGACACTTGACACATAACAACTAGGGACTAATGTGATCAAAACCATATGACCAATTCCCCCGACTCATCCACACGTGGCAATGGTGATGTCAACAAACTGCCTACTCAGATTTTTTGCCACTAGATCCAAAATGTTTAGATGATTTCATCTGGTTGATGAGTCTGAAGTATTGGGCATGTGTATGAAGTATACTTCAGACTCATTTTTTTTATATTTTAGCAAGTTGATTTGAGCTAGTTAGGTTTTTCAAGGAGAAGGGATTCTGGAAGATGTAAATTACTTTGCGATACTTTGAATGGGACTTTTGAAGAGCACAAGCAGAGGAAGACATTTGTCAAATTTAATTTTAAAAAAGCATAGTTTGACCAAGAGTCTAATCTATCTGATCATGGGCATACTTTATTTAACCAGGGGCGGATTCTATTTCTAGGAGCATACAATGTTTAGACCATAACCCACCTGACAATTTCCTACACATCATATCATCACAATTTTTTTGGGTTTGCTATAGATCAAGCTTTGGGCTTGTTTCTAGTTGATTTCAATGTTTGATAGTACACCCCTGATACAAATTGGTATTTATGTGAGAACCTTTCCTTTGTCACTTAAATTCATTTCAATATTTTTTCTATGTAATTATGTTTGTTTATGTATCTATATTGTATTTTTTTTGGATCTAAGTTGCACATGCATATATATGGTTTAGTGTATTGTCCCTTGACTTAAAACCACTTTACCATATTACATTTTGGTTAGCCCATGTCCTCTTACACCTCCCACAGTTAGATTGTGTCTATATTACATATTGGATTTGATTTTGTTTAGGGTTCCCTATACCCTTGCATCCTTGTCCCATTTTATTAGGGTTAGCCCTTGTTTGTACTAGTGTTTCCTGCATTGCCATGCATGTTCCTTTCTCATCTAGGGTTAGTTGTGGTTGTTATTGATTTGTTTTTTCTAGATTTGATCTTATTTGTTTCTCTGTCAGTTACCCTAGTTCCCTGTGTTTGTTCCACCATTCTATTTTGCTCTCTTTAGGGCTAGATATTGTCTCTCTTCATCTTGTTACATTCGTTTAGGGTTGTGCTATACCATGTCGGCTTTCATTAGCCCTAATTACCCCCTTGCTTGGTTCTCCTTAGATTTTTATTTAATGTCACATCTAGATTACCCTAGTCCTTCATTTCATCATAACTCATATATAACTATGTACCTTAGCACTTCTTATAGATACATATGATTCACTTATGACATTCACTTTTATATTAGTATCTAGATGGGATGTTCCTATCTTGTGAATGTTATTATACATGACAATGTGGCTGCCATGCACATGCTTATCATGATTGAATGTTTTTTTCCAATGATATATCATGGAATACTAGCATATGGTTTGAAACATGATAGGGTTGTATGTGATGATAACATTGTGTGTTGATGCCTTTGCAATTGATAGACTTGCCTTAGTGCCTTCCATATATCTTGTACAAATTCAATCATCTTCCATTGTAGTATAATTTCTTATGAGGTAGACCATGTTACGGCAAGAAAAATGAGAGCCAAGAATTTAATAGACCCTCATATTCCTCCTAATCTTCCTCAAGCTCCCAAGTTCAAAGTGCAAGCCAGGAAAGATTATGATATTGTAGAGCAAATAAAGATTACTCATGTAAATATATCTATTTTAGAATTACCACAAAGTCTAATGTTTACAAAGATATACTTTATAAGGCCGTAAAAGAATTTACTTTGCCAAGCGATACTCAACATTCTCACTTTGTTTTTATTATTAGATCTTTGATGGATGATGAGAATATTATTACCTTTATGCACAATGAGTTACTTGCAAAGGCCATTGTGGATAAACATTTACCCTTGCACATTAAAGTCATAAACAACAAACATGGGGATCAAGAGAGTCCTCGTAGATTATGGTTCGAGATTAAACATTTGTAGTGATTCCTTTCTTAATATGCTTGGAATTGAAAGCCAATTCCTCATAAACTCATATATGATCATTAAGGTTTTTGGTAATCAATCAAGAAAGGCTCCTAGAGAAATTATTTTGAATATATCCCTTGGACCATGAACCATAGCATGAAGCATAAAGTCATACCTATTAATGTGAACTATAACATATTACTTGGGACACATTGGATTCATGACAAGGGAACTATTTCATCAACACAACCTAGTTGCTTAAAGTTTCAACATGAGGGAATCATATACATGATTGAGCCTTGAAATGTTTTTGTGCCTCATTTGAATGAAAATCAACCAACCATAGCAACACCTAAAAAAGTAATTCCGCTAAACCAAGAACACATTCCAATTTGGTGATTTTAGTAATACTGAGGAATATAATGAGGAGAATCATTATAAAGTTGATGACATGGATGAAAGGTTAGCCAAGCTAAGTTTTACACAATTGGCGTTAGGGACTATAGAGACGTGATCCCAACAGTGAGTCAAGACAATTAGATAAGAGCAATGGTTTGTTTTCAAAAAGTTAATGATTTGAATTTTTTTAGCAAAGCATAAATGACAATTTTAGAGGCTTTCATAGCATTTTTTGGAGCTTAAAGAGCCTCACCACTGAGCTTTAGTTGGGTGAGTGTATTCTCGGCAAGTTGAGTTTTTTGAAAATGTATTGTAATAGAAAATTAGAGAAAACACAAATGAGTTAACCTTGACAAGGTCACCCAACCCGATTGGCTATTATTAGCTATTCTTATCTTCTAGTATATCTCTTATTCTTAGGAGTTGTGCTATTTGTATGCCTATGTATGTTGAAAGAACATCATTTTTTTAAACTTTAAATAATTTTCCTATTCACATGCATATGCATGTTGAGTTGGATATTATTAGTCTTGTTTAGCTTTAAATTAGTTTACGATTATTAGTTTTCTTTAGCTATAAGACAATGGTTTATCCTATTGTAATTTAGAGTGGATCGTTGATATCTCTTCCAGATAGATTGCATTCTTTTTAGAAACTCACTATTTTTTAATATAGTTTTGTTTGTTACTCTTGTAAATTTATGGCACTTCAATATATAAGAGTTTGATTTTATTATAACACATTAATCCCTAAAATTTGTTGTGTTTCACTTGAATTAAATCCTCAATCTTGATTAGTGGTGTCAAAGCAAGTTATATCCCACATTTCCATCAAACGAAAATAGATTATCATAAGTTTGTCTTGGAGACGAGATCCATTTAACTATCTGCTTGATAAATGCAAGAGACCAGAGATAGATGTAGAAGGAACAAATTCCTTAGACCTAGTAGAGGCATTT
The DNA here is from genome assembly GCA_037957365.1 of Torreya grandis. Classification (NCBI taxonomy): domain Eukaryota; kingdom Viridiplantae; phylum Streptophyta; class Pinopsida; order Cupressales; family Taxaceae; genus Torreya; species Torreya grandis. The sequence goes on from JARHVA010003886.1 coordinate 377,104, forward strand.
CTTGAATAAGCTCTAGGAAATCAAAGGGTTGAAATGATGAGACCTACTTCACGCAATTTATTTAAAAAATGTTGAGAAGCATACTAGTAGCTCTAGAAAGGCGACCTTTCCAATGGCCCATACCCTTTACAGTGTAAGTAAATTTTGATATCTTGATGTTTGAATGTAAAATAAATGCAGATGCCCTTGAAAATTGGATCAAAAAATTAGAGTCGATTTTTTTTGTAAACACTTCTCAAAGTTTAGAGAAAATAACGTTGCTTTGTTGAAAGTTGAACCTCAAGTCCAACAAAGGTGGGAGACTCACCTCAAACAATCTAAGGAAGATGTAGAGGATGACTATTCGGTCATCACAAATCCATCTTGGAATGAATTTGTTGATACTATTACAAATGAGTATTGTTTATAAGACATCTATAAGGAAAAGTACACGCATTGGCAATTGCTATGACAAAAAGACCAATTTGTGTAGGACCACACAAATAGCTTCCGTTCTCTATCAAAAGAAACTCAACATCAAGGATTTTGAAAGGCACATAGTAATCAAATACTAGCGGTATACATCAATATATCCAAACAAAGATAGGGCTCCTAACTGTTGAAACAATGGGAACATCCCATCAATATGAATCATATATCGAGGACACATTTAACAAAATGGAAAATTCCTTGCAAGAAAGCAACCATATTTAGTAAATTACTTGTAGGAAAGAAAACACAATCAAATGATAAAGGCAACTCCATGTATGGAAGTAGGCAAAAAATGAAAGAGGCCCCATAACAAAGACAAAACTCAAGGTTCCCATCTTCAAGGTTTTCTGCGAAACATATCACAAACAAAATCCCATAGAAGGAGACGGGAAAATTGTGTGAGAACCATTGGAGCATGACTCGTATAACATACAAATTTCATTACCAAAGCACATTTTTACCGAGGCACATGAATATGATCTGATACCAAAAAAGATGAGACGAGCACCTTTTTCATCTTACATACGTGGGTAATAAAATTATGGATTATAACCCCTATTCCATTGTTGGTACAATGTAGATTGTAACATAATCATCCGATGAAGAAGATTGTATTTTTTCATTCAGAAATGTGGGCATAAGTGAAAGCTATGCACTTCATCATGATAAGTGGAAGTAAAAAAATATGATATTTGCAAAAATTATATGGAGGAGTCATTTAAAAACAACACCTAACCCACATCCACACCCATTGGATGGCTGAACCAAGCCAAACATATTCATGCCAATAAACAATGTCTTCTTCCATACACAATCAAGCTAATCAAAGATGATGTGTTTTGTGATGTGGCACCCATGTAGGTTTGGGACATTTTGCTTGGACATCCATATATTTGGAAATAAGATGGAATATATCAGTTCAAGACCCATATTACCATAATCACCTTATGTAAACAATCATATAGGATCCCTAATATCCCTCCTAAGAAGACAATGGGCTTGATTAGTGAAAAACAATGTAGGCATGTGATTGGCCACATTGAAAAGTTTGTTATAATGTTTATTAAGCTAGGAAACATTCATCATTTCATTATATGCGTGTTGACTACTATATAGAATCAGAATATACAACTGTCAGTGGATTAGGTCCTAAAAAATTACATGTCTTCCCTACACCTACAAATGTGCCCTTATAGTGCCAAGTGTAGATGATATTTATGGATTATATAACATCTCAATCTTATACACTTGGCAAACTCAGATCTTGGTTGTTCCTCTTAGTTCTAGACCTTTCCCGATTTTAGATATCTTACATCTGCTCTATCTTGTGCCCCTTGGCTTATCTCTTGGTCCGACCAGTCTTATGTTGATGACCCAGACCTTCTATCTTATATAGAATACTTAAAACCTATTAATCTTTCCCCTTTGTAAGTTTTGAGCTTCTAACTACTTTCGTATTCCCTAGACACTAGGATCTGAGGCAAACACCTACATTGATACAAGTGTCTAATGCCCTAAAGTCATCTAATTTTCGAATGAAATATATCCTAATGGTTGGCCTAAGTGCTTTAATGCGAGTTGCTTCTCCATAGAGATTGATATAAATAAAAGATCAAACCTCATTCATTTATCACCTATGAAACACCTAACACAGACTAAGGCAACCTATTAAAGCATTCAATCAAGCAATCAATAAAACAAAACATCCCTATTTTCTCTTATTTCCATATCAGTCATAAGAACAACACATACACAGTTCTAAAGTGTTGAAGGAATAGCCCAAAAGTTATATTTTTCAAGTTACAAGCTAGGTCACTGTTGTACTTGTTTTCCATATATTGCATGATTCACACACAAGCCAACACATAGGGGATAACTACATCAGTCTAAGACCCTCTTCAGAGTATTGACTATGTAGGCAATGCTCATTGATAGAGGGGTCTTTAGAGTCAGCTCGACACTGTGTGTCCACTAACCTATTTTTCCCTAAGGTCACTATGAAGATGAAGAACTAGGGTTTTGCAATTTCATAAGGAATGACAATCCATGACCTAGATCTGAATGCACTAGAGCAAAGGTGAAGACAAACCCAAAAGCATCCAAATGGTTGCATCCTTTTTCAACAGGCATTCCATACAAGATACTTGTGTCAGGTTCATATAGTAGTGTCGACATAACCGTCCAAGGTTGATGTTAGTGTTCAAGGATCTAGAGGCACTTAAATCAAAATTTGGTGACTATTCTAAAATCATCCTTTAGTCTGCTTCTTGCATGTTCCAGATCCAAAACTGTGTTAGCATCAAAGCCAACTAAGTACATTACTTCTTTGTCATTTTCATATCTAGCATAGTTGTACTTACTATTTCTAGCCTATCTCAATTTAATGAATTCAACATATATTATATCTGAGTTTAGCATCTAATTGGCTTACTATAGAGATATTTTATCACTCTTGTACCTTAGTAATATCTACCCCTTTAACCCTAGATAACCCCAATCTAGACAATTTTAGGGTTAAACATTTGGTGAATCTGATCTCTGTATCTTTTCATGTAACTACTAGGGTGTTTTATAAACTTACTAACTTTTTTGATTTATAATTTGCTAAATTTTGTTTCAAAAATTAGTTTGTTTTCAAAATCTTAAGAATACATTAACAAAATGAATTTATCCCTAGAATTTGTGTGTCTCCTCTATCCTGTTCTCATTTCAGTATTTAGAACATTTCGAATGGACAAAGAAGAGCCTCTTCCTCCTATTAACTCTAAGGAGGATGATATCTATCATCTCTCTCACTAGGTCCATATTATCACTCCTTCAAGGGATAAGGTAGATGGTGTATGTATGCATAATTAATTTGAGGTGCCTGTTGTATGCAATAAAAATGCATCATGTCTATAAATCAATCCTGGCTCAGAGAAGATAAAACATATCTATACTTTCAATTGGGAATATATTTGTTAAGAGAGAGAATGACCAATATAGGGATCCTCTAGACTCGATTAGGGGATCACTTATCATAATACACCATGATAGGAAGGTTTCCAAAGCCTACAGTCTAACATAATCATGCAACAACCCTAAAAGAGTTCTAGGTTTAATGTTCACTCTATATCTAATAAACAAGAAAGTAAATCTAATCTAGTGCACACCAAATCTTGTGGCACAAAGTGGGGGTTAAAAACAAAACAAACTAAACTAAACATGCATAGAAGACATATACTCACGTCAATGTATACATAATCCTAATGCATGGGAGAGAAGCACAACTACATTATCTATCTACTCTTACAAAGGAAAAACAAAGTTAGAAATACTTTGAAAATGAATCTGTTGAGCCTCAATCTCTCCCTTAGTCAATGTGCTTCATGAGATATTGTTGTGGTATGTAAGGATAACAAAGATAAATCAGCTCTAGGCTATACAACCTATCTATGCATCCAAAATACTTATCCACAAGACAAGATCCGCATCTCCAAAGAAAGTATGGAACCCTAAGCTTTATTTCACAAGTAGAATGGTCAATAAGCCAGATCTTGCCCTAAATACTTTTGAATATGTCAGTTGTATAAGGTTGACTTGATCGAACCTGTATGTTTTTGAGAGGTAAATCACTAGGTCTCGAGCTAGGTCGATCAAAGGGATAACAAAACTCCAAGTAAAAAATATTTCTAAACAGTACAGGGTCGACCTTATCGACCCTATACAGTAATCATAGGCTGAAAATTGTACAGGGTCGACCTAGTCGACCTAGTACAGTCAACTGGTAAAAGGGGGTCAAGACAAGAACAAGGAAGATAAAGCATGATAAATGACTTGAATGGGTAAAACTAAGAAAAATAAGCTTAGAGTAAATGGTTTTAAGATATAAGTGTGTAAATGACAAGTGACAAAAGGGAAAACAATCTTACAAAGCACCAATGGTCTGCCCACCCCTTTCTTGGTACACCCCTTAAGACGTGCACTCAGAGAGATTGAGACTCGATGAGTTCCTACAAGATACAAAATGTCAATAATCGATAAAAGTTTGAAAATATTATGTGTATACATATGCTCCACTCGAAGCTCATCACATGTCACGCAAGTGCAACACAAGATGGTGCTTTTAGAAATAGAACATGATAACACACACATCTGATGCTAAATAAAGTGTAGTAAGCATCAATTAAGATAAATGAAAGAATAGAATTGAAAAACACATACCTTTACTTACCTTAATGTTGTAGATAAAGAAGTAGATTGTAAGAGATGTGACGGTGTCCAATGTGAAGAACATTAGGCGAACATGTAGAAGTTAGTGCAAAAAATAGCCAAAAATCAATTTAAAAAAAAAAAAATAGGCATATGATAGTGGAAAATATTATCTACATCATCATGAATTCAATGCATTTTATGGTTTGAAAAGTGGATGAATAAAAATAAAGATATACGCAAAATAAGGAATCAGTTTGAAAATAATTGAATTTGAATTTTGAAAAGTGTTTTTAAAATAGAAGTAGGAGAGAGTGGATAATATCACCATCTCTGATGACCTAGTAGGTGAGCCAGAGGAGATTTTGATGATATAGAGGCCACTTAAGCACAGGCTGAGGTGGACACAAGCCATGACAGTTGGATTTGAGCTGAGGAGGCAACCTATAGAGAAGGTGCTAGGAGGCCGCACAAATGGAGAGATTGTGTTAGGCAATCGCGTAGATGGTGAGACCATAGTGGCTGAGACATAGATAGGTAAATAAAGATGATTAAATTATTTCTTAAGTTTTTACTTTGAAATAGAGACTATAAGTAGATAGATATTGTGAGATATAATAGTGTTCTAATATCTATCTAGGTGCGATTTTGCAGGCATAGCTAAGGATAAGGAAGAGAGATGGGGGTCTCTTATGAGGCGAGCACTCCATGACATCTTAGATGATACTCTACATCCATATGACTCTACTGCATTAGAGGACCCCAGTGTACCATCTTCTCCAGCTCAGGTGATATGGTTCAGACTAGTAGGGGAGGCAATGAGGCAAATACAAGTATAGAGGGAGAGGATGTAACCACCAACAAAGATGGGTGCAGATGAGATATGGGCATGGAAAGCCCTGATAGAGGAGAGAGATACACATTTGGCTATAGTGACATGGATGACAGGCACATACAACAACCCTAACCCATATGACACAGGTGTAGGAGTAGGAGAGAGAAACACACATGGTGACCTTAGCCCAATTAGCATAGGTACAGGAACGAGTGGCACATCTAGAGGGATAGGTGGATGGATTGAGATCTCAGATGGCCTCTTTACAGTGTACTATTTAGAGGAGTCAGACCAAGGCCTCGATAGGTAACATGGCTAGGCCATGAGATAGATAGGATGTAGTTCAACCATAGAGCTGGAGCATTGTATATGGTTGTATTTTTTGTATCAAAACTATATATATATATATATATATATATATATATATATATATATAGTTTTGATACAACAATAGATAAATACATGTGTTAGAAAGAAATATATCCAAAGCATCTATAACCACAACCATAATAACAACATACACAATAAACATCAATATGCCAAAAAGAAGGGGGAAAATAGATCCAAAGGTGGATTGGTATAATAAAAGTATAATGAGATGCATATTTTACTAATTGATCACATGGTAATAGGGAGACAAGGATCAAAGGGAACATGGTTTGTATAACCAAGTCACAATGACAATTATCTATGAAAAATAGAGATAAGAAACCAAAAATCATGAAGATAAAAGAATTTTTTTTTTAGAAAAACTCAGGAAAGAAAGAGAAGACAATGATAAAGGAAGACAAAATATAAATGACAATATAAGCAAGATGTAGTATAAAAGGTAAAATCACAATATGAGAAAAATATGAATTTGACACAGCATCAAATGATATAATAGATAGATAGATAAAAATAAAATTGGAGCACATGTCTAATCAAAATGTAAATGTAAAATAACCATCCATGTGCTCATAAGTACTAATAAATTTGCCCACACACATTATCCAAGACAATAGATAAATCTCTTTGAAGTTGGATAGGAACTACTGCTAATGTTTCATCAATCTTCAATGAAAATTGAGAAAAGACTTCTTTTATAATCTCCTCAACTTAAAAAGTAGGAATACTCGATGAATCATGTTGGGGAGGGTGATTAGGCAAGGGATGCTCAGGAGAATGCATGGGAGTGAGATCTACGGGAGATGTAAGAATCACCAATGGAAAACAATCCATAGGGGAAGGACTCATAGGTGGAGAAGGATCCACAGGTGAGGGAAGGTCCATAGGTTAAGGAAACACAGGTGGAGGCATAAAAGGTGATGAAGGGACCACATGGGGTGATGGAACCACTGGAGTTGAAGCCATGGGAAAAGAAAGAGAAGCCTTCTTATGGGGATGACTTGCGGGAGGAACAAAAGAAGGTTTAGGAATAACTATAAGGTGATCTTTAAGGTGTTGTTGAAGGATGCGGTAACAATTGGTGTGATGGGTGCCACATTGGTGCCATAGACAATACACCTCACCATACTTAGCTATATATTCAGGTGGACCATTTGGGGGAGCCATGTCTTTGTTTGAGGAAGGAGAGGAAGGATGCAAAGTATCAATATACTATCCTGACTTACAAAAATGGGTAGAAGAATGATTATCTATCCCATGGAAGCAACATATACACTTATGAGTGGGTTTAGGAGAAGCACTCATAGAATGAGCTGTAACAGGAGTGAAATAATCTAGAGAAGACTCGTCAACCCATTTGGTGGGAAAAGAATCCATATTAGGAAAAGGAAAAAAACCATCACCAAGGGAAGGTGGTGATGGAGGAGGAACAAAATTAGGCTCAATGAAAGGATCAATGGGATGAGAATCCAGGGTAGATTCAGTGAGAGGAGCAAGAATAGGTTCAACTATAGCAAGAGTGGGAAGAGGCTCAACTAAGGGCTCTACTAAGGGAGGAAAAACATCTATAGAAGCTCTACGGATAGTCTCACTAATCTCAGGAGTAAACCAACCATGATGATTAGGGTACCTAGTAAAGCAGTAAGGCCCAATCGTAACATGATCTATGAGCATACTCTTATGAGGCTCCTCAAAAATTGGAGGTGTTGGTGTCATCTCTACCCTATGATAAAGAGGGAAAATACTAAAATTAGGAACTATAAATGAAGGAAGATAGGAAGATATATGAACAGACTCAAGTAAAGAAGAATGAGAATGGATAATCTCAACATCACGGGCCTGTACAAGACCACTTAAGAACAAAACATCTAGGGAATAACCATCATTATAATCTGGGGTGTGAAGATCAATGACATAAGTGGGATGACCTTGTCATCTGAGGAAGTGTGTTGAAGAGAATGTCGAGTCTTTGTCAAGACTACGAGAATGTCATCATAAAGAGGCTTGCAAGAATGAGGTTGCAAGGAAGCAGGAAGCTACGAGATGAGGTGAGGTGAGAGATCATAAGTTTTAATCTTTAGGTTAATCTCATCAAGGTCATCACAATCATAATCTAAGAGGTCGGGAGGAATTTTACCAATGAGTTTGGGATGTCCATTATAACTCGAGTTGAATTAATGAGAAAATTAAGATGTTGAGACTCACAAAATGGAACACTTGGCAAAGGTTCAAGAGTAGTATTCTTGAAGGAATTATTCAAAATTTTAAGGGTTAGTATCACCCTAAATCCTATAAATAGATCCATTATGAGAGAGTTTAATGCATTGGCAGGCAGAAGAAGTAATAGATCTCATACGGTGAGTCCATGGCCTACCGAGCAAGATGTTATAAGAAAGGGGAAAGTTAAAGATCATCACCTTCATTCGAACGGTGATAGGTGGGATAGTAATGGGAAGCCACACACAACCTAGAGGAGGCATTGCCTTATATCATATCCTTGGTAGGTGCTACATGTAGACTTAAGATTGCATTTTGAACATCCAAGGGTCTTAAAGAAGTCGAGAGAAGCAACACAGGTGCTGGAACCGTTGTCAATCAATGCACTCTTAACTTGGATATCACCTATTTGAACACTAATAAATAAGAGAGGATCATCCACATGAAGCAAAATCTCACTGGGAATCATAGAATCTATAGGAAATTTTAAGGAAAGAGAAGTGTCCATAATTTCATCAATGTTGATAGACATCTCTTCACATTATTGTAATATATTATCCTTGGATCTAGATAAGGTTGCCTCCCATCTATTATGGGAGTACAAGTTACATTCATTTCAAACAATAGTTATATAAGATGGTTTCTATGACATGGAGAAGTCCTCATAATCTCAAGAAATAGAATTTGGGATGAGAGATTAGTGAGTTCCATGATGGGATCCCACTCATCATAACCCATAATAAGATTGTTAGATATATGTGCATAATGATTAAGAAGGTCCTTGGAAGGAGGAGCTAAAGTGTATTGGAACTTATGTTAATAAGAAGAGGAAGTCTTAGTATAAGGTTGTAAATTATGTTGTGATGATGAAGTAGCTAGTTCAAGTTGATTTTCAGAATTGGTAGAAGTGTTAGTGTTGACCATTTTTGCCCAACAGGCCAAAATCGGTCCCCTTCTTCCCTTGTTATTCGAAGCCAGTCAATTTCAGGTTGCACAAGTTCAATTCCATAGTTCTTCGGCTTGGTTCAATTGCTGGTTCAATCGGCACTTGGTTCACCCATTTGCAGTTCAAACGGCCTTGTTTCAAGCTTTGGTTCAATTGGATGGTTCAGCGGCTCTGAGTTCATCAGTTTTGATCCACTCGGCATTGGCGCGCAATGGTTGAACCGCTTGAACCGTTGAACCATTTTTGGTTCAACGGCTTGGTTCAAGGGTATGCCCTTGGCTGAAGGGTAGCTCAAAGTTCAAATGCCCTTGTGGAGGGCAGACACTTCAAAGAAAAAGGCGGCCGAAGGAATTCATATTTTGTTTAAGTCCTGAATTCCTTCAGACTTTTTGTCTGAAGGAATTCCTTTGGATAGAAAGTCAGAAGGAATTCAGGCCGCAGTTCAAAGCAAAGGCCAGGCAAAATATCTGCAGACAAAAGTCTGCAGAAAAATGTCCTCGAACAAAAGTCTGTGAGAACCCAGGAATTAATTTGGAAGGGCACAACGACCCACCGAAGGACCCTGAAGGGCAGGTACCCTTGTGGGGGACTCTCAGCCAAAATAAAGGGGCACTTTCCAAAGTCCGAAGGGGTCACCTTCCCTTCGGGAAGGTGCTAGGAAGGGACTTCAAGCAAAAGGACCCGCCAAGGAGGACAAAGCCCGAAGGAAATTGCCAAAGTGGTGACGTCCTAGAAGCCGTCAACTTTAAGGAAGTGAATTAGCCGTTGGTTTTCAAAGTGAAGACAGTCGCATGAACGTCAAAATTAGCACAATGAAATAGTTGTTTGCTTTCAAACCGAAAGAGCGCTAGCCATGAAAGGAGGCCCAGAAATGCAGTGACCCGCCAGAAGATCGCCCCTAAGGGCCAAAGGAGCTAGAAAGAGACAAAATAGGGAAAAGACAAAGTGCCAAGCATGGAACAAACAGGTTGTCCAAGCGGCGAAGGGGAACACCGATTTGAGAAATTACTCCAACAGGTGAAACAATGGCTGCAAATTGCAATTAGAGGATGCGAACGACCAACCATGCGCCCCTTTTTTCTTCATTTCATATTTATGAGCAGACAAGCTACATAGGTGCCTTCAAGAAACAGCCTCGATTAATGAGGAAACAATGCAGCCATGTCAAAAAGCCCCTGAAGTCAAAGCCAAGGTCGATACAGCATTTATTTTAGGTAGCCCACTCTTCCCAATGAGGGGACGCAAATGGGCCACTTGTAAAAAGGGGCACCAAAAGGCCTCCTTTCTTCTCCTATATATTGAAGACTTGTCATTTGAGAAATCATCTTCCACATTTGTAAGGCGTAGCCTTGGCAAAATTTCCCCTGAATCAATAAACGCATTTTTTACCTCTATCTTGGATCGATATTTTTGTGTGTCTTGAGTGTTAGTTTGTGTTTAGTCATTGTTTCTTGATACTTTCACAAGTCCAACACCAACATATCTGTTGTCTACAAGGTGCCATTTCTATAGCTGGCAAGGAGAGTTCTATTTGGGAGTGAAGGAACAAAAGAAATTACTTACAATGTGCATTTCACAGCACCTTGGTGAATCTCTATTTTCTATATTTTTCCATGAAAGCCTCCCTGCCAAGTTTCTAGCAGCCTGGTCCTTCTGCCAAGTGTGAAGTGTATGTATGTATTTGTTTGATTTTAATGACGGTGAAAAGGTCAACTTATTTTGGTGCATCACCTCTTTAGAGTAGTTTGTTTTCCTGCAATTTTTCTCCCTTTTCATCCCCCAATTATATATCTATATATCTATATGTGTGTGTGTGTGTGTGTGTGTGTGTGTGTGTGTGTTAGCCCTTGCTGGAATGAACATGATGCATCAAAGTGATCTAGCCTTTATTTAGAGACTCTCCCCTCTAGCTTCGCCAGTCTCACAGGCGAGAGGGGAGTTTCCATAATTGCGTGAAGAAGGCAAGAGCTCGACCTCCTGCCAAGGGTGCAATCTTTTGCGTCAACAATTTTGGCACGCCCGGTGGGACATAGTTTTACAATTCAATAAGGTTTCAGGATTGATGCTGGTCTTGATATAGCAAAGCAAATATTTCCAGCATCTAACGACTCCACTGGTAAGAGCTTCAATTTTTCTAATCAAGACCAGTTTCTTAACTTTCTATGCCTAAAGTCACCACAAGGTCTGCTTCTAAAGGGGTTCCCTTCGATTTCGTTGATTTGCCTTTAAACTCAACAAAAAGACTAATGTTTGAGAGGACCCATCCTTATTCAACAAGCCACCCTCCTAGACCTATTGTAAGGGATGCATACGCAACAGAGCCGCAATTACATCCCATCCCAGCTATGGCATTGCCCTTTGTGGCTTTTCGTGGTCAGAGCCCCTTGAATCTCCCACGTTATGATCCAATCCCGAGAACATACCTAAAAAATGTGCCTTCTTTCAATGGAGAGGGACCCATTATAGTCGTCAAGCACATTAGGAATATTGCTAACCTCTGCAATATTCACAATGTCACGGAGGAAAATATCGCCATCAGATTGCTAGCATTGTCTCTCAAAGGCAAGGCTCTCGACTGGTATGGGACCTTGCCTATAAATTTGATCCATTCTTGGAATGAATTGGGTACTCAGTTGATAGACCATTTTGGGGAAAAGAGCGACAGCCTCTCGCTTGCTGAGCAGCTAACGACCATAAAAAGGGCCCCACACGAGTATATGCAGGATTTCAACACATAGTTTCAAAAGACTTGGGATAGAATCCCCATCCTGGTAAGACCGACTCTCAGCTATTTTTTTTGTATTATTTAAAGGCATTAAACAGTGATATTGCAGTAGTGATACAATCCATGGGAGGGCATATACTGCCTGCTGCTTATGACGTAGCCATAGCAGCTAAAAATTGTTTAGTACAGGCTGGAAAAATAGCTCCTAGACCTCACATGCCACTTTTTCCAAAAATGCTACCTCCAATTCAGGCCGTTGCTCCCACATTAGCTCCTCTACCTAGCATAGAGAAACCAACTACTGTTCCATCTAATGAGCTTCATGAGGTTAAGAGTTTGTTGCAGAGTATGCCAAACGAACTTGTAGCTCTTAAAAGGCAGCAAGCTCAAAGCAACAAACTGAATCAGGGATACCAACATTATGGTCAAGCCCCCAGACCCCCTTTTCAAAACTATAATTGTTAAGTTATGGAGCTAAAAGCTTCACCAATGAGCAAATTGCAAGGTTGCTGTATTACACAGTCGTCGACGTTGGTCAAGGATCAACTGGAGGCTGCCGACATCGGTTATGGATTAGCCGACGTCAGTCATATGCAGGCAGACAAGGACCGATGTCAGTCACCTGTGCATCCAAAAAGTCTATTTTTGTGGATGAACATATTGTTTGCATGATAAGTATAACTGTTAGTTGTAAGTCCACATTTCTATTTTTGGCATGACTGATTTGAACCTTTGATTAAGATGTGTATCTGACGGTTGAGAGTGCATAGCTCATGATCCCTAATTCTATATAATAGGGATATATCTTCATAGCTTGGAAGATATGTAAGATAGACAATTCAAGGATTGAATTGTGTTTGTAATTGATAGAGAGAATTTTTGAGAGAAAGAGATCTGTACATTTGAGAGGTGTGGAAGAAAGAGAGATTTCTTTAATTGTATTTCCTTCTAGAAGAGTTTAATACAAGTTTTCATTGTTTCTTGTATTTCATGTTCTTTGATGATTTTGATTTCTAGTTACTTATTATTCTGGTTTAATTCTGTGTTTAGTTGCTTACATAAGAGTAATCAATTGTTCTTGTTATGATCCTGACAAGTGGTATCAGAGCCAGGTTCACTAACAGGTAGTTTTAGATCTATTTAGTGTGTGTTGATTACAAGTCACTCACAGGGGTTTCTGTTTGAGTGAGAGTATAACAATGACAGAAGAAAGTAAACTAAGAATGGAGAAATTTAACGACAAAAATTATCAATTATGGAGGATGCAGATAAAAGATTATCTGTATCAAAAATATCTGTACTTACCGTTGGGTGGGGTTTCAAGCAAATCCACAGATATGCAAGATGAAGAATGAAGTGTTCTTGATAGAAAGGCTCTGGGATCCATAAGGTTGAGCCTAGCATCTTCTGTGATTTCCAACTTGTCACAAGTAAAGACCATGGTAGAGTTAATGGATACTTTTAAAAATTTATGTGAAAATCCCTCAACTTCGAATAAGGTATATCTTACGAAGCAATTATTTAATTTGCAAATGCAGGAAGGTGGATATGTATCTAGTCATCTAAATGATTTTCATGCAATAGTAAATCAATTAAATTCAGTCAAAATAGTTTTAAATTAAGGCTCTCTTAATTTTATGCTTTTTACCTGAAAGTTGACATAGCTTGGTAATGGCAGTTAGTAATACTGCATCTGCTACAAATATCTTGAAAGTAGATGATGTTGTTAGTGTAATCTTGAATGAAAAAACTCGTAGGAAAAGCACAGGGGAAACATCAGGTAATGCTTTAAGTATTGAAAGCAGAAGAAAGCAAAAAAAGAAGCGCAAGCAAGGGAGATCAATGTCTAAGTCAAAGATGAGAGGTAGATCCAAATCCAAAAATAGAAGAAAAATAACATGTTGGAATTGTGGAAAGATAGTGCATGCAAAGAAAGATTGCTGATTGCGGGTTAAAGAAGAAAATCAGCATGAAGGTAAAAAAGAAGCAAAGTTGCAGGTATTGTTGCACAAGATGCTCTCATATTTTCTTTGGATAATAGAATAGAATCTTGGGTTTTAGATTCTGGTGCCTCTTTCCATGCTACCCCAAATAGAGAATATTTTAATGATTATGTCTAGGGAGATTTTGGAATAGTTTATTTAGGGGATGATGAGCCTTGTAAAATTGTTGGCAAAGGACAAGTGCAGCTGAAATTATAGAATGGCAACACATGGGTGTTGAAGGATGTCATGCATGTACCTATCTTGAAAAAGAATATGATTTTTGCAAAAAAGTTGGGGGATGAGGGTTGTACAGTAACTCTCACAGCTGAATCTTGAAAAGTTACCAAGGGTGCACTTGTATTAGCCAGAGGTAAGAGAGTATGTACTCTCTATTTATGTAATTGTATTACTGATTATTCTTCTTTTGTATTATCTACTTCAGATATGGATGCAAAGTTGTGGCACTGTAGGCTTGGCCACATGAGTGAGAAGGAAATTAAAGTTCTTAAGTCAAAAGGTAAGCTTTCAGATTTGAAAATCATAGATCTAGATTTTTGTGAGCATTGTATTTTTAGAAAACAGAAGAGAGTGAGATTTCTCAAAACTAGGTCAATAAAGAGGAAGCACAAGTTGGAGCTTGTTCACACAGACATGTGGGGACCAGCTCATGTAGCTTCTATTGGAGGATCACAATATTATGTTACTTTCATTGATGATGCTACAAAAAAGGTATGGGTCTATTGCGTAAAGAAGAAATCTGATGTTTTTGACACGTTTATGAAATGAAAAGCTTTGGTTGAAAATGAAACAGGTTTGAGATTGAAGTGTCTTAGATCTGACAATGGTGGTGCGTACTGCAGCTATAAGTTCAACAAGTATTGTTCTACGAATGGAATACGCAGGGAAAGGACGGTTCCAAGGACACTTCAGCAAAATGGAGTTGCTAAAAGGATGAATAGAAAAATATTGAGCGTGCATGAAGTATGATGTTGCATACTAGTTTGCCCTTACAGTTTTTGGTAGAAGCTATAGACACTGTGGTTTACCTGATTAACAGAGGACCCTCTATTGCTTTGGATGGTGGAATTCTAAAAGAGGCTTGGATAGGTAAAAAGGTAGATCTTTCATTTCTCAGAGTTTTTGGTTCTGAAGCTTTTGTGCACGTTGATAAAGAAAATAGAAAGAAGCTGGATGTTAAGTCTATGAGGTGCACTTTTATTGGTTATGGCTCTGGAGATCTCGGATTTCGATTGTGGAATCTAGGAACTAACAAAATAATTAGAAGCCGTGATATTGTTTTCAATAAAAAAGTGATGTAAAGTGATCAGCTCAAGAAGCTGAATAATTTTGAGCAGAGCAATGTTGATTTGGACGAGGTGATGATCCAAAATGAGCTCACAGAAAAGAATTTTCACACTAAAAAAAATACAGACACCGACATCAGTCAGGAAGAACTCGACGTCGATCATATAGGAATCGACGTCGGCCAGACAGCGACCAATGTCGATCAGACATGAATCGATGTCAGTCAGGTACAGACCTGGAGATGACCGAGATTAGTCACTGACAAAGAATTTGGGTAGACATTAAGTTGTGGATGAGTCTCATACGCCCAGGAGAAGGTCAAAAAGGGTAAGTAAACCTCCAATTTGATATTCCCCTTCATTATTCTACTTATTGCTCATTGATAGTAGAGAACTAGAGAGTTTTGATGAAGTAATGCAGGTAAAAACTCAAAAACAGTGGGAGCTTGGCATGAATGAGGAGATTGATTCCTTGAAAGAAAACCAAATGTGAGATTTAGTTGAGTTGCCACCAGGACAGAGAACACTAAAAAATAAATGGGTTTATAGGTTAAAATAAGGTGAGAATGGACAGATGAGACATAAGGCCAGGTTGGTAGTAAAAGGATTTGCACAAAAACTAGGTATTGATTTTGATTAAAAAAATTCTCCTGTAGTAAAAATGACTTCTATTCGGACTGTATTGTCTTTAGTTGCTATTGAGAATTTGCATCTTGAGTAGCTTGATGTTAAGACAACGTTTCTTCATGGAGATTTGGATGAAAAAATATATATGGAACAACTAGAAGGTTTTGAGGTCAAAGGTAAGGAGAAGCTTGTGTGTAGGTTGAAGAAAAGCTTATATGGTCTTAAGCAAGCTCTTAGACAATGGTATTTGAGGTTTGACAGGTTTATGACTGAGCATGGTTTCAGTAGATGTCAATCTGACCATTGTGTTTATTTTAAGAGATTGGATAATGGTAGATATATTATCCTATTGTTGTATGTAGATGATATGTTTGTTGCAGGTTCACACATGCATGATATTTATGAGCTTAAGGTAAAATTAGCTCACACATTTGCCATGAAGGATTTGGGAGCAGGAAAGAAAATCCTTGGCATGAGTATTAAGAGAGACAGAAAAAATCATAGGTTGATTTTGTCTCAAGAGGATTATGTGAACAAGATGTTGGAGAGGTTCAATATGCAAGATGCAAAACCGGTAAGTACACCTATGGATGGACACTTCAAGTTGAGCAAAGAACAGTGTCCTAATTCACATGATGAGGTAGAGTACATGAGTAGAGTTTTATATGCTTTTACAGTTGGGAGCTTAATGTATGCAATGATATGTACTAGACCTGATATTGCCCAAGCAGTGAGAGTTGTCAGTAAGTTTATGGCCAATCTAGGGAAGGAACACTGAAAAGCAGTTTAGTGGATTCTCAGATATCTGAGAGGGATCAGCAGTAGGCATTTATGCTATGGAGGGTCAAACACTTCTCTACATGGATATGTAGATGCGGATATGGCAGGTGACTTGGATGGCAGGAGAAGCACCACAGGTTATGTTTTCACTATTGGTGGAATGACAGTTAGCTGGATTTCAAAGTTGCAGAAGGTTGTTGCTTTGTCTACTACAGAGGCAGAATACATTACAGTCACGAAGGCTAGCAAAGAGATGATATGGATGACACGGTTCATGGAAGAGTTGGGAAAGGAGCAAGAGAATTGCAGATTATACAGTGATAGTCAAAGTGCAATTCATTTGGCAAAAAATTTAGCCTTTTATTCAAGAACCAAACATATACAGCTTAGGTACCACTTCATTAGATAGATATTGGAGGATGGTGAGTTGAAGCTGGAAAAGATCCATACAGATAAGAACCCTGCTGATATTTTGACAAAGCTAGTAACAAAGGAGAAGTTGAATCTTCATTCAACTTTTGTTGGTCTTCAAGATTGAGCTTGAAGATGGGAACAAGTTAGAAGATGTTGATGTGCAGGTACATGTGCAGCTATTTATCTCCAAGTGGGAGATTGTTAAGTTGTGGAGCTAAAAGCTTCACCAATGAGCAAATTGCAAGGTTGTTGTATTACACAGTCATCGACATCGATCAGGGATCGACTGGAGGCTATCGACGTTGGTTATGGATCGGCCGACGTCGGTCATATGTAGGCAGACAGGGACCGACGTCGGTCACTTATGCGTCCAGAAAGTTTATTTGCGTGGATGAATAGATTGTTTGCATGATAAGTATAACTGTTAGTTGTAAGTTCGCATTTCTATTTTTGGTAGGACTAATTTGAACCTTTGATTAGGAGGTGTATCTGACGGTTGAGAGTGCATAGCTCATGATCCCTAATTCTATATAATAGGGATAGATCTTCATAGCTTTAAATATATGTAAGATAGACAATTCAAGGATTGAATTGTGTTTGTAATTGATAGAGAGAACTCTTGAGAGAAAGAGATCTGTACATTTGAGAGGTGTGGAAGAAAGAGAGATTTCTTCAATTATATTTCTTTTTGGAAGAGTTTAATACAAGTTTTTATTATTTCTTGTATCTCATGTTCTTTGCTGATTCTGATTTCTAGTTACTTATTATTCTAGTTTAATTCTGTGTTTAGTTGCTTACACAAGAGTAATCAATTGTTCTTGTTATGATCCTAACAATAATCAAGGATAGGGTCAACTTACTCAGATCAGACCATTTCAAAATTACAACTCAGGCCCCACTTCATCATCAAAGGTCATGGTGCCCGTTTAGAACAATCTAGTACAGGAACAACCAAGTTGTTCGACCATGGGATATAGTCAGGAACAAGCTGTTTATATAAATGAGATGATGGATTATTTCCAAAATGCAGATAATTAGGCAGTTGCTCATTCCCAGGCCTTTGAGGCTCCCATGCAACCCAACACGAATAGCAATCAGGCCCAGCTTGATTCTACCCTCATGAATCATCTAGAAGGAGAATTTTATTCAGTAAATTATGTGGGCATTGCAGACAATCGGCTGACTGTGTTGCAGCCAACACAAGATTCAAGAGGAGAGCAATGGGAGAAGCCTAGGCAACTACCCAATCGATAGCTGCACCATCTCCATCACACTCAAATCAAAGGGCCCCAAATTTTAGACTGCCATTTGCACCCTCAACTCCTCAGCCTACACCTCAAGTTGGAATTAGCCCCAAGAACTTGAAGGGAGGTAGTCCTCGAGTCAATATAGTGGACCAAATGAAGAAGTTACATATGAACATCTCTTTATGGGATTCATTGTCTCTACCAGGATAGAAAGACATGCTACAAAGGGAATTGCATGAGCTGGACTGACAAGCTATCCCAGCAAGGACCAATAATGTCTTAGTGATGAATGGACAGCCTTCCAATTTAGGCTAGGTAAAAAAAGAAGAGAAAATTACCCCTTTTTATGTGTCCCTGGTTATAGGGGATTTCTTTGTGCACAACTGCATCATTGATAGTGGGGCTAGTACCTCAGTGATGCCCAAATGCATAGCTGACAAGATGGGACTGAAATATGAAGAGATGAATAAGGGAGTCCTGCAGCTAGATGGGACACCTACAAAAATAGTTAAGATTTTGAAGGGTTTAAGCTTGACATTGCATGCTTGCCCAACATTTTCAATTCTTCATGATATAGTGGTAACAGATGTTCCTCCTTATTTCACAATTTGCTTGTCCAGGGACTTCACGTCAAAGATAAGTGGCTATCTAGCAGCAAATTGGTCTTATCTAGTTTTTAGAACCAAGTATGGGACCAAGGTAAAGATCGAATCCAAGCCACTCTACAAGGACCATCTAGAACCATATTCACCTAAGGTAGTGAACGTCAGTTACACCATTATTGACCAAGAAGAGTCTCAGACAGACCAATCTCTGTCCTCTGCTCTTGAATGAGTTGCAGATCTACTCTTGGATGAGTGGGGAAATGATAACTTTGAGCATGATCCTTACAAGTTCATAGAGGAGGCAGGCCTTGGAGTCTACTGCATACACGAGGAAGGTGCCTTCATACCAAATATAATGAAGGCAAGCCAAGAAGACCTAGGTCTATGGCAGTTGTACATTGATGGTTCTAGAAGTAGGCTGGGGGCTGGTGGTGGAGTGATGTTAGTCTCCCCTTCAAAGGAGAGATACTTTTTAGCTTTTCATTTGCAATTCTCTTGCACAAGCAATGTTGCATAATATGAGTCCCTGATCCATGGTCTAGATTGGGCAAGACAAAGAGGGATCAAGGGGTTGCAAGTTTTGGGAGACAGTGAGTTGATTGTAAATCAGGTGAAAGGCAAGAATCTGACCAAGAATTCCTTGTTGAAGTCCTACAAGCATAGGGTCTGAGACTTGGTGGAAGATTTTCTCACTTTCAATGTCACCTCCATTCCCAGAGAGCAGAACAAACAAGCGAATAGGCTAGCAGCAATTGGTGCCCAGTTCGATGTTTCCAAGGAGATAAGTCGAGACTATGGTTCATGCTACTTGAAGGTGGTAGTTCGGCCCTCTGTCCCTGACAACATTACAAACTGACAGGTTTTTGAAAATGACCAACAAATAGCTTTCTTCTTGCAATATTAAGCTGAGTTCGCAACACAAAACTAGGCAAAGCTGCAGTGGCAATATGGCAACCATATTGTTCAATTAAAGAACAATAAGCTCCCTTAAGGATTGGTCACTCTTGAGAGCATCTTCAATGGAGATGACCAATTGAAAAATGACAAGGCATGCATCACAACTAAGGAGGGGAATTATGAAAGGGTTGAGATCTTCAAGGACAAGCTGCTTGCGCTTAAAAAAGTCTGCACGGTTCAAGAAAGGCAGGCTTTCATTTTGTTGTGTCAGGAGTTTGCCGATGTTTTTGTGTGGGATTACAGTGATTTGAAGTGCTTCGACCCAAGACTCGCCCAACACACCATCGAATTAGAGGAAGGCACCAGGCCAGTCACGCAGAAGCAGAGATCTGTCAACCTGACAATTGAGCCTCTCATGCAGAGGGAACTGGCCAAATTGATTGAGTCTGAGATTATATTTTCAATCAAACATTCCTCCTGGCTGGCCAATCTTGTCCCTGTTAGAAAGAAGAATGGGGAGATCAGGCTATATGTCGATTTCAGGGACCTTAATAAAGTCTCTTTAAAAGACCATTATTCCCTCTCGAGCATGGAGTGAATCCTTCAGAAGGTAACAAGCAGTGAGCATTTCTCCCTCTTGGATGGTTATTCAAGGTATAATTAGATTTTGGTGCAAGGCTATGACCAACACAAAATAGCCTTCACTACTAAATGGGGAACGTTCGCCTACAAGAAGATGCCATTCAGGCTGGCTAATGCTAGTGCTACCTTTCAGCGAGCCATAGACATGGCATTTGGAGGCTTGATAAACAACAATGTGCTGGTATACCTCGATGATGTGACGGTGTTCTCCAAGGAAGCGAGCCAACACATGCAACACCTCAGGGAGATTTTTGAAAGGTGTAGGGAATTTGGCATCTCTATTAATCCAAAGAAATGCATGTTTGTTGTTCATGAGGGAAAACTCCTTGGCCACATCGTGTCCAAGGAGGGCTTATCTACTAACCCCGAGAGAGTTCGTTCTATCCTGGAGATGTCCCTACCTAAGCACAAGAAAGGCCTGCAGATTTTCTTTGGCAGGATAAATTTAATTCAGAGATTCATTCTAAATTTCACAGAATTAGTCAAGCCACTGACCTCTATGTTGAGGAAGGGTGAGGAGTTCAAGTGGACAACACAAAGAAAGGACAGCTTTGAAGCCATTAAGCAGGCCATAACCCGGGCTCCTACTTTGATCAGCCCCGACTTCAACAAAGACTTTAACCTCTACACTTTATCAATGAAGAGGTGATCTCCACCATGCTTACTCAAGCAAATGGTGATGACCTCGAGCAACCACTTGCTTTTTTTAGCCAAGGGCTAGAGGATTTTGAAATCAGATACACGTATGTAGAGAAGCAAGTCTTGGCAGTAGTGTGGAGCTTGAAGAAATTCAGGCATATGTTGTCTAATAGCAGGATTCACCTCATGGTTCCACATTCTAGCGTTAAGGATTTCTTGACCAATCAAGACCTAAATGAGAAGAGAGCAAGGTGGATCACCAAGGTGATGGAATATGACGTAGACATCAAGATCACCAAGCTGGTGAGGGGAAGAGGCCTGTGCAAACACCTTGTTGAGGACTTCAAGTAGAAAGGGGAAGACAACTTACTAATTCACGATGCAGTTACAGTAGAAGAACCAACTATCATAAAGGACTGGAAACCAAACCTGAGGCATTTTCTTCTCACTGGTGAGTGCCCGCAGAGTCTTGATAAGACCCAAAAAAGGTACTTTAGGCTCCAGTCTCTCCATTATGTTCTGGTTGAGGAGTATTATTTAGGAAGGATCTCTTTGGGGTCCTTCTAAGATGCATTGAACCAAACTAGACTGATAAGGTACTGTCTGAGTTCCACGATGGGCCAATAGGCGGTCATTTTGCTCCTAGAGCTACTGCAGCAAGGATAATGAGAGCTGGCTATTTTTGGCCTACTCTTTTCAGAGACACCCATGCCTGGGTAAAAAATTGCCATAAGTGTGCCTTTTTTGATGGGAAACAACAGTTGGCTACCATGCCTCTACAGTGCATTCAAGTTGAACAGCTATTCATGCAGTGGGGCTTGGATTTCATAGGGATGATCAATCCTCCCTCCAGTGCTAGACACAAGTGGGTCCTGACTGCCACGAACTATTTCACAAGGTGGGTGGAAGCTGTTGCTCTGAAGGAGGCAAATGAAAGTGCGGTCCTAGAATTTTATGAGGACCTGGTGACAAGATTCAGGGTCCCAGCCACCATAATCTCAGATAACGCCTTGGCTTTTCTGGGAACCAAAACAAGTGAATGGGCACTGAGGTATGGTATATATCTCAAAACTTCATCCAATTATTACCCATAGGGGAATGGGCTGGCTGAGTCCACCAACAAAAACTTGATCAAGATCATCAAGAAGACCATGGAATAAAATTAGAGGACTTGGCATGCCAAGCTGAAAATAGCTCTGTGGGCCGATCGAATCACTCCAAAGAGAGCAATCATAAATTCTCCATATATGCTCATGTATGGAAGGGAAGCTAGGTTTCCTATCTCACTTGAATTGCCAGCATTGGATCTCGCTCACTAGCTGCAATTAGAAGAAGGAAATAACATGGAGGTCAGGCTGTGCGAGCTGATGGAGCTCCAAGAGACAAGGGACCGGGCTATGGCTTTTATGACCAATCGCCAACAACAAACAAAGAGACACTTCAACAAGAAATCTTCATCAAAATATTTTTTTAAAGGAGACGTTGTCTTGAAATGGGATGAAGACCGAGCTAAGCCTTGAAAGCATGCAAAATTCGATGCCCTATGGAGTGGCCCATACATAATCACTCAGTGCAAGCAACATAATGCATTCCAACTCTCCAAGTTGGATGGTGAAAAATTGCATATCCCAGTTAATGGGATACATCTGAAGCACTGCCACTGAGTCTCCTTTCATCTGTATATATTTTCCCTTGTTTTCTTTCCCTATTTTCCCTAAGTGATGTTGCACAAGTAGTAGTTTTCTTAGCTTTGTGTGTGTTTTTCTTTTCCTCTTGGAGGTAATCTGTGTGACCGGTTCTAAGATTTATCGGAGCTATTGCTAGTTTTTAAAGTTACCATCTGACTCCATGCCTAATGGACTACAAGGCAACTGGTCTTTAAGCATAGCAGGCATGCTTCCCCTGGGAGTCACCAATTTGTTGACCATTTTTGCCCAACAGGCCAAAATTGGTCCCCTTCTTCCCTTGTTATTCGAAGCCAATCAATTTCAAGTTACACAAGTTCAATGTCATGGTTCTTTAGCTTGGTTCAATCATTGGTTCAATCGGTACTTGGTTCACCCATCTGCAGTTCAAACAGCCTCATTTCAAGCTTTCGTTTAACTAGATGGTTCAACAGCTTTGAGCTCATCAGTTTTGATCCACTCAGCATTGACGCGCAATGGTTGAACCGCTTGAACCGTTGAACCATTTTTGGTTCAACAGCTTGGTTCAAGGGTATGCCCTTGGCCGAAGGGCAGCTCAAAGTTCAAATGCCCTTGTGGAGGGTAGGCACTTCAAAGAAAAAGGTGGCTAAAGGAATTCGGATTTTGTTTAAGTCCCGAATTCCTTCAGACTTTTTGTTCGAAGGAATTCCATTGGACAAAAAGTCTGAAGGAATTCGGGCCACAGTTCAAAGCAAAGGCTGGGCAAAATATCCATGAATAAAAGTCTGTGGGAAAATGTCCGTAGACAAAAGTCCGTAGGAAAATGTCCACGGACAAAAGTCTGTGAGAAAATGTCCGTGGACAAAAGTCCGCGAGAACCTGTGAATTAATTTGGAAGGGCACAATGACCCACCGAAGGACCCCAAAGGGCAAGTGCCCTTGCGGGGGACTCTTGGCCAAAATAAAGGGGCACTTTCCAAAGGCTGAAGGGGTCACCTTCCCTTTGAGAAGGTGCTAGGAAGGGACTTTAAGCAAAAGGACCCACCGAGGATGACAAAGCCCGAAGGAAATTGCCAAAGTGGTGACGTCGTAGAAGCCGTCAACTTTAAGGAAGTGAATTAGTCATTGGTTTTCAAAGCGATGACAACCGCATGAACGTAAAAACCCTTTTGCTTTCAAATCGAAAGAGCGCTAGCCATGAAAGGGGGCCCAAAAATGGAGCGACCTGCCAGAAGATCACCCCCAAGGGCCAAAAGAGCCAAAAAGAGACAAAATAGGGAAAAGACAAAGTGCAAAGCATGGAGCAAACAGGTTGTCCAAGTGGTGAAGGGGAGCACTGATTCGAGAAATTACTCCAATAGGTGAAATAGTGGCTGCAAATTGCAATTAGAGGACGCGAATGGCCAATCGTGCACCCCTTTTTTATTCATTTCATATTTATGAGCAAACAAGCTGCATAGGTGCCTTCAAGAAATAGCCTCGGTTAATGAGGAAACAATGCGGCCATGTCAAAAAACCCCTGAGGTCAAAGCCAAGGTCGATACAACATTTATTTTAGGCAGCCCACTCTTCCCAATGAGGGGATGCAAATGGGCCACTTGTAAAAAGGGGTGTTAAAAGGCCTCCTTTCTTCTCCTATATATTGAAGACTTGTCATTTGAGAAATCATCTTCCACATTTGTAAGGTGTATCCCTGGCAAAATTTCACCTGAATCAATAAATGCATTTTTTACCTCTATCTTGGATAGATATTTTTGTGTATGTCTTGAGTGTTAGTTTGTGTTTAGTCATTATTTCTTGATGCTTTCACAGGTTCAACACCAACATATCTGTTGTCTACAAGATGCCATTTCTGTAGCTGGCAAGGAGAGTTCTATTTGGGATTGAAGGAACAGAAGAAATTACTTACAATGTGCATTTCACAGCACCTTGGTGAATCTCTGTTTTCTATATTTTTCCATGAAAGCCTCCTTGCCAAGTTTCTAGCAGCCTGGTCCTTCTGCCAAATGTGAAGTGTATGTATGTATTTGTCTGATTTTAGTGTGAGGGTGAGAAGGTCGACTTATTTTGGTGCATCACCTCTTTAGAGTAGTTTGTTTTCCTGTAATCTTTCTCCCTTTTCATCCCCCCATTATATATCTGTGTGTGTGTGTGTGTGTGTGTGTGTGTGTGTGTGTGTGTGTGCCCTTGCTAGAATAAACATGATGCATCAAAGGGATCTATCCCTTATCTAGAGACTCTCCCCTCCAGCTTCGCCAGTCCATAGTTACGTGAAGAAGGCAAGAGCTCGGCCTCCTGCCAAGGGTGTAATCTTCTGCGTCAATAGTTAGTGTTTAAATTTGAGTATCATTAGTGTTAGAAGATGACATAAGAGTGGTATAAATAGAATGGGAAGTGTTATCCAAGGGAAAATCAAAAATTGGATCATCAAAAGTTATAAGATCATCTTACCCCAACTCATTTAAATGAGTTGGAGAAGAATCCTGGATAACATGATATGTTCTAGATGGAGTGTAGATAGGTTGGGAATCGATAAAAGAAACCATCCTTCACATATTAGTCATGTTAACCACATTCTATTTGGAAGTGGGTTCAACAAGAATGTTTACATTATTGGTGGAAGGGGTGGCTTTGTCTTGATTGTCTTGAATAGGTTGATGATTAGGAAGAGGGTATTTGTAGATAGCTATATGAGCATTGGCTTGGTTTAAGGATTGAGATTTATCATGTGATTTATAATCCTTAAAAGCAATTTCATAAGCTTGTTTATGCTTTCAAATGATAAAATAATGATCAAAATTAGGACCAAGAATAAAGTCCATAGCTAAATTATGAAGTTGTCTACATGTCTCATACGATTGACTCCAACTAGCATGAAACCAAAAAAACTTGTTAGGATCATACCAAGATTTCATAAGATGAGTAGGGTTAAGTTCTCATGGAAGAGGCCTAGGTAGATGCTTAAGTAATTTAGCCGAGGATAGAGATTTATGAACATTAATGTTGTTTGGTGAAGAAAAGTGAGGATTGGTATATTTATGAGAAGGGGGAACTAGTTCTGATGAAGGGGTAGGAATGATATCTTGAACATTGTGACTGGTGTCATAAGATTATGTAACACCATCATTGGTAACATTGAATTTTTTTTTATTAAGAGACGAGGACCCACATAAGGTCGGGGTCACTCAAATTGATGCATAAGGAAATCTTGTCATTTATCTTGGTCAATAGCCTCCTCCAATGTATGTGGAGAGAGTTTAGACCTGATATTGTAAGTTGGGAAAGAGAGCATTGGTAAAGAGATGAAAAAGGTTATCATTAGCCATGTTATGTTCACATTTGTTGGACAATGCTTTCCACATTTTAACAAAGGCTTGATCAGTTTTGTTTTCAAGTTGTTTGCAATTTATGAAGTGGGCCAAAGTGTTTTTGGGAAGATCATTAGTTTGGAATTCTTGAACTAAAGCATTCACTAAATCCTCCAAACTAGTAATGGAATGAGTTCTAAGTTGATTATACCAATCTAAAGCATCACCTACGAGGTTTTTGGCCAATATCTTTGTAGAGGACAAGGTGTTCAATTTGACTGAATCCTTATAAAGATTTCCAAATGTTTTAAGATGAAGGGTGGGATCAGTTGATCCATTATAAGAAATTGTAGGTATGATACCTCCTATATCAATGTTAGCAATTTGAGTAGTAAGAGGTTCATTTTGGATATGCTTAATGGTTTTATTGACCAGAGGAGGTTGAGGAATGAGAGTGCCTTGAAAATCTCAAAGAGGAGGATGCAGAACATTCTGGTTATGTGTGCCCCAAGCCATTGGTTGAAGATGAGATTCAAGATGAATAAGGTGATTTTGCATTCTCATCATTTGATTTGTGTTATGAGCTTGAAAGGTATTCATTTGATTTTGTGTTTGTAATAATATTTGATGTGTTTGATTAGCATTATTAGAAGCATTAGAGGTAGTATTAGTGGCTTGGGTACCACTATTGGTGTTGATAGGAGCTTGAGAGGAATTATGAGAATGTGAGGCACTAGTGGAAAAATTCACTTGTGTAGCAAAATATGGACTAGTGAATGGTTGAGAAAAAAAACACTAGTAACAAGATTACCTTGGGTAGAAAATGATGTACTAGTGGAAGGATTAAGGATAGTGGATCTTATGAGAGGCCCACTAGATGTAGAACTTGCCATGTTAGTAGATATACTAGGCATGGAGGTAGAAGAAGTTAGAGAAGAAGAGGTCATGGTATGAAAAGGGGTCATAATCGAAGGAAGAGGCTGAGAATCAAATAAAGTGGTACCCCCAAATCTAGTTGAGAATGTAGGAGTAGGTGAGTGAGGCTCTTCAACTTGACCATTAATCATAAGATTGTAAATGGTAGAAGGGTCCTTTCCTCTATGTTGCAAAAATTTAGAGCTAAAGAAGAACATTTAGGGGGTATACTCTAATTTGGGTTGGTCTTATAATGAGAAGAGAGGATTACACTATAAATAGGTATTAGGAGGGGTCCCATAGTTCATTGTGCGAGTGGCAATATGAACATTACTAGCATTTAGGAGAGGACCCCTACTCTATCTATGGGAGACCCTATGAGGATTAGTAATATTCATCATGTATGTTGAGTAAAACTCAGTATTATCATCAAGAAGAAATTTTATGATGAAGGGAAAGAAAGAGAGATGAGAGAGCAAGTAAATAAAAAATGACAAAAAGAAAATAGGGTTGACTAGATCAACCTAACACAAAAATAGGGTGTGCAAACAGTACATGGTCAACTGGGTCGATCCAATATAGTGAACAAAGACTAGAAAAAGAGAAAACAAGGTTTGCAAATAGTACAGGGTCAACTAGATCGATCCTATACAATGAATAGAGGCTATAAAAAGGTACATGGTTGATTGGGTCGACCCAGTATAATAGAAATAGAAAATTAAGAAGCCTATAATAGATTATGAACTAAAATAAGATAAATTTTGCAAGTAATTTGAAAGGAAATAATAGAAGAGAAACAAACAGTCAATTAGATTAACGTTGTCCAATCCAATTGAGGTGCATAACACAAAACCTTGCACCAACACTGGCTAATGAAAGTTTTTATTATACAAAATACAATTGATCAAAGAGAAAGCAATCAACTTGGAAAGTAAATAGCTAACTAATTGATCAACCTAAATGTTTATTAGATTATTAAGATATGTTTTTAAATGTGATGGGAAGTTGGCTATAAACAAGGAACTAGAATGGTAATCTAAGGATGGTTTCAGGTAGTTTGGGCTGAAAGTGATCTGTAGTGGTAATGATATAGGCTTGGTATTGGGGCCTACCCCCTCACTTTACACACCATAGTGATAAGGGTATCGGGTGCTTAGTCAAAATATACCATTAACCACACTTTATACTTGGCCATAATATCAAGTTGGCTTCCCCCTTGGTGATGAAATACAAGTAAGTTGGCCTTGGGTAGACAAATGTTAAAATGCTTGTTTAGATTTTATGATTTGGTCATGTGTGAATAAAATAAAAAATAGTGAAATCCACCTAATTAAGCTATGTGATATATTCTAAGCATGCAAGAAATAAGAAAAGAAAGTGCGAGCTAATTACTAGCATATAAAGGTTAATTCCAACTTTAAAATAAGGTACAATGTTGATATAGTCAACAATTTATGCACAAAATATAGAATAGGATCGACAAGGTCAAACATGTACTGTGAAAGCAAGGTCTAAAAATGAACAAGGTTGGTAGAGTTGACTAAGTTATCCAGACAACACACATAACATATAACTGGGTCCATAAGGTCGATCCGGTTGATTATGTAGGGGCAATTTTAAATACTTCAAACTATAAAAGGAAAGACTGTAAAGAAAGATATAGAGAGATAGAAAGGAACCTTGGTGGATCAGAGATGTAGAGAATAAAGATTGCTATTCAAAAAACTTGATATATGTTTGCAAATTATTCTAACTGGGTTGACTGGGTCAATCAAGCTTTGTATTAACTTGATACTGAGTGCCTAAAAATGTACAGGGTCAACTGGGTCAACCTAGTAGTCTAGATTGGAAGTCTAAAAAGATGAAAATTTGTATTGGGTTGGCAGGGTCGATCCAGTAGCCTGTACCTAAAATCTTGTGCACAGAAGTTAGATACTAGGTTGATAGAGTCGATCCAGTATAAAAAATATATGATAAAATAATGATGAAAGAATGAAATAAGGTCAACAAATTCTGCAAGGGTTAGTTCACATTGGGTTCACCAAAATGTAAACAATCAGACATTTATCATGTCTATAAATCAATCATGGTTTAGAGAAGATAAAACATACCTACACTTCGAATTAGGAACACATTTGTTAAGTGGGAGCATGACCAATATGGAGATCCACTAGAATCAATTAGAGGATCACTTGTCATAATACACCATGCTGGGAAGGGTTCTAAAGCCTATATGCTAACACAATCATGTAATAACCCTAAAAGAGTCTTAGGTTTAATGTTCACTCTATATCTAATAAATAAGAAATTAAATATAATCTAGTGCACCCCAAATCTTGTGGCACAAAGTGAGGATTAGAAACAAAAAAAACTAAAGTAAACATGCATAGAAGACATATACTCACATCAATGTATATAGAATCTTAATGCATGGGAGAGAAGCACAACTGCATTATCTATCTACTCTTACAAAGGAGAAATAAAGTTAGAAATACTTACCTTTAAGATGAACTCATCAAGCCTCAATCTCTCCCTTAGCCAAGGTGCTTCCCAAGAGATTGTTGTGGTATGTAAGGATAACAAAGACAAATCAGCTCTAGGCTACATAACCTATCTATGCATCCAAAAGACTTCTCCACAAGACAAGATATGTATCTCCAAAAAAAGTATGGAACCCTAAGCTTTATTCCTCAAGTAGAATGGTTAATAAGCAGATGTTCATTTGCACTTATTCTTCTTCGCTTCACTATTTTCAAATGATTGAAAATAAACTTATATATATATGTGGATCTTGCCTTAAATCCTTTCAAATATCTTGACTATAGAGGGTCGACCTAGTCAACTTTGTATGTTTTTGGGAGGTAAATCACTAAGTCCCGAGCTAGGTCGGCTAAAGAGCTAACAAAAATCCAAGTGAAAAATATCCCTATACAGTATAGGGCCCACCCTATATAGTAATTAGAGGCTCAAAATTATACAGGGTTGACCCTGTCGACCTAGTACAACCAACTAATGAAAGGGAGTCAAGGTAAGAACAAGGAGGATAAAGCATGGCAAATGACTAGAATGGGTACAACTGAGAAGAATAAGCTTAGGGTAAATAGTTTTATGAGACAAGTGTGTAGATGGCAAGTGGCAAAAGGGACAACAATCTTATGAAGCACCAATGGTCTACCCACCCCTTTCCTGATGTACCCCTTAAGGCGTGCACTTAGACAGATTGAGATTCAACGGGTTCTTACAAGATACAAAGTGTCAGTAATCAATAACGGTTTGAAAATATTGTGTATACACCTATAGTTTATGATTATGAAACTTTAAAATATTTAATCACCAATATGAACACATTAATAAAGAAGTTATAAAATCATATTACACTCATACAAAATCCAACACATGGTAGTGTTCATTATATGTGTGAACCCTCATCTACCCATGTTGTGCCAAAGAAGGTTTCACATCGAAATAAAAAGCTAAAACATAATAAATCCAAAATAAGTGGTTCTAAAAGTGACCAAAAGGCTACTAAGGACTAAGTGAAATTATAAAAGAAATGCTTCAAAATAAAGCAATCGAATTACCTCATATACATCTTATATAAAGATCTAAATACTATTGTGCATATCATAGATTGCATGGGCACGATATAAATTATTTTTTGGCTTGAAAGAAACAAATACAAGGTCAAAAACATAGTGGTTATCCTATCATTGATACATAAATTAAGAAAACCTCTCACATTCTAAGTACTTCTCTTAAAGCACAACTGCAAAAAATAAGTATTGGTAAAAAATAAAAATTCAGATAAAAAATAGTTGTCAATATCAAATTTAGAGAAATAAAAGGTTAAAAAAAATTAGATCAATAAAATGATACAAATTTACCTCTCAATAATGATAGTTTTTCAAATAAAATGGTTTTAAAAAAAAATATTTGCAAAAAATTGATTATCAAGGTCAAGGATTGGGAAAACATTCACAAGGCATCACTCATCCTATTTCCACATATAACCATAATGAACACCAAGGTTTGGGATATATTGGAAATACCGATACAAATCATTCAAAGATACATTTGGCCAATGCAAAAAAACAAGAACCTACAAATGAGTACAAGTCAAAGAATAAAGTTCAAATAGAAATGATACCATTACAAAAATAACAATGGGCACATAAAATATTTAAACCAGAATTTCTAATAAAATATGTCAAAATTCAAGATAAAATTGAAAAATATAAGGTTCCAAATGTGGTTACAAAGGAGGAAACTACAAGCCTTTCTTCAAATCTGGATAAATTCACTACTCATATAAATGGTAATTTTTTTTAGATGAACAATTCAGTGAACAATGTTTTGATCTAGTTGATAACTTACCACATAACCTAGTACCTATCAATTAAATCCATTACTAACAAATGAGAAACCAAATGTGGATGATGCAAATCAAAAATATCAATCACACCTAAAAATTTTCCTATTATTACTACTTCAAAGAAACCACAAAACATGACATATTATACAGTGACAAAAATTACACATATATATGTTTCTTGGTAGTACCACCAAATTATTGCATCAAGTTCTAGAGGGGAGATACTTATGAGCATCTGTTGGATGAGATCATAGTATGGTTCTTTCTTTGCACATATTCCAAAATTACCAAAAAATGAAAAATATTCAAAACTCAAAAAACATTTTCAACATTGTTCTATTGGCTCATTAGTATCTATGTGTTAGTTCCATGTTAATGGATGGAATATCAATTTTTTATACATACATGTGTGCCATGATTCTATTTGAGTGTGATACAAACATATAAAGATACATGATCTATAACTATTTTAGATGTTGGGAATTCCCTCTACTCATGTCATATGGATATTGGGGACATCCACTTCTTTGATCACAAGACTAACAGGTTATATGTTTTGATGATCATCTTTAGTTATCATTTTTGAGCTTATATGTACTTACACATACCTTTATTCATAATTATATCTTACACACAGTACTTGATATGTTATAAATTTGACATTTTTTGATAACACATTTGATTCGTGGGCTACTATGATATGTTTATATTGGTTTTTAATGCTTTCTTTTATGCACTTATTTGAGTGTCTTGCCTTAATATTATCTTGCTTAGTGGAGCATTTTAATATGCTCCTTTGTTTGAAACCCTCATTTCTATGTGTGCTTTCTTTGATATATGCATATGTTATTGTTTATTGTATAGATATTTGAATATGTCATTCTTGATTTTGTGGATATTTGACTAAGGCGTGTCCCTTCGATTGTGTGACATTTGAACATACCCTTTATTGGAGGTTTCCTAGGACCATTGTATGTTGACTTGATTTTGAGTGCTCATATGTGTGTGTTTGATTTGATTGTCGAGTTTATATTGTTACTATCTAGACATTACCATTATCTTTAGCATGCATCTTTGGCCTTCATGTGAGATAGTCATGATATTTATCATGAATTTTAGGCCTTCATGTGATCACATTTTTATATGTGTTTCAATGCTACATTTACCTAGACATGTTCTTTTACATGCTACATGATTACATTCACAAATTATACAGTTGTCTTATCCTTTTGAGATGAGGTAACTACCAATTTTTATTCTTATATCACTTCAAAGAGGGGCATATTAGTGGGGGAATGTTATAGAGGCATGTTCTTCACATTGGACACAATTATTAGATTCAGTGGGGGCATGCTTTGGAATCATGTTATCCACACTTCAATACATTGACAGTCTCAGATCTGATGGAGGCATGTTTTGTAAGCATATTCTCCACACTTATTCAATAATTAGCACTTATATCAATTTTTAGATTCAATGGGGGCATGCCATATAGTATGGCTTCCACACATTCATAGTTTTTAGATTTACTCAGTGTTTGACACACCTAGATTCATTAGGGGCATGTTTCAAAAACATGTCCTCCACACTTATTTAATGTTCAACACACCTAGATTCACAGGGGGCATGTTTTGGAAACATGTTCTCCACATTGACACTTATTTTATTTTTCAAATTTCTCCATATATAGTGGGGGCATGATTTGGAAATATGTTCTTTACATTTACACATTTTTTGAATTGTCCAAAACACATAATTACATGATTTAGATTCAAAATTTTGATAGAATTATATACATTGGTATAACTATTATACATAATTTTATCATGAGAAATATCTAAGGTGTATATGTTATGCAATGTGCACATAATATTGCAAAATCTAGATCAGTTTTAAATTTTAAAACACTCTTAAGGACTATCATCACCCACCAAGATAAAATTTTATGAACTGTATCAAGCTAATTTACTACAGTAGTTGATTCACTTTTGGTATGTTGAGGTGATTAAATAACTAAATTTTATCAAGTTTTCAGGTGGGACATGATTGTATCATCTAACCTTACCAATTTGATAGTATGATTTGACATTGTTCAATCATACTCACCAGGTTATAAGTATGATTGGGTTGCATGGTTGAGCTAATCTTAATTGTCGAGGGCCAACTCACCTTTTCTCTAAGGTTAGGGGCATGTGCCTTTCAATATCTCTCTCTCTATATCTCTTTAGATATATGCACTTTCTAGATTTATATATATTTGTCATAATCTCAGTTTCAGAGTCTTATTATGATATATATTTTAGAATCAACTTGTCATTAGGCAAGACAATTATATCGATACATAGGTGTACTTTAAAACCTTGCTTTTTTAATTTCAATTAATTTTAAATAATTTAAATTGTAGATTATATGCCTTAATTATGTACTATAACATGCTCTTGGTTGTAGGTTAGTTACCA
The DNA here is from genome assembly GCA_037957365.1 of Torreya grandis. Taxonomy (NCBI): domain Eukaryota; kingdom Viridiplantae; phylum Streptophyta; class Pinopsida; order Cupressales; family Taxaceae; genus Torreya; species Torreya grandis. The sequence goes on from JARHVA010003886.1 coordinate 410,716, forward strand.
ACAAATCACTCAAGTTGGCCTCACACAAAGACAAGGTGTGTTATACACACCTAAGTGAGCATTTTTTCTCCTTTAAACCAATAATTTCATTACTAGATTGAAGGGGTGTAAACATAGATAATAATTATGGATTATATAGAAACTCAGTCTTGTACACTTGAAAATATCAGACCTTGGATATTCCTCTCAATGTTGGACCTTTTCCCACTTTTAGAAGTCTCACATTTGCTTTATCTTATGTCTCTTAGCCTATATCTTGGTCCAACTAGTCTTATGTTGATGACCCAACCTTGAGATCTTTAGGGTCAAGGATTGGGAAAACATTGTTACGAAATCACTCATCCTATTTCCACATATGATCAGAATGAATGCCAAGGCTTGGGATATATTTTAAATACTAATGAAAATCATTTAAAGTTACATTTGGCCAATTCAAATGAACAAGAACTTTTAAATGATAACAAGTTAAAGAATAAAGAACAAATTTAAAAAGGTACCATTACAAAAAGAGCAAAGGGAACATCAAATATTGAAATTAAGATTTCTAATAAAATAAGTCAACTACAAGCATCCACTAGCATCAATGCAACCATACAAGGCTCATGCTAGTGTCTGAGGATCTAGAGGCACTTAAATCAAAATTTGATGATTGTCCTAGAATCAACTTCTAGTTTGCTTCTTACTTGTTCCAGATCCAAAAATGTGTTAGCATCATAACCAACTAAGTACATTACTTCTTTGTCATTTCCATATTTAACATAGTTGTACTTATTATTTTTATCCTATCTCAGTTTAATGAAATTAGTATATGTTATACCTAAGTTTAACATCTAATTGGCCTACTATAGAGATAGTTTATCACCCTTGTACCTTAAGATATCTCTACCCCTTTAACCCTAAATAAACCCAATCAAGATTTTTTAGGGTTAAACACCAAGTTACACATCCCATTGACTTGATCATTGGGACACCCTTGCCTAATGAACCAATATATATGGGCTCATTTTTGGAAAATAAAGAGGTCAAATAATATATCTATAAGATAATCTAGAAAGGCTATGTTTATCCCGTGTCTCCTTGTGGAATCCCACTCATAGTACATGGCAACTCTATATTGATTACAATACCTTTAATAAAATAAATATCAAGAACATTTATCCACTCCCACACATTAGTGACCTCTTATACCAGCTCAAGGGATCAAAGTTATTTAAAAATATTGATATGAATTCAAGGTCTCATAAAGTATCTATTGATCCATCTAATGTTTGGAAGACAATGTTTAAGTCCAAATAAGGTCTATTTGAATGGATAGTCATGCCTTTTGGCTTAACCAATGTATTTACAATGTTTATGAGGATTATGGTTGATGTCTTACAACCATTCATTGATTCCTTTATAGTTTTTTACTTGGATGCCATGTTTATTTTTAGTAAAACATAGGAGGAGCACTTGCAATAATTTTGACAAATTATTAACTCCCTATATATTCATAAGTTATATGCTAACATGAATAAATTTTATTTTTATTTTTATAGTGTATAATATTTAGGATTAATAATACACAAGGAAGGTGTACACGTTGATACAAATAAGATCCAAAGTATCAAAGAATAACCAACCCCAACAACACTTACAGAACTTAGAAACTTCTTGGGGTTAGCCACTTTTTACTGTTAGTTCATGTTGGATTATTTAATCTGGCAGGCATGGCCTTTGAACCAAGAAACCAAAGGGGGGGAAAAGCCAATTTTGTGTGGAATGCATCACAATAATGAGCTTTTGATGAGTGAAAATGGTGACTTTGCTCAAGACTAGTCCTTACCTTACCAAATAAATAACAACCCTTTGAGATTGAAGTCGATGCTTCAAAATACAAACTCAATGACATCCTCATATAATATAGGCACCCAATTTATTACCATAGTTAAATATTCACTAATATGGTACGTAAGTATCCTACATATGACAAAGATATTTATTCCATTATTTAGGAGTCCAAGCAATAAAAGTCCTTACATTTTGGGAATCGAGACCATTATCCATATAGATGACAAGCCTTTGCATTGATTGCAGACCCATAGAAAGTTACAAAATGATTGAGATTAAAAGTGGTCTACTTACGTAAAATAGGCTCATCTTAATATTATGTAAAATAAAGGTAATGCCAATTAGGGTGCATGATGATTAAGTTGTCTTCTAATTACAACACTAAAAATAGTGTTAGATCCATATAGATATGATACTTATAATTGACCCATGTTTTATGGTAGTGATCTTTTGTTTTCCATCATATATCAACCAATAAAGATGGGATGACAAGTTTCAGACTACCATCTATATGAAGGGATTTTATGTCACTTGAGAGAAATATGTGTTCTAATAGTAGAATAACAAAGGATGATTTTCAAGGTACACTAATGTAAAGTTTCATGACACTTTTGAGTAGAATTAAAAGTGAAAATACTCCATAAATACTTCTATTAGCCAAAACTTTGTCATGATGTGAGCATGTATGTTAGATCATGGACAACATGTGTAATATTAAAAGCAAAAAATAAAAAATAAAAACCAGGGCCTTTACACACCTCTACCAATCCCCGATCAACCTTGGGAGTCAATAACCATGGATTTCATGTTAGGGTTACTCATGACTAGCCATAATCGTGACTTTTTTTTTGTGGTTGATAGGGTTTATAAGATGTTGGTGTTGGTGAATTATACAAAAGGGATCAAATTTGAAGATTTTGTGAGGATCTTATTTTAGCATGTGTGGGTCCACTTCAACGTACCATAGAAAATTATGTTGAACAAGGAAAATAGGTTCCTTAACACTTTTGGGTCTATATTATGGTCCATGATGAACACTAAGCTAATCAAACCTATCTATTTTCATCCATAAACAAATGGGAAAACATAATTGGTTAATCATATGATGGTGCATCTAATTCAAAACATCTAAGGACATGTGATGATAGCTTACCATATATCCAATAAAGCTATAATCAATCCCTCCATGGATTCATAAGACATATTACTTTTTAGGTTTTTCTTGGGTTTCAATGACTATCCTGCATTGATGTGAAATCACCTATTGTATTTGAAGAAGGATATCCCCATGTACATAAAGAAGTTGACAAGGTCACTAAATTTATTGAATAAATAATAAAACCTCAAAATCAAGTGCATAAAATTTTGTAGAAAACTATCCAAAAGTACCGTTAGAACATTTAATTCTAAGTGGGCTTAATTTACCCTTAGCCTTAGTATTAAATAAATAAAAATAATATATTATTTATTACCATGAGGTGGAAATATCGTGATACTAAATAATAGAGTTATAATTATTTAATTATTGCCAAATTATAATTATATTATTTTATCAAGATGGATAAATCCATTACTTTTATGACAGTCACCTCCCTTGGTTCTTCATTATAAATAGGGTTTTGTCGCTATTGTGAAACCAACCCATGAATATGAAATATTAATCATATTCAATCTCTAAGAGATTTGTGAAAGTTTGTTTGAGAATAAGTGAGAGGTTGAAGAACTTGTATTTGGTACATAGGATTTTTTAAATTATTGAATAATTCATCATTGTGGTTTTTTTTACATCTGATAGATTTTCCCACGTTAAATTTTTGTGCAATGGTTCATTGATATGTGTGCTTTATTTATTATAATTTTCTTATTATTTATTCATCCTAGATTCTATCTGTACATTGCTATTGCATACATGAAGTTTATCATGGTGTTAGAGCTTGGTGGATAGATATGTTCAACAAGTAATTTATTCAAAGTAAATTTTATTATATTTCAAGCCTGTGAGGAGGTGTACAACACTGGGATGCCATAGAATGAGAGAATTCTATTTGTTGATCTCTGGGAGGCCTAATTCAACATCTTAGAGCCTTGAATCTGCATGTAAAATCATTCAAGTATTGTTAGATCCCTATTAAGATAACTTATATTTTTTTAATCCTCCTTTGGCATAGTGGTATGGCCCAAATATGGTCTAGACAAATCAAAAACTCTAAAAAATTATTTCCAACAATTCTCAGGCCCTTTTATGGTTATTTATTGTCTCTTTCAATATGGTTTTGACAATTCCAAGTAATATCAGATCCTGAGAAGGATTATTGAAGGTTCTAGTTGTTTTCCCGAGCCATCTAGGCACTATAATGCTACATGGGTGATTGAAATATCTATTTTGTGCATCAAAATTCAATTTTGAAAGGTTATTTTACTTTAAGAGGAAAATTCAAGAAGATTCCCCAAATTTCATGCTCTCTTGTTACCTGTGTTAATTTATGAGATAATTTTTGCATCTATAGGAGTGCCATATCTACCAGGAAGCATTGCACAAGTAATATAGTTTTTAGAAAATACTTAAAAAACAATTCTTTTTTTAAATTTATAAATTCCAAAAGGGCCCCACTCTTTGTTTAAATTTTTTACCAAAAAGATAAAAAACCAAAAATATTTTTTACCATTTCAAAATTACATGCACAGATATATACGTTTATATATATTTTTTATTTTCCAATCTTAAAAAGAAATAAATATAAGTTTGTGTATGTAAATGTTTGAATAAGTTTACTAGATAAGATGGTTAACTTTATTTTGGAAAAAAATTGTAAAGAATAGGTCAAGAGTTAAAATCACTCAACCTCTTTTCTTTTTTTGGTCAAAATAGTAATTAGAGTTTTTTTTTAATTTGCATGCCATGTTTCATGAGTTCAAAATCCTAGTTGACGTATCAAACTTGTTGAAAATTTTGAACTAGTAGATGTTTTGTCAAACATAGTTATATAACCAATTGATTTATAGGTTTTGACACCATCTGACATATCTACATGGTCCATTTTGTGATTTGGATCCTCCTATTATTAAATTTACAATTTTTAAATAATAGTGTTTAGGTGGTTATTCTGAATACAACTCTTTTGATGCCTAGTTTATTACAACTTTAATTCAATTTTTTACATTATTTAGTATCTAAATTATGAAATTAAGTATAGTTGCATGTGTGATTCAATTTATTTTAGAAAATAGTTCAAAAAATCATTATTTTTAAAAAAAAACATTTGTGCTTATATTAGTGTATTTTTGCAACACTTGAGACACCTTGTTTTTTCACAATCTTTTACAATTTTATTATTTTTTATAGCATTAATTGAACAATTATTGTGAGTTTACACTTGCAATCTATTTTTAATTTTAAATAAAGTTAAAATTCACACTAAAAATGATTTATTTTAAGCATTTGTTTACCATCATTCTTAAAGGGAAGTTATGGATTCGCCTAATTTTGTTTTAAATAAATCATTATTTCTTAAAATAAATAATTATAATATTTATAAAATCCATATTAAAGTGAAATTCATGGCCTGAAAATTATGGAATATTGTCTTTGGGACTGAAAAATCCCCTTCTAGATGACATGTGACCCCTGAGCTTGCCAATATATTTCAATAGAAATCACAAGAAGCTATGTCCTTTATCTTACAAAGTGTTAATAATGAATTCATTATCCACATTGGTAATCAAATGTCTCATAGCGATGCTTGAAAAATCTTTGAATTCATGCATGAGGGCATTTGCCTCTCAAAAATTATGAAGTTAATCCTTGAATTGTTAACTACACCTATGAAAGGTGATGAAAAGGTTGTGAATTTTATTAATAAAATTAAGAACATTAAATATTAATTGAAATTTAATTTGATTCAAGATCAACTAATTTATTTTATCATTTAATTAAATATTCATGAAAAGTTTAATATTTTTATTTTCATTTTAAATTTTAGATATCAAACAGAGCAAGATATCACTGACCTTACCACCTTGTCTTCTCTTATGATTCAAGAAGAACAAGTTATGATCCATTTTGATTATAAAGAGAATGTCACTTAGGTACTTATCACATTAAATACTATTTTTAATAACAGTAAGAACCATAAATCTAACCCTAATTCTGCTTCTAGCTCACATAGGATTAAGAAATATGGTCACAAAAATCATAAACCTAATTTTAATATAAATTTTAATCTGTGTGATAAATTTGGCCATAGAAGTGAAACTTATTATAAAAATAAGGATATATTTAACAATCAATTTTTTAAAAATAACAAAGAGAAGAAATATAATCAAAACAAGTAAAAGAATCAAAACCCTAATCAAGATAACAATCAGGATCAAAATGTTATTACTTTATAGCTTGTTTTATTTACTTTAAATAAAAATGAATGAATTTTAGATAGTGGTGCATTGAATCATATGACTTGATTATCTAAAATTTTGTGTGATTATAGAGATATATTTGAAAATATTTACTCAAGAAATAATTCATTTTTAGAAGCAACTAAGCAAGGAAAGATAAAATTTTCAAATATTATTATAAATGATATTTTTTATGTATCTAAACTTAAAATAACTTGTTATCTTATTCAAAACTTATTAATGATAATTTCATTATAACATTATTTAAAGATAGCTGGTCCATTAGAAATAAATCTAAATCTTTGATTGTTGAAGGGGTTTACAAGAATGGTTTATACATTTTTTTCCTTTTGAATGTTTTATTTCATCACATAGTAAGAATGAATCTCAATTATGGCATGGAATATTAGGACATGTTAATTTTATAATTTCACATGATATGTCTACTCATTATCTTATTTTTAGACTTCCTTTTATACCTTCTTGTCATGAAACTTGTAAGGGTTGCTTGCATGGCAAGCAACATACTAACTCCTTTCATAATAATCATGATGTAAATTCCTCACATCCTTTATAATTGATTCATAGTGATGTTTTAGGACCCTTTAATGGTGTATCTATTAATGGTTATTTCTATACTATCACTTTTATTGATGATTACAATAGAATGAATTGGTTATAATTCATTAAAAATAAATATGATGTGTTGTCTAAATTTAAATAATTTAAAATTTTTACTAAAAATATATCTAATCTTTTTATTAAGGGATTAAGAATTGATAACGGTGGTGAATATATTAGTAAAGAGTTTGATTTTTTTTATATTAGTTGTGGTATTCAAAGGGTCTTAATATCTCTCTATTTCTCTCAGCAAAATTGTCTTGATGAAAGGAAATACTGCACCATTATTAAGATGACTAGAACAATGTTACATTTTGTAAATTTTCCTCCTAATTATTATATGCCAGAGCCTTGAATACTTCTATACATATTATGAATAGATTCCATGCTTAATATTTACATTTTTCTACTTCAAAAATACATATATGCTCATAGCATTTGATTTTGCTTTGATAAAACTATTTTGTTATTTTTCTAGAGATACTAACTATATTGATAGTGTCTCATTTACATTGTATTTGTTATTAAAATGATTTATTATTGATTCTAGATATATTTGTTTTAGATGATAAATCAAAGAAAATATATAGATATTATATATTTTTTTCAATTCAATTAGCATTGAAATACATTATATGCATAACATCATGCTTAATTTGACAAGATGATCAGGTTTTGTTATCACATTTGGTAAGAAGATCATGCTCATTGAGTTTGTATTTTTATGTTTCAATTGATTAGATACTCTCATTTTATTTTTTATGCTAACATTATTATACGCTTCATTTTATAATAAGCTATGTTATGAAATTTGAAGTGTAAATGGAGTTTTTATTATTAACTCTTCATCATTTACTTTGCTAAGCATTATATTCATACATCCCTAAAATTATTTGTTTCAATATCATATATGTTTGATTGGATGATACAATTTCATGCTAAAATTATCCATATTTGATGTATAAGAGGTTATACCTCAATATTTTGTTGAAGCATATTAAACTTATAAAATTTTAATAAAATTCAAATGATAAAATGAGTTATTGCTAATAGGATATATAATGTTTTACTACACTTAGTATCATACTAGTAATAAATTATTGTATGCGCATCACATGATAGTTGGAGATGCTCATCTTGTTAATATTAGAGATGTCCAATAATGAATTGAATACAATAATTTATATTTTTCACTAACTTTGTAATTAAAGTAGTGAACTTGTTTACCTAAAAAATGAATTTGTTTTTTAAAATGTGTTTTACCATAGAAAAACATGTCATATTTTTATATATGTGGTTATTAGGATGCTAACCATACTGTGCTATCATGAATATTTTTTTTGGATATGTGTTTAAGACACAACACCAAAAAATTTAGCATATTGAAGTTCATGTGTATTTTATCTGAGATAAAGTCCTCAATGGTAATATAGATCTGTAGTTCTATCGTATAGAGGAACTAGTGACATATATCTTCACAAAGCCACTTGGTGCTACCATGTTTTGGCAAGTTTCATACAATGTTGGGTCTCTTGGAGTTGTCATTGAGGGGGAGTGTGTATGACAATGCCACTTCCTAATGGCCATGTGTTTCTTCTTCTTCTATATAATTATTCTTATTGTAAAGCATTTTAAACTTCATGTGGAAGTTATGTAATTATAAAATTCATGTGAAAGTTTTATTTTTGTATCCAATACAAAAAACATAATCTATAATGGAGGTCTTTATATTATAAAAGGTTCAAAATATAGTTAAATGATTATTCATGAGAAACTATGAGATGTAATCTCATGATCATGCTATCTTAAACTTACATTAAAGTAGTTTATAGATTATAATTTTTTTTGTTTCAAAAGGTGATGTTTGGCATGATGAAAGTTTTTAAATCATTCAATTTATGTACATAGTATAATTCTTTTTTTGAGGTGACTATGACATTTATCACCACTTATCATTAAGAGGGAGTGTTAAAACATTTAATTTTAAGTGAACTTAATTGACCCTCATCCTTGGTATTAATTAAATAAACAATAATATATTATTTATTAGTAGGAGGTGGAAACCTCGTGATAATAAATAATAGAGTTATAATTATTTAATTATTACCAAATTTTATTTAAATTATTTTATCGGGATGGATGGACTTGTTACTTTTACAATGATCACCTCCCTTGGTTCTTTATTATAAATAGGGTTATACCCCTATTATGAAATCAACATGTGAATATGAAATATTAATCATATTAAATCTTGAAGAGTTTTGTGAAAGTTTGTTTGAGAAGAAGTGAGAGGTTGAAGAACTTGTGTTGGGTATAAATAAGTTTCTCAATTATTGAATAATTCATTATTGTGGGTTTTTTAAAATCTCTGAGAGGTTTTTCCACATTAAATCTTTGTGCAATGATTCATTGATATATGTGCTTCATTTATTATATATTTCTCATCATTTATTATTCATAGATTATATCTATATATTGCTATTGTATACATGAATTTTATCAATTACAAGCAACACCATGACTAACATCCAACCCCTCACTAGTTCTAGATTGGTGATAAGGTATGGATATCATTTGAAAGGCTCATACAATAATTTCAAGCCTCTATGATATAGTCCCCACACAATCATCAATCAAGTCAGGAATGATGGCTTTGAGCTAAACTTGACAACCTATCTTGGGTTTCTTCCAATGTTCAACATGAAACTATGATGATCATATTTTCCATCTCTACTACACACTTAAAATATTATTGAATAGTTATTGTCATGCAAAAATAATAACATGAAAAAAATAATAAAACATAGTTCATTTTTTTGAGAATGTACAAAGCACAAACAAGTGACATGCAACACTTAAAGTCTCCATTAGTAAGCATTATGTGAAACATTGAGTACATATACCAATGTACAAGTGGTTACATGGTCACCACAATGCCCATGTCGACCTTGCCTGCATTAATTAACCCATTATAATCTAGATTACTTATAGTCTCTATGAGTTTGGTGGCCCTATGACCCCCATAATATCAGTTTTAACTCATAATTAATACATGGACTCTAGTATGGTCTAGGATTGAACAACACACTCTTACACTCAATGAGTTCCAAGTGGGACTTCAGGTAGTTTTGCCTAATTAGAGGGACCAAATTTACAACTTAAGTCATAACTAGAATTATAATTCCAATTTTAGTCACTTTTTCAAAATGGGATTAAAATAAGGTCAACAATGTTTCATATGACCTCAAAGGGATCCCAAACTATCCTAGAATATCCTTTGATGGGTGGAGCATCCAATCTCCATCATTGGATCTAGCCCATCCCTACCATTAGATCATGTCAAATCACATAAGTCCTAAGTATCCTTATGGATGCCTATAAATATTTACACATTTATAGAAGAATAATAAAATCATGAGGAAAATGGGATTTGAGGTTTGGGAAGGTATAACTAACTTCTGGTCCTTCCCATTTTCCCTTTAGGAGCCTGGATGACCACCTTTGGTGGGGCCACATGTGAAATCACATCTAAAAAAAAGAGTCATATCATTAGACTATGACAAGGAATATGTGATTTTGCGTGAATATTGAAGCCATTGCAATGCATGATAAGTCTATATGACATTCTAGAAACTCAATGAAAGAAAAAAGTGAATGGTAAAAAGTTACCCTAGTGACCGCTAATAGCCATTTCAAGGTACTCAACTTCAAAAATCACATTGAGGTTATATCAAAGTTTATTCAAGAATTTTAAGAAGTAACCCCCCTAGGACCTCCTTCTAGCTTCTTGACTAATTCAAACACTTTTATCATTTTGGTCCATGGGACCTCCACCAACCATTAATAGTCATTGGAGTTTAAAATTTAAAAAATTAAGAATTGGTTTTAGTTTTAAGCATTAATTTATATTTCATTAAAAAAGGGTTCAATTTTTATTTTATTTATTTTTTGGGGGGGTTGGAGTCGAGTAAATGCTACCCCACTACCATGTTCCCAAGCAGCCTCAAGTCCCATTGCTTAAAAAATATGGGCATTTATGATTTGCATTTTAGACTCAAAATACTCTTCCATGTGAAAGGGGTCAAAATTTTAGGGTTGGTAGCTGCTTTTAGGTCACCCCATCCCTATGCTACCATAAGCATAAAAAAAAATCCAATAAAAAAAATAAATGGTTATAGGCCTTGAGGCCTTATTAAGACCTTAGTCTTAAAAAATAAAGTATCATTTACCATTAAAAAAATTACAGTTGGTTTCTCAAAAGATAACTTGTAGTATAACATGATATCCTCACGACTATGCAAAATTAACATTATTGTTAATAATTCTAATTGTAAATTATAAATCTACCCCACACCTTGGCATAACTTACATAATCTACCACTAGTATCATTCCACCACTTGGGCATCACCAAGGAACAACACTACCATTGTGTCTCCAATCATCCCACCACCACCTTTTATTGAAGCACTCACTGAATGAATTTTTATTTGGTAACACCACCATCCTCAGCTCCCTTCATGACCTCACTACCCAAATAACACTTAGACATAATCCTAAGCCTTGATTGAGGTGAGATACTTATCGCCACCACCATTGAGGGTGAATTTATGTTTTCACCACTAGGCTCTAAGTCCCTTTTCAGACACCTTATGTAATATTCTTCCCACATGGTAGGCTTAATTGAATTTAAACTCTCCACCTCTTTCATAGTCCAAATAATTATAACATAGTAATTTTGGCCATCAAGCCACCCCAATGCCACTTCTTCTAAGCTTCACCCATTTGGGCCACTAAAACATTATCATCAAGTTCTGAGCACTAGTGGTTTATATTAAATATTCACATGGCATACTATTGGTAGTTAGTAAGGTATTGACCCCTATGCTTGATTTATCTTGGAGGGTGGTCACATGGGGAATTAATGTTACACTTAAAAGGGTTGTTGTATGAGAAGTGGATAGTGCCCTAGAAAATCAAGGGCATGTTTTTTTAGCCCTATAAATAAGTTATTTAATAAATAATTTAGGCCCCTTAATCAACTTAGAAATTTATGGGAAAATTCAAACAAACTTGAAAGGTATATAAATCCACATTAAAATTGGGTTTGATATTTTTATACTTATGGATTTCACGTATTAATTATGGGAAGTACACTCAATTTATAAATGGAAGAGAACCCTTTTTAGGGCCTTAGCTTTCAAAATTTGTATTAAATAACTGTAGGCTCTAAAATTCCACCAAATTTATGCAATGTTTAGAAAACTCATAAGAGAATTTAAAATTTAAAATTTAATTGGGCATTTTTTGCCTTAAATCGCTCTCACATTAACTATGGGAAAACAACCTAGATTTCAAGGAAAAGACTATAATAAGGATTAATTTAAAAAATTTGTTACAAGAGTTTTGAAATGACAATTTCAATTCCATAAGATATTCTGGAATTGAGTCAAAATATTGAATTTAATAAAAATTAATTAGGAAATATTATGTGAGATATTTTACTCTCATAATTTTAGATAATGTAATGAGCCCCTTAGGGCCTTAAGCACACTAAAAAACAATACCTTTCTAAACATGTGCACTTCTTTTAATACTTTTTAATATGGAGAAATATTGAAGGTAGATGACATTCATAAGCATAATATAAGGGCCCATTTATTTCATTATTACTATATATCACAAGTAACTTCCACAAGGATTGTAAGGCAACAAAGGTGAACAAACACTTAAAACTTGCCATTTTTAATACATATATCATATAAATATTTTTCAAAAATGAAACTTACACATTTCATGGATACTAACAACTAAAAAAATAATCTATAAACTAAAAAAAGGGTACAAACTCCAATATATAATATCTATAAAGTGTATCTATAAGGCCAAACCAAGGAGGGGCTCACCTCCCATCCATTTTGTTATCATTAGGCATCGACCCTAGGCATCTCTTGAGCCAAGGTATCTAAATGTTAAAGGTGACAATCATTCAACTAAGGAAAAAGACCAAAATATAATATAGGTTTTCTAGAGAAGCTAGGTGCTTTTAGGTGACTCCTCTTGATCAACCTTTCTTATAAGATAAGAGACTCATTACATCACCCAAAAAATAGAAAAATAAATAAATCCAAGAAAGTAAACATTACAAAATATGGATTCCACAAAGGCTAACATAAAAAAGATCTTCAATATCTTAAAATGATTTTCAAACCCTCAATGGACAAGTTACACTTTCCAATTGATGGGGTGAGATGCCCAAAACCTTTCTCTCAAATAAAGTATGAAGAATTAGAGATTAATATTTTTCCTTTGCCCAATACCTAAAACTAAAGTCCATTAGGAGGACTTGGGATGTTATTCCCTATGCCCAATCCTTGACATGGAAAAAAACATACATTTCCTACATGTTAAGCCCATTTGGGAATTTTTTTATAAATATTTAAAATTCAAACAAACTTTAAAGGTTTATAAATCCACTTTAAAATTGGGTTTGACATTTTTATACTTGTGGATTTCACGCTCAATTTATAAATGGAAGATAACCTTTTTTAGGGCCATAGCTTTCAAAATTTGTATTAAATAACCATAGGCTCTAAAATTCCACCAAATTTATGTGATGTTCATAAAACTCATAAAAAAATTTAAAATTTAATTAGGCATTTTTTTGCCTTAAATTGCTCTCACATTAACTATGGGGAAATAACCTAGTTTTCAAGGAAAAAACTATAATAAGGATTAATTTCAAAATATCATTATAAGAGTTTTGAAATCCCAATTTTAATCCATAACATGTTATGGAATTGAATCAAAATTTTAAATTTAATAAAAATGAATTAGGAAAGATTATGTGAGATATTTTACTCTCAAAATTTTAGATAATGTAATGAGCTCCTTAGGGCCTTAAGCATGCTAAAAAATAATACCCTTTATTTCAATTTATCTTACTAAACATGTGTGCTTATTTTAATACTTTTCAATATGGAAAAAAATTGAAGGTAGATTACATTCATAAGCATAATATAAGATCCCATGTATTCCATTCTTATTGTACATCATAAGCAACTTCCACAAGGATTGCAAGGCAACAAAGGTGAACAAACACTTAAAACTTGCCATTTTCAATACATATATCATGTAAATATTTTTACAAAATTAAACTTACACATTTCATGGATATTAACAACTGAAATAATAATCTATAAACTAAAAAAAGGGTGCAAGCTCAAACATCCAAGATTTCCAAAGTGTATCTATAAGGCCAAGATGAGGAGGGGCTCACCACACATCCATTATGTTGTCATTAGGCATCGACCCTAGGCATATCCTAAGCCAATGTCTCAAAATGTTACATGTGATCATCATTAAACTAAGGAAAAAGACCAAAATATAATAAAGGTTTGCTAGGGAAGCTAGGTGATTTTAGGTGGCTCCTCTTGATCAAACTTTCCTATAAGATAAGAGACTCATTACATCACACAAAAAATATCAAAGGAAATAAATCCAAGAAAGTAAACATTCCAAAACATGGATTTCACAAAGGCTAATAAGGAAAAGATATTCAATATATTAAAATGATTTTTAAACCCTTAATGGACAAGTTTCACTTTCCAATTTATGGGGTGAGATGCCCAAAAACTTTCTCTCAAATAAAGTATGAGTAATTAGAGATTAATATTTGTCCTTTTCCTAATCCCTAAAACTAAAATCCATTAGGAGGACTTGGGATGTTATTCCCTATGCCCAATCCTCGACATGGAAAAAAAATATGCATTTCCTACATGTTAAGCCCATTTGGGAAATATTTTATTAATATTTCAAATCGTAAAGTGGGATGTAAAAAAAATTAATGGGAGGGATAATAATCTCCAAAAACCCTTAGATAGTCATAAAAATATAAGATGGTCTTAGGACAAAACCATTAAAAAAAGTAAGGGAACAAGTGTAAAGGCTTGACAATCTCCTAAATATTCAAACTATAAGAAGAGAATATGAAGATAATTAAAATAAATGAAAACATGAACAGGTGTGAAAAAGGTCTCCTTACCTTTGGTCCTCCACTTTATGAAAAAACAACCTCCTCCACTATGGATTGCTAAAATGATTCACTCTCTCTTTCAAGTTTCTCCTCCTACAAGCTCTAACTCTCCACTCAAATTTTAAGAATGGAAAAAAAGTATCCATATGTGTGGATTTACATTCTAATATATGGAGAAATATTTATTCAATATCCAATGGGAAGGTGACACTTGTCCCTTCCCATTACCTTGCCTCTTCTCCTAAAATCCTATATATATTTAATCTTCTTATGAAGTCATAACACTCCTTTACATGGGAACATGGGTAAGAAAGGATCTCTCTTACAATACATAAGTGCATATCCATTTATGATCATAAATGAGGTTATGGGTTTCCCAAAAGTTCCACTAAGACTCCTAAAATTACTCTGGGGCTTACCATTTGGGCACTTAGATTTAATTTGACCTCTAAATATCTCAAAATATTTTTATGCCACTCTAAAAGTGGGTTAATTTATCCATTGAGTTTTCCATGTTTCTCAATCATGTCTATTATTACTTAAACCCACTTTAATTTCTATATGGTTATATAAATATATAAGTAATAGATGAATGAGGTGTGAAAATTGTTAGTAGACCAAAATTGCCAATTTCTTAACTAAGTGACTAGCTCAAACTAGGAAATGAAATATACAAGGTGATAAATTAGCACATTGCACATATAATGATTTTGTAACCATAATGTTTAATTTAGTCTAAGTTTAAGTTATTTACCTCATGTAATCCTACACACTATTGTGCACACAAAAATGTTCCACCCTATTGTTGGACAATGAAATTTTACATTTCACAACAACACCCCAAATTGCAACCTCATAGACAATTATGGGTGTTTTAATGACATGGACACTATTTTTTATTTTATTTTTAAATGGACACCAAATGTGTATCCCAATGGAAAATTCTTGGTGTGTTTAATGTTTCACTTGTTGCATGTGAAGAGCTCAAGGTGAAAGATGCTGCATCAAATCTTCCACTATCCTTCGAGCTTATAAATGGTGAGCCACTTAGTGGTTTTTAGATTAAAATTATGGATGGATATGAATTTTAGGAGAATATTTTGGTCATCCCTAAGTTGAGAGTTTTGAGTCACAAAGTTGGGGTGTTGAGGATATCTCAATAATTTCTCTTTTGGTAGAACAAGGTGTGAATTTTATTACAATGCAAGGTATGGAAATATTTTAGATTCATTGTTTCCTACTATGTCATTGAAATATTCTTGTCATCATGGAAATCATGATAAAAATGGATATATATTCAAGGATACAACTTTTAGTATAGGGCATGAATATTATTCTTACATGTGAGATCTAGGTGATCATTTGAGGGTCAAATAGGATAACAACTTTGATATCACTATTGAGTTCTTCATATTTTGCATTTGGATAGAAAATAAGTTCATGAGGAATCATATAGGGTATGTTGTGTATTATAAAAAAGTTGTGTGAAGGGTTATTACTTGTTATTTGTAGACCACTCCTTGGAACTAAGTCCCACACTTGAAGATAAGGTTATAGATGATAGTCTTATTAGATAGTCACAACAAGATGTTTAATGCTAGATAAATATACATACATGTTTACTACCCTTGGATGTATAAAGGATAATTAATTAAGGATGATAAACTTTATGAATCACAAGTGCCTCCTACACATGAATGGACCTCATATCAGATAAATCATATAAGGTATAACATAAGGTTTATAATCAACATGTTATCAATATTTGGATCTAATATTATTTTGTACAAAATCAAGATATGAAGGTTGGATGATAAGACAACAAGAAGATTTAATTTGTATACTAGGTCAAGAGATTGTGATGAATTTGCAAATGCTATCATTGGAAGAAAATTCAAAGTGATGAATAACTCACAAATGATTTAAGGCAAAGTTATTCATAATTATGCTTCAATTCTAGACTTGAATAGTTGCTCAAAAATTGATCCAAATTTAAAGTGTGAAAAGGGTAGTACAAAGGTGAACAGAGTCTTATTTACTCAAAATTGAAATGCTTTATCTCAAAAAGTTATTCAACAGGTTTCAAAAGAATCAAGGAAGAATAACAAATTTCCTAAGTCTTTTGTTGGTCATAATTTGACACCTTTATAAATAAAGGGGTCAGAGTTTGACACCCAATAAAGTAGATGGGTCAAATTTTGACATTGATGCAAGTAGAGGGGTTGTATTTCGACACCTCAAGAAGCAAAAAATGTCTAAACAAGGTCCAATATCCCTTGAGCCATAACTTTCACATCTGAACTCCATTTTGGATCTTATTCAATGTGTTGGAAATATAATTTGATGAAGAAAATTTTACATTAAGGAAACATGGTCATGGTGAAAAAAATTTATGTTAGAATTCTAAAATTAAGGGTGAGGATCATATTTTTTCAAGCAAGGTATAATTCGAGATGTGCCCAAGCAGGGTCCAAGTTCCCTTTGTCCATAACTTTCACATATGAACTTTATTTTGTCTCTCATTTGATGCACTAAAAGATAATTTGATGCATACCATATTATTTTAAGGACCATGGTGTATAAAATTCATATTAAACTTATAAAATCAAAGGGTATAATCATAGTTTTATAAACATGGCAAAGTTTGTAGTTTTTAAATTCATATTTACTAGTAGACAGGGTAGATCCTGACACCTCAAAAAGTAGACATGGTGGAATCTAGCACCTCTACTTATATATAGGGTAGAATTTGAAACCTATTATTAAAAAAATGGTATAATATAGCACCTATACCTACAAACAGGGAAAAATCTACCACCTTGCAACTAGAAAATGTCAAAACAAGGTCAATTTCCCTCGAGCCATAACTTTCACATTTGAACTCTGATTTGGCTCTCATTCAATGCATTGGAAATATAATTTTACGAATATTTTTTTTCCTCAAGCATACATGGTATAATTTTTTTATTTAACTTATAAAATCAAGGAATGCATCATAATTTTAGAGTAGAGTGAAGTTCCCTGACAAGTGCAAAACAAAGGTCTAGATCATCCTCAACAAAGAAGAAGAAAAATAGCTCTCCATGAGATTTTAGATAGTTCACACTTATTTTTAGTCATTATTTCAATCCAAAATTATGTATGTTTATAATATCACATTTACACATTTATATGCCATGTAAATTTTCCATGTCTCTTTTGTAGGTGTCAAATTATGCAAAACTATCAAGTCACTTTTGCAAGTCATGCAAATTTGTCAAAGCACTTTTTAAATTTCAAGTTGCACAAAAAAACCAATTTTATTTTGAAATATGTTTAAATTTGTCATTGCACTTTTTCAATTTATGTAAATTTCTTAACACATTTTTACAAATTTTATGTTGTGCATTTTTACCAATGCACTTTTACAAGCTCCTAAAAATGCATAAAAGATGGTTACGCAATGTAACCACCCATTTTATCATATAAATAAGAGTTTGGGGATATTCTGTGAGGATATATTTAGTTGGGATCATATTTTATTTGTGTTGATTGGATTTTTTATAGTATAATAACTTTTTACATGATGGGAGGAACAATTTTGTATCTACATCCCAATGAAGAATTAATACATAAGTAATTTATAGGATTTTATTCCATGAATCTTTCTAGTAAATGATATACATGAGCATGTCAATCCGTATTATTTATTTCTATTTCAATTTTTTAAAATACTATTGTTAGATAGTCAATGAATGCAAATTTTTAACTATATAAGTTTTGTTGAATCTACATTAGAAACTTAACCATTGGGAAACTTTGGTGAGATTAAGAATAAGGTTTTATACCTCTTTTTATTGGGAAATATAGGGTTATTTAATGTCCTTATTTGTAAAGTTATCCAATATCATTAGTGTATGTACCCTATTCATATATTCCATGTATTTATTTCTCATCTCATTTTCATGAAAAAGGCTTCCCATGATACAATATTGGGCTATTCTAGTGAGCCTCTATGTTTATCTACCTAGGGTTGTCCTTCATATTTTATAGGGTTATCATAGAAAATTTGGTGTTTAACTAGATAGAATAATACTATTCTTATTTTCTCTTTTATTTTCTCATTTCTCCCTCTTCTCATCATTTTCTTCATTTCTTTTTTATCTCCTTTTTGACTTTCTAGCTAGAAGTACAAAATCTGTACATAAATTTTTTTTGCTATAAATAGTTGTGAATAGATCTTTCTTTATTTTCTCCTTTAGTTTTCAATAAAGGTAGCTCTACCTAATAATAGGAGAGGGAATTTTTCCCCACATTATTGATTTATGAAGGAAAATTTTCCCCATGATGTTGATTGAAAGTCCACATTTATCTCCATGACAAATTTTTTAACCAATAATTTTTAGCAACTTCGTTGGGGGTTGAGATGATTTATGTACCTAATTTTCAATTATTTCAAGGAACCTCCCTTGGAATGGAATTTGGAAACACTATTGAGATGAAGTGCCTAGTGCATGCATCTTTCTGGTTGAATAAATGGCATTGGTTCACCCTATTCCCAATGTTACCCATGGCCCATGGGGAAAATATTTTAGACCATTAGCTTTGGCCCAATACAATGAGTTAATTTCAAGTTTAAAAAAGATATTTCAGAAGTTTTCTAATGAAAATATTCAATATGAAGATAACCATATATTGGCTTTCATAATGTCTTACAACATTTTAGGAATTATGCATGAAAATGTCATTGCAATTTTTTTTGAAACTCTCATTGGATATATTATCGAGTGGTTTTGGAAACTAGAAGATGGATGAATTGTGAATTGGGACTCCTTGATGAAAAAGTTCCTAAATATATTCAATCTAGTTGTGGATGTATGGGCATTATTTTTAGATTTCTTCCAAATTCAAAAATAATGAGTAAGTGAGAGGGTTTGTAACATGCTTCAAAAAATTATTGAGACTAATTCCTCAAGATGATCATCTAAGTCCTAACAATCAAATTTGTGTCTTCATTGGTTCTCTATAGTGAGAAATAAAATTCATCTTGATGAGGAATAATGTAAATAACTTGGAAACTACACAACAAGAAGCTATCAAAATTGAAGATGACATGATTGTATCCATTATATTGAAGAAAGAAGTTTTAAAATTTGTGATGACTACCATAAGTGATGATAAAGTAGTGGAAGATAATATAATTAAGGGTTATAAACATTTAAAAAAGAGATTTTAAATGCAAATTCCTGATCAAAAAATGTTGGAACTCTAATAGAGAAAAAGATAAAGTGCTTCTTATCATATATGATTGTTTCAACTTCACAATTATGAAAGAAGGTAAAAAAGGGGAAGAACTAATGATTAATCAAAGAACATTTGAAGAATTTGGACTCCCCCTTGGTCAAGAAGAGAAATATTTTCCTATTTCACAAGATTTTTCAAACCTCATAGTCTTAGGAAAAAATGGGTTATCTGAAGATTAAATTGATTGAACTACAAATAGAGAGAATCAATAATGCAGAATGTGATTTTTTGATTTTTGAAAGTAAAGATCACATGGATTCAATTTTATATTAAGAATAATATCCTTCTTATATTAATGTGGAATATTCAATGGTCAAAATTGAAGATTCTCTTATCACTTCCTTTTCATGTCCCTTTGTAGAAGAGTTCTTCATAAAATGTGAATCCATTGCCATCAATCCTATGCAGATTGAAGATCAAAGTTATGCCAAGATTGAAATCAAGGAAAATGTGAAGATAAAACAAAATGAAAGGTGCCCAATATTTTTCTCAAGTGAAATGGAATCTAGTGAAGTATAAAAAAGTAATGAAGATCATGAAAATGATGATTCATTCAATAGTGAAATCATTTACCCTTGAAAGCATTTTGGAAAAAAATATTTGCACACAATCCATTTTTGAAGATATTCTTATTGTTATCCTATCTTAGAAATAAACATGCAACACTCATATTTGATTCAAATCATGTATCCAACATATAAACATTTAAATCCATTCAAGAAGACATTAAAAAATATAGTATGACTCAAGAAAGCTCACAAAATATTGAAAAGTTCACAATGATTCCATTCCAAAACCTAAAGATATCATTGATTTATCTATTCATGATCATCTCTCTATGAAAAATAATTATAAAATCCTCTTCTCAGTTTCTTGCTTACTATCACTACATGTGTTAAAGCCTCATAAGTTAAATCCACTATTATGAAATGGAAGGTAATTATCTTTCCAGTTAATGGTTTTGTATAGTCTTTTCATTTTCCTCTGATCCTTGTAAATAGTTATGCTTTCTCTATTTTAGCTTGTTTCTTTTTCCCATTTCTATTTTGGTATGCATGTTTTATTTTTAAATAAATACAAAATCCTATCCATTTTTCTTTCCTCTCCTTGCTTTGGTTATTTTTCCTAGACATTCTTGTATCTATGTTTCTTTCTTTGAAATTCTCAGTGGACAATCACATTATTTTAAAACATGCCAAAGTAACCTTTACATTAGAATGGATGAAGAGATCACATTTTTACGAGATATATAATTATTTTTAGATGGCTTAGTGTTTGATTCTATATTTTTTTGAATCCCTAATGTGAATCCAAATGAGTTGAACATTTCTAACCCCATATCATCTCTATAGTGCAAAACTTAGTTTTTGGAATGATGTGCAAAATAGAGACACATTTTAGCTAAGTAGATCTCCAAAAAATCATTCAATAGTATTTAGAAGATATATTTTGTAGTTATAATATTGGTGATATGAATTTTGTTTCTCAAGTGATAGAATAGATAGGTTTTTCAGGGATCTATTCTAATGAACAAGTGGTAAACATGCATAATTTTCAGATCAAGAGATCTGGCCTAAAACCATGTGTTCATTTCTCATACGATTGAGAGTGGTGAACTAGATATTAGTTCATTAGATTAAGAAATTTAAAGTAATCTAACCAAGTGATCTATCCCAAAAACACATGTTCATTTCTCATACAATTGAGATAGGTGAACTAGTTATCTGTTGATCAGATAAGGATGTGCAAATGTGAGCTACATAAAAGTTTTTAATAATATGTATTAATAAAACACCAGTCATTTGAGATTCTAGAGTTCTCCTGCATTCCCTTGGGAAATGTTATCTCAAGTCAAAGCTAATTATTGTCATGCAATTTTACATTTTGTGACAACACCCTAAATTTCACTCTCATAGAAAATTAGAGGTATTTTAATGGACATTGACTTCATAGCCTAATTGATAAGGGTTGTGTTATCGGTCATGAAGTATTTTATATCCCTGAAAGCACTCATGAGATTGAGGGTTTTGAAGAGGAAAATGGGAGATAATCCATGGGATAAAGTATCCCCTCTTTTAATTTTAGGAATGATGCGAGTTTAGTCTAAGGATCAAGTAGTTTAACCTTTTGTACTCAGAGATCAATGATTGTTACCACCAGAGGTTCAATATATGTGTAGATACACTTTAGTTTCATTGTTAATTAAAGAAACTTCTATTTGTCATTTGCTATTGAGTCATGTTCTATCATTTCTAAAGTAGGGGAATTATTTGGACCTTAGAATAGAAATAAAAAGAGGGCAAAGTGGGGTAGGAAAGAATGTTTATAGTATTAAAAGGTGTTAATACTTAAATAAATTGACTAAGTACTCTATCATAGTTACAACATTATGTACCAACTTTCACCAAGGGTTTTGACTCAATTCTACACATAGGGAAATTCTAAGGAAATAAAAGGACACACTTATTTCATAAACCCCCACTAAATATCAATAGTCAAAGAGATTATAGTTCACAACACATAATTCCTTAAAATATAATCTATAAATAGATACATATATTTCTAAAGTTACAAACCAAAAATAATGGGTTAGAACAACACAACACATTATAACCAAAACATTCATTTTATAACAAAACACTTATTCAATCCTCTAACATTAGCATTCATTCAAAACTAGAAATGAGTGATGCACTTAGTAAATAAATAACTAGTTTAGCATAAAATAGATAATTATATTCATAAAAAAATGAGTTCCTTTACAAAGAGTGACTATCATGGTAGACATTCACAATCACTATGATGAATTAAAATTAGGTGAAATCCTAACTTAATTCCAACAAAATTTTAGAACCAAAATTGCTGACCCTTTTACAATAGGATAAAATTTATAATTTATAGATAAGGATAGGGGTTTAGTTCCAAGTAGCACAAGATTCCCATCCTATGCCATGATGGCCTCCCAAAGTTTGTTAACATTATAATTTAAAAAGAGAATATCCCCCACTTACCCCAAAAGATATCCAAGGGCCCACTTAATTGATATATAGAGGAGTTACTGATGAACCACCTCCCAAATGTTTAGATTTTGCCTCTCTAGTGGTTAATGTAGTTGTTACTAGGTCAAAATCCTAGTTTAACTTAGTCAAATTCATCGATGTATCTTAAAAGGTCACATCTTATTGGTCTATTAGTCTCTTATAAACTTGGAGTGGGGACCTTATGGAGACCTTGACATATGAAACCTGACTAATGCTCATAGTGGATTGGGTAGAGAGTTCAAATACTTCCTAGCCTATGGTCTTATTATCCTTTACCTCTTTTTTATCATGACTTGGTCAAAGTGACCTAGGTGAACTCAAAACTTACTCTTATCTATTAGAGTTCCATCTGGGAGGAATAACACAATGATGTTAACCTCTTTAAAGTAGGCCAATATCTTTTTCCTTCATTCTTCTAGGGGCTCCACTACAGTCTGTAACATATTCATCCATTCTTTAATTGCATTCCTCATGATCCTAGCATATGTCTAGTAGAGGTTTTGGTCTAAAATAGGTATGAAATTTAATACCAAGAACTTGACTTTATTTAGGATCACTTCTAACCTCTTTCACTTGCTTTCCATTAGTGTAATCCTCTTTAAATATTCATGGGCCCTTTGAGTATGTGCTTTGATATTTGATAATGTTTTGACTAATTCTTAAAGCTAAGAAAAGTTGTGGGATGTCATCCTCAACTTGTGTGATCAACTCCATAGAGAAAGAGTTATTTACTTGTAGTTCTAGGGTTCATACCTGCTCTTGCATTCCCTCCATTAACTTCTCTAACATATCATGTTTAGCTTAGATCACAAATACTAGGTTCTCAACCACTTTCTCTTCTCCTATGGATGTCCTCACTTTGGTGAGGGAGAAATGGTCTTGTTGAGTTTGCCAAACCATTAGGTTCCCCTCCTAGAAGAACATATGAATGAGTATTCTCCTCATGTTCCCTATGGTGCAGTCAATGTCTCATTGCACATCAAGGTTACCTTGTAGAGTTATCTAAGGTGCATATGACATAATAATTATTCTTAGTGTGGAGGGAGATGTTGGTGGGGTGATGAATATGGTTATGATAGGTGGAGGCTGAGGTAGAGGGGAAATGGATGAAAGAGGAGGCATAGGGGTGAAAGGAGACAAGATGAATGGGGAATCCCAAGGGAACATTTGTGCTTGCCACTAGCTCTGGTTCAAGTTGACCTATGGGGAAATGACTCTAGGGAGAGGGTATTTCAATAGAAATGAATAAACTAGTTGGTTAAATCCAAATACTTGGGCACCCAAAATGATGGAAAATGGAGGTCTAGGATATATATATATATATATATATATATATATATATATATATATATATATATATATATATATATATATATATATATATATACATACATAAAAGAAATAGTGGTGGTAGTTAGGACCTAAATATAAGGTCAAGGATGAATTACCTTCTCCTTCT
This sequence comes from Torreya grandis, assembly GCA_037957365.1. Lineage (NCBI taxonomy): Eukaryota > Viridiplantae > Streptophyta > Pinopsida > Cupressales > Taxaceae > Torreya > Torreya grandis. The sequence goes on from JARHVA010003886.1 coordinate 435,375, forward strand.
TTCTAGGCCTCTTTCCTAGATTTGATTTAGCTATTACAGTAGAGGGAGCAAGGGTGGTAGAGGCCATGTGGACTGATTGAGGAACCTACCAGGTAACTGAAGATGTCATTAGAATGGACCATACCACTTGAGATGTGCACACCATTACACTTATTACTTTTATTTAGTTACACTTGATGGGGATGAGGCACCTGTAGGTACCTAGACCTATGGAAGAACTGATGGGGGCACTATAGAGATCCCTACTTGTGGGATGGATGATATAGATGGGAATGATGAGGTGAAGATGTTGTGCATGATCGAGGCTAAAGGAATTTGGGTGAATTATAGAAGGGGTGAAATGGGGAAAATGGGGTACCACTTGAGTGGAATTATAGGGAGTTGGGAAGCCAAGTGGTACGAGAGGCTATTAGAGAGTGGAGGGAATAAGAAAGGGATCTGTGGGGGTGTTAGCTACTAGTACTTCCTTATACTTATCTCTAGGTTACTATTGATGTCAAAGTTGAGTGATTGAGAATCTTGAGGTCAATCCACTTAGAGTTGATCCACTTGAGGCTATAACTCTAAGGGTTGAACTACCTGAGGTAAAGCTAATTAAACCAAAAGAGGTAGTAGAGGTAGAGCCAAGGGCTAAGGGGTAGGAGCTTAAGGAGGAGAAGCTTAGGGAGGAGAAGCTGTCAAGACTCCCTGTATAATTGCCCTTCAAACTAAGGGGGGAGTTACTTGAACATATTATTTAAATTAAATTGACATGGAAGTAGTAAGGCTAGCCTAGGTGGATGGCCTAAATTGAGCCTATTTTCCTTTCTTATTCTTCCTTACTTCAATTCAAGCAAACACATCCTAATTATTATTTGGGTTTAAATAGATTCTATCCTCCTCATGGGTATGATAGCCATCGTTGATGTTTAGGTGGGCTTAGTATTTTTCTATTTGAGTTTGGATGATGCCATGTAGATCCTAGTCTTGATGTTTAACCCTACATAGGGCAAAAAAGTCTCTTCCTACCACCATATTTTACAAAGGGTGTAAGACTCTATATACATGGTTCTTGATGGTGATTAGAATGGGAGGGTAGGACTTATAGTAAAGATTGATGTAATGCCTAAAGATGCCCTCCACCAACTGATATGTGATTTCTTGCTTGATAAGGTGGTATGGGACTTGATAAGGTAGGTAGATGGGATCCTTAAGAGTGTCCACCATTGAATGATTATATCCTCCTTGTAGGATTAATAATCCTTAATGGGATCAAGAGAGTCCCTAATCTCTTTTGATATCCAAGTAATGAGTACCTTGTTGATGACCATGTAGACCACTAGGTAGAAAGACTCATAGATATATGTGATATGGTTCTTATAATGGTGGCCATATAGCTTGTATAAAACTACATGGACCATCACACCTTTTGAAACCCATGCTAGAAAGGTATAAGGTTTAAATGTGAGCATTGTATAGATTTCATCTACCATGTAGCTCATCATGTAGAATTAACCTCCTCCTCATGCATCCCCCATTGCCTTGATCATATTAAAATTGATCACCCCTCCAAGGTCTAGGATTTTCTCACCTTAGAGGATTATGTGGATCAAGGGGATGTATAGAAGGTTGACATGTAGGTAGTTGATCTACCCTAATAATTGGTTGAGAAGTATCTTCCCAACATGGATTCCATCTTTGAAGGTGAAAAAAATGTACCCAATCACATCCATTTTGTTGACCCATTTTGTATAAAGGTTCTTTTTGCAATACTTTAGGATGTCATAAATCTGGTGGGAGCTAGTCTAGGTGGTCATCATATCTAAATCATAGGTGATAATGTACTATAAGAGGTTATAGTAGGATTTAAAGTCACCTCCTAAAATGTCTACAATATGATTCTTAAAACTCACATATTAGACCATATCATCAACACCATCCTTCACTCACTTAATTATGAGTATTATTTTGATGAACAAGTTAGCATAAGGGAAGACCTCTGACTTAGTTACGGCTTGGTGTAACTTGCACTTCTCATATGCCCTAAAGGCATCTTTGAACTCAACCTCATCTTCATCATTGATACTAGAGGATTTGGGCACCAGGTTAATGGCCTTGAACACTATTGATATTTTTGTCCCAAAAATATCAAGTACCCTAAGGGAGACCCCATAATTTTTTGTAAAAATGCCTTAAATTGACATAAAACACCCATTTTGTTAAGCCTTTACAATCCATAGATTGGACTATAATTTACAGTTTTCAAAATTGAAAATTACTTTCTAGACTCTAGATTCTATCATGCATTAGCTAGTGGAATTTAGAGATTGGACTACAATTTTCAATTTGAAAAATTACAAATTGCTTCCTAAAATTTGGATCTCACAATACACTAGCTAGTGGAAATTGAAGATCTGATTAAAATTTGCAATTTTGAAAATTATAGCTAGACCTCCACTTCTCACTAAACACTAGCTGGTAGAAATTGGAGATCTAATTACATTTTTTAATTTTTCAAAATTGCAAATTGTAATCAAAGTTATGCTTCATACTAACTACCCCTCTTGTATAATCTAGAACTCCAAGTGCAATTTTCAATTTGAAAAATTGAATATTTTCTCCTGAGTTTGACCTTCCCATTTCCAAAGTGTTAGCCAAAGACAATACTATGGAATCCAGAGGTTAATGGACAATTTGAAAAATTGAAAAATTGTAAAAGTGTTCCCAGACTTCAGCCTGTGCCAACCACCACCTCAGGGCATTTGGGGGAATTCAATATAAATAAATGGAATTAGGATTTGTTGTCATTGTTTAATATTATTAATTGCTAATTTAAGTTTAGAGCTTTATAAATCTAACAATGACCTCAAACCATGCACCATGCCTTCACCGCCAAGCCATGACCCTATGAGCCATGCCATGACATCATTATCACCCTCCATGGTATTCTTTTGAATCCTATGCATTTCCTTAAGACATCATTTCCTACAATCAAAACTTCTTTATTGCTAGTACATATGGGTTATCCATGATAAAAATATATACTTACAACCCCTTCCAATAGTAAGTTGGTTTATTCCTAAGTATTTCTCTTTGATAGATAGAAATACCCATGTGATAAATAAAAAAATAAACTAGCTTAGGAGTAAAGGGGTCCAAGTGACCAAGGAGACAATAAGTATCACATAAAAACTACTGAAGCTCAAGGAACAAGAAGTTCCACCATCAATAGAGGGTCCTAATGGTGTAACCGTAGAGCAACTAGATAGGCTAGTGACCTCCCATAAAATAAAGAAGAAATCGAAGGCCAAAAAGGGGAAATCAAGAAAAGATGGAGTAGTAGCACATCAAATGATCATCATTTCATTTGAAGATATGACTATAGTTGAAGCATCCAGAAATTTAAACCCTATCTTAGTCATAATGACAATTCCTATCTCTGTATTTCATCCCTAACTATTTCTATTGTTAATTTAGATACAACACCTCCTCCTCTTATTTCCACTCCTCCTTCAGCCCAAGTGACTCCACCCTCCATTCCCATCAGTTTACCCATAACAATAAGTCTATTGCCAACAATGCAATCAAGTCAATTGGATACTTAGGTCTCCCCTTCATTGAATACTCAAGTTTTCATTTCACTTCCTTCTCCCAAAATTTCACTCCCTCATTTCATAATTATTTCCATTTAATTTATAATCCCTTCTATTCTATTCCCATTAGTCACCAACACTACACAATAGTATCTTGATGTGAATTCAGTCATTTTGAATTTAGTTCTACTGGCCATCCCAACTCCTAAGACAAATAATGCTTCATCTTCATCCCCTTTCATCTTTCCCACTTTACCACCCCTGAGTATCCCTACCACTTTCATTGACTCATTTAAAGATTTGGACTCCACACTTCCACCAGTCTCTAAGTTCCAGCTCCCTGTGTCTACTCCTCTATCACTTCCATCTCCCACACCCCCAATAGACACATCCATTTTCATTGCCCCTACCTCTTCCACTCCCATAATAACCCCTAACCCTAAAAGAAAGATAGAGAAGGATCAAGTCTTTGGATGCAAATGTGGACCTTGAGCCTATAGATGGAGAAGAAATTGTAAAGACATCTACTAATAAATTAGTGTTAATATCAATATAGTATATGACACTTGTCACTATGCCTACCAATATAGCATCTTTAGATGAAAATTCTCAAGTGATAGTGTTGGCATAATAAGATGCTACACCTAGTTGGCTAGCATAAATCATCAGGAAGAAATGCAAGCAAATAGTGTCCCAAAATACATTTGATTTTGGTCTCTCAAATACACATAAAAATCTAAGATAACTCCCCAGACCTTTTAAATGATATTATGTGACTCAACAAGGGAAAGATATGTAAAAATTGTATTCCCCCCACCAAACAAAAAGAAATAATATCTAGTGGTGGGGGATTATCAGGTATTAAAAGTTCACCTTGGAGATCTTATGAGGGAGGGGTTGAAACATGATGTTCAATCCAAAATTAAATCCCTCTTTGATAAAATGGATAGTGACAAGGTCACTAAGGATGAACTAAAAAACAAGGTTGAACAACTAATGACTACATTGAAGAAATTCATAGAGCTCATTATTCAATCATCACAACCTAAACTAACATAACCAATCACCCAGATCATAGAATAAATAACACTTGATATGGTGATATAAATTGGTAGCATGGGAAGGGCCACTAAGGAATGGGGAAAAGATCTCATCTTGAAAGGTAAAAAAAATATTTTATAATAATGGGTCACTATGTAGTTTTGAGGGAAAGAAGGGTAACCCTGAGAAAACTAGTCAAAAAATATGAGGGAGAGATAGAAATATTGTATCTTTTCTATCCAAAATTGACAGCTGTGGATATGATTGACATGGAAATCCTCCTTGAAAAAACAAACTAAAAAATGATGGAGAACAAGAGGATTTAGATAGAGCATCTCAATTTAGAATAAAGATGCTTATAGATGTTTCCCATAAGGCTAAAGTTGCCCATGACAAGGCCATTGACATGTTATATGACATTAAACATTTTTTGAATAAATTATCATGTTGACCAACAAATTATCTGGAGTAGATCCTTTTAGTAGAGAAAGTTTAGAATAAGTTCAAAGAAGTGATCAAAAAAAAATTTGCATGTGATAAATTTTTTACCTTATGCTCTATCCATCGGTACATTAAGTATCATATCACATTGGATCAGATGGGTAAAGAGATTTAGACATACAAAGCTTTGAGAAGGGACAATTTTTGATATAATAATAGATTGCAAGATAATCAACCTCTACTCTTCTGGCCCAGATGAAGATAAAATCCAAGAGATCTTCAAGGCTTTTGATGTATATATTCAAAAATTACAAGTTGAGAAGGATAAAGAGTTAGAAGAAGTGTTGGAAATAGATTAATTCTTTCTATTAAAAGAATTTTTGTATATTGTAAAAATATTGTAAAGTTGCAAAAACATATCTTGTAAATTACAACTATCTTTTTGATAGATCTTTTTAAGAAAGAGCCAAGTGTATTTTACACTTTCTATTTTGATAGGTTAAGAATTGTAAAAGGTAGGCTTGCAAATTACACTTTTCATTTTGACAAGTTTTAATTTCCTAAGTTGTAAAATCACATATTGGAAATTTTAATTCTAGTTTTGATAAAGTGGTATGACTTGTAAGTTGTAAAAGTCTAACTTGAAAATTATAAATTAGGGTTTTTCAAAAATGCAACTTAAGTTATCTTTGGTTCTAAAAATGAGTTTAACTTTGGTTCCCCATTTGCATAAAGAGCCATTACAACTGCATAAATAAGACTAAGGGCATTGTATGAAGATTTTTAAGTTATATCCATGCCTCCAATAGCTAAAGATCATGCCTAGCTCTTGCATGATAATTTTCCAACTTGTTCACAATGCTAAGGATGCCATTATAACTGAAGATCATGCCTATTTTCATGAGGTTTCAATATTTGCATGTTCTTATAGTAGGCATGGGATTTCATTGTTAAATACATCTCATTTATGAGATATTTTGTATAAATATGGGTTATATGGCATATCCCATATTATCTTTTTGCTACTAGATTTATTATTTTGCATTTTAAATAGCTCTTCTACATTATGTAACCTAGAGAATGAGAATGAATTAAAGATTTGCCTTTCTTATCTAAGAAATACCTATGTACAAAAATTTATTTGAATATTTGTGGATGTTATAATTCTTATTTTAGTCATGAAATTTCATTTTTGGTATTTTCTACCCTTTTGGAAGATTTTTTGATTAAAATAAAAGAATCTTGTCCCTTCTATGAAAAAACAAATATTGCCTTTGATTTCCCATTTGCATGAGTTTATGCTCCTACAAAATTCAATCTATTTTATCTTCTATTATGTTCATTCATGAAAAAAATAAGATATAATATAAATTTTTATGGTGAAATCACCATTTTTAATTTTGAAAATTTCATTCTTACAACTCTTTTCTCTATCAAAACCCTAGTTTAGGAGAAAGATCACTAAAGAAGCAAAATTTCTATAAATTGATAATTTATCAGTTACACCAAGTTTAATGAAAGGAATCCATCCTTCTCCATAGGTTGACCTCAATTTGATAAGGTCCTACCATTTGGAGGTGATTCCATTATATCATTAGATTGTTTCACAACGAGCTATGACATCAATAATGGGTGAAAAATCTATGTGATAACAAACACCTTGTTATAGTGCTTGAAATGTTTAAGCCATAAAATAATATTATATTTATGTACTCTGGCTTAGTTTTAGGGTTAAAGTATGAGGTGACCATTTTATTTAGGATGGAATTATATAATATTTAGCCTTGGTCAAAGGGGTAACACATCGGGTACTAGTAGGAGCATAAAGTGAGGAGTAGATTCTAAGAAATTAGGAGAAATAAAAACTAATTAGTTCACCTTAGGTAACTTATAGAGGTCAACATACATATCCTACATTGATGGTGTTTACTAGCTCATTTTATGTGAATTCAAATTTGAGTTGGTGGCTCGATCTTCTCATTTATTTCCTAATCTAGATTAAACTCAAAGATCATGATCATACACCACATGCTATATTTAGTGGTCATGATGTGACACTTTAAAATATATAATTGGGGCCTAGTTTCCCCTTTAATCAATGCCTAAAGTGTGGTAGGAACATGACCATATCATCTTTAATACTTCCTTGGTATTTCCTGTTTTATGCCATGTGTCCCTTGCTAATTGGTTCATGTTACAATGACCATTACATAGGCTTGGAATATTAATTCATCCTTATACATATTTTCATTTGGATCTTACACCCATTCATTTAATCAACTGATCCAAAGGCAATAATGGGATCATTCCCAAGGTGTCAGACCTTGGCTCCTTGGGATGAACCACTAGAGAAGGCCAACTCCTGCCTAAACTAGATGCACCTAATTTTAGATCAGCTATAGGCCTAAAATTATACTAAAAAAGACATATTTATAACTAAGACTATGTTTTTATCAAGGAAAAGGGGTATAAATTAAACCAAAACTAAAAGTGGTGATACACTAATAGTCTAGAGATCTCCTCCACTTACTCCAATATCATAATAAATCCATAGAATTGATGAGGAACTACACAAATATTATAAAACACAAAACTTTATCAACACTTGAATAAGTAATTTACATGAAGATAGGTGTCTACACAACATATAACCTACAAATGAGGGTGTAAAAAATATAGGACAATAACATAAGGGAAAGAAACATCCATAAATGAAGATTAGCAGTTTAAATTTTACACAATGCTTAAGAAAATTGACAAGGTAGAAGAGACAAACATCAATATTTTTGGATTCAAGGCATTAGGCCAACATTACAAGTCTCTAAAAGAGTAGAGTCTTGTCATACCTAAGAGGAGGGATCATTAACAAGTCATTTTTCTTCTTATATATAATAAATGGAGATGAGAGAGGAAAAGAGCATTATAAGACCTCATGAATGTTATTGTTACTCTATTAGTCTAGCCCATAAAAGATAAGATTCAAGGTAAAATGGAATAATTAATCTCTCCCTAATGCATTAGGCCTCTCCCATGAAGATCTTCAATGAATATTGGTATAGTAGTGGGAGAGGAAACTTCATTATTTACTATTTTTATCCTTTGGTGGGCTTGTGTATGGTGGAATTGCTCTTTCAAGGTTGTTGTATCTTTGGGAAACTCCTACCTTAACTACCTTAACTCACTCATCTCCCTATGAATTCATGTTATATCTTGTTGAATGGTTGACTTGAAATTAGACTTCATACACCTATTTGGAATTTTGGGTTGACTTACCATGACCACTACTCCATGGAGGGAGTTACATGTTTCTAGGGGAATTTTTCAACACTTCATACCTCCCCCATTCTCTTTATTATCACTTATTTCACTCATGTTAGTGATATGCATGTTATATAAACATAAACTGACAAAAATTTGCCTTGAGGTTCATGTGAGGGTCTCTAGGAGAGGTAGATAAATTGGTGCATCATCATATTTGCCCATGAGATTTCTTAAGAAGCTTAATAAATATTCCTTCTCATTATTTTAAAGCTCCATCTTGTACCCTATATATAAGTCCTTGAATTCATGTCCTTATATAACTTCAATCTCATTCAATGTAACTATCATGTTTTATGCAAAATCTTTCTCTCAACTTTTGCAACTCCTTAATCCTATAGACCTACAACTTACAAGGTAAAGAAACATTGAGAAGCCTTTAGAAGTATTAGATAATTCATGACCTCTCCAAGATGTTTTTAGGATTTCAAATAGATTTAGAGGATATTATAACATGTTGTATGCCCATGCCATTCTTGACCATGTTTGCAATCCTCTTGATAGTCTTGTAAACTTTAAATTCATCCAATTATATTAGCTAGGACTGAAACATGTCTTAAGAGCTCAAAACCCTTGATAAACCCTATAAATTTTTATTGAAAATATATGAAACCTTACATTTTATTTAGATAAGCCTGTAGGTGTCAAGGAAGTTTGAAATCATGAGTTTCACTTGAAACAACCATCATATTATTCTTAAAAGTCCATCTCAAGACCTTGTAGGAGATTTTAAATGTTATGAGGATATATCACAGACCTCAAATATCATGATCATGCTGAAAATATCTTTATAAACTACATCTAGACCCTTAAAACCATTAAAACTCCTAGAAACATGTTGAAAATATTTGGAAGACGTTATTTTATCCCTTAAAGATACTGTACAAGATTTTAACTTCTTTTAAGCTACCCTTGAAGAACTACCTACAAATTTATAGAAGTTAGGTCATGTTTATGATTGCAAATTTTCCCTTTGAGCTAAGAGACTTGGAGAGATGATTGAGACATTTTTTGAAGGTTGTGTCACATTTTAGAATCTTGGTGAGTCAAAACACCTATTATAATATAAAACCAATCTATAGGAGCGTAGAGGAGATCATTTCTAATCTTGAATACCATGGATTTAGTTGTAGACTTGTAGGTTATTAGAGAGGTCATACAACTTCATCATAGTGATAAGATAGTTTTGAGGGTTCTTGATGGTTATGAAGGTTATCTTGAATCTTATGGAGGTTTTTTAGATTGTATTGTTTGAGTTTTACACATAAAAATCTTTGGTGACATATTTAGAAATGTATGCACCTTTTGAATATTTTGAGGATGATGAATACTTGATCCATGAGGACTATAAAATATCTAATAACCCTAAGACTCTTAAAACCTATCTTGATGATTTTAGACCCTCATAACTTATCATTCAAGCCTTGATGTTTATTTTGTTTACTGTCAAAACAACCATGAAATCCTTACTAAATTTGCAAGCCTAGAGGTTGATCCTTTGGGATAGCAATTCCTTGATTTAGCATTACATCTTTGATACATAAGACCTTATAACATGTAATCATGTTTTACTTCCTTAAACTTGCTTGGGAACACTAAAACTTGACCTACAGGCCCTTTGAGAATATTTGAGAATAGTTTTCCATCTGAATCAAATAAGAATTCCTTCTTGGAGTTTGCAACTCTAGAAGTTTTCTCCAATCTTTATCTGTAAACCTTGACAGTTATCGTAGAGGATAGGCTATATGTTTTGACTTATGTATTGAGGTCATAAAAATTGAACTTACTAAATTTGTGTATCTTTTAAAACCATAAGTTTATAGTCTCTTACAATCTTTCATGTTTATTACATTGCCACATGTCTATAAGAACATTATGAGGTTTGAGACACATTGGTCCTTATTTTCAGACCTCACAAAACCTTTAAGAAATCATGCACATCTCCACTATGATCATCAGATCATAATATTGTCCCTAATTTTTTCTTTATGCTACCACATCAGTAAAGTTTATAACTTTTTTGCAAGCCTTGATGGATCTTGTCCTAGGTTTTATAATCCATGTAATAGATTGTCTATAGGTTAATCTTGAGAAGCCTTAAAATCCTCATAATGGCTTGAAAATTGCTCAAAGAAACTACCATTAACTTCACAATCCTTCATTTGACCACTTGAGATGACTTTTGTAATATGATTAGAGGTCTATAGATGAAATTATTTGGCTTTAAATGACATTTAAAACTTTGCCTTTAGGTCTCTTAGTTAGCAATGGAGACTCTTTAGCTTGTGATGAGCTTGAAAAATTTAGTAAGCTATCTACGTCTTTGTTTACCATTGATAACATGTTTGCAACATGTTTTCAACCTTGTGAAACTTCCTTGTAAATGGTTACCCAACTATGCTCTCTCTTTAAGAACTATCCCTAGACCTAAAACTTATAATAAAATTTTTAAAACCCCCTGGCATCCTCCATCTATGGTCTATATGAATATCTTTTGAAACATGGAAGTAATAAAATATACCAATGTCACCCTTCAATTGCTTGGGGCCAAATGAGAACACTACCAAAACCTACAAATAGGTTATTTTTGGTCTCTTGAAGACATATAAATTCTTTAATTCATTTATTTATGATAGAGGAAGATTTGAAGTTAAAAACCTTGCATCCCATTATTTTAAGCCTGTAATCAAGTATTTGGAGCATGAAATTTGTTGATAATCCCCTAAAACTATGCTTGAAACTTTCAATGCTTAACCTCTACAATTCCATATAAACCTTATGAAGCTTAAGCTACATGTTGTATGCATGAATACTCTATTGAATCTTATGAAGGTGTTGTAGGTAGATTTGATTGAGTCTTATAACACTAAAACCCTTGGTGGTAGATTGTGGCCTGCATATTTTCTTGAATGATGGCTTGAGTACTATAAAAAAATATCATAATAGCATAATGGACTCTTAAGAGCCTTGAAAAGGTGTTGAATATTTATGAATATCTATTTTTATGATTTTATAGACTCAAAACATTAACAAGTTACACTTACTTGGGCTAAGGTTTTAGTAGGGTTTTAGGCATATCTGCCATCTTCTTAGAAAAATGATGTGATTCTTTCCTTCTCCCTTGATATAAACATCATTGGTAGGATATTTACAATCCTACTAACAACCTTTAAGCCTTGGTTTGACCAATTTACTAACAAAACAAATATGGGATGTCATGGATAAGACTAAAAATATGATTTTAACCCCTTGCTTTGAAGTTTTAGGCCTTGAAAGAGCTTGAAACCATGGAAAAACCTTGTCTTTGGTGACTTTATCTTGAGAGTTTATTCAACAGACTAACAAAAATGCTCTTGGGAAAGTGAAGACTACCCTAAATATAAGTTTAAAGATAGGAAATGGTTTAGTTATGTATTGTATGCACTCTTCCCATGTTGAGAGATTTGAAATCCACTAGTGGGTAAGAATAAATGGAAAAAAACTAAGTCAAATGCATTCATAGACCACATGTATAGACTTGATAGCTTTTGAGAAGTCTTAAAATATCAAAGTGACTTTATGAGACCTTATAAAACATTTCATTCCTCCAAAATGGCTTCAATGAGTGACTTAAGACACTTTTGACCTTATTATGACCTCATGAGTGTATTTTAAGACCTTTTTTTCTCTTTTTCACATTAGAAAGCAATGAAAGAGACCTTAAAATGAAACTAATTATTGACCCTATGACTCTTTTGATGTATTTTACCTTTAGATAACATTTTCATGTTTTAATCATCAATTAGGTCTTCTTTAGGCAAATATGACCCTAAGACTGATCTATTAGGTTTTCTAATGAGATTTTGAATTTAGAGGTAAATTAAATGCTTGTATTCATGAAAATGGGACCTAAAAAGGTTAAAAATACCTTATATAAGACTCTTTATATACATTAATGTTTAAAATAACTCCAATAGGACTAATGCAAAGTATGACATCGACAAGTGATTGTTAGATCTCCCATAGTGGAGAAAAATATTCAAAGAACCTCAATGAACCAATATATCTATATTTGGGCTAGCATAGTGACTGTTGATGGCATAAAATTATGCTATATCCTAGCCAATCAACAATGGGAAGTTTCAAGTTATGAGACAATGTGACTTGAAACAACCTCCAGGTTTAAAGAAGCTGGTCTCTTTTGTTTTATGGTGTTGGGGAAAAGGGATAGGAGACTAAATAGAAACACAAAATGCAAGAATTAAAACCTAACTATGGCAATGTGCCTGAGTGTAATCCTAATCCTAACCTGAGCATAGAGTGACTATTATAGGATTCTATTACATTTAAGAGCAGACAAGTGCATGATCAATGTAAAAGATTGGAATAACAGAAATAGAGGCTCACAACAGGGGAGTCTTTTGTTGAGATACAGGAATTGTCAACAAAGGCATAGTGTTCCATCTTCTTAATAGAATCCTCCAATCACATAAGAGGCGCAAAAGTCACACACAGTTATGTAGAACTTCAGATTCCAAAAAATGAGACAAAAGCAAATAACATTTCCAATCACAACACTAGCAAATCTACAACATAGACTACTGTGTAAATGACACAGGTAACACCAACCAAGGCATGGAGCTTAAATTTCCTTCATTCATTCAGCCACATAAAGGGCATAAAAACATGCATGATTATATCAAATTTTACAACTTCAAGAAATCAAGACAAGAGCAAATGATATTACTGGCCGAAATTACAAGAAGTCTAAACTATCAGAAATCTTCCCTTTTTTTTTAGATTTTACAATCTTGCTTATATAGCCTTGGATATCTCTTTAGATCACTTCCTTTCCCACGTAATCTTCTCCATCCTTCACCTCCTTGGCCAACCAACTATCTATTCTGCCCCCACTATTAGGGGACAAATAGACGGTGCCTTCAATGCTATGGGGGGCTCCAAAAATCTACCTGATGAACTGTTTCATCTACTCGAATTAACTTCAATCGATTTTCCCTCCATTTTGCTTTAATAGGTAGGCAAGCACTTTGAAATGGAAGAGGACACTTAGCAATTTCATGAAAATTCTCTTTACAGTCTAGGAGGCACTAGAGGATGACACTTGGCACCTTTTGCCTGATTCATCAAAGACACACGACTCCCTCCACTTCTCTTTGGCTGTGCTGTAGATTTATTCGGGACACATATTAGACTTTTATAGCTGGTGACACTTGGCAAATTTTGTAGAATTTTGAAGTAACACCTAGGACCCACCACCATTTTATTTTTGTCAATAGAGCTTGATGATGATTCTCTCAAGCATTGACATGTGGAGGCTTCCATGGCTTCGAGGAAGATAAGTGGCATCTATCACTTCTTCATCTAGGGATACGTGGCACTTTCCACTTCTCTTTTGGGGATGGAGTAAAAAGGGACCAAAGAGTGAAACTTGGTGCTTTTCACTTCTTCTACTGCTTAGCTTGTTGAAAGTGTTTGAATGAAATGCAGATGCTGATGTGAGATGTGGATGCTGACACATGGTGCATTTTGCTTAACTACTATTGGGTATGTGGCACGGTCTATGGTTCTCAAAGGTTACAAAAAGGGGAAATGGGGGACACCAATTGGTGGCTTTGTCTCTTGGAAAGTGACATTTGGCAGCTTCCATTTGAATCCAATACTTAGGCAAAAGAGATGAAGGAAACATAAGGGGAAAAGGAAACTGCTATCAGAGGGCGACACTTGGTAGCTTTCACTGCATCTCAACACTTGGGCAAAATGAACCGGTCCTCTGCTCTAAAACTCTGCTGCCATGACCAAGGCATGAAGGAACCAAAATTTCAGCACTCAGATTAAAAAATAAATTAAATACAACATAGAGTAAAAATTACTCTATAGTTATTGGCAACCACTAGGACTTTTGAGCCTGCTCAAAAAGAACCCAACTCCCACTATGCGGCCATGTGCTCAAAGAACACTTATTTAAAAGAAAAAATGGGAAAACTAAGCAACAATATTGAAAGCAAACTACTATATACAGCTAACTAGGTATGTTTCCCTCCCTCCTGGATCAAAAGGAAAATTTTTGAAGTCCCCTTTATGGTGAGAAGACTTATGGTGCCAGACAAATAGCTGAATGGGAAGGAGATTTTGTGACCTACTCCTCTTGCCTGTCACCTTGCTTGGCTTGTATCCGAGTGGATCAGAATTAAACATGCTTCTGACATATATGTACTCTACTTGTCCTTGGAAGCTTGTTGAATGTTGATCCCTTAGACTGGTGCTCTTCACCAAGAAATTAGTGGCTACTGGTTTATCACCGTTAGCTCTTTGTTTTGCACATTCCCTCTGCAGTGCATCATGGCTTGACCCATTTCCTTTTGCTTCATGGCAGACCACATCAAACTCATCCTTTGTTGCATTATCCTCCTTTTTCATGACTTTGACCTCTTGGATGGATAATTTTGATAGAGTGTAATCATTTTGCACATGTAATTGAGGCCCAGTGCTATGTTGTTCATCTGTAACCAATTCATAGCTATCTTGCAAAGTGAAAAGAAAGTCTGGGATTATTTCCTCCTCATCAGCATTCCATCTTGCATAATTTCTTGGGGTTATATGGGCTCCCATATTTGGTACAGGTATAGTTATGACTCCTCGTAGCTCTCTGGTTCATGTGATCTTGAAAGAAACTTCAAGACTGGCCCCACCGAGCGTGCTAGAAACTGTTGATGGCATAAAATTGTGCTAGATCCTAGCCAATCAACAATGGGAAGTTTCAAGCTATGTGATGATGCGGCTTGAAACAACCTCTAGGTTTTAAAGAAGCTAGTTTCTTCTATTTTATGGTGTTGGGGAAAAGGGATAGGAAACTAAACAGAAACGCAAAATGCAGGAATTAAAACCTAACTATGGTGATGCGCCTGAGTGTAATCCTAATCCTAACCTGAGCATAGAGTGACTATTATAGGATTCTATTACATTTAAGAGTAGACAAGTGCATGATCAATGTAAAAGATTGGAATAATAGAAACAGAGGCTCATAATAGGAGAGTCTTTTGCTAAGATACAGGAATTGTCAACAAAGGCATAGTGTTCTATCTTCTTAATAGAATTTCAATCACATAAGAGGCACTGAAGTCACACATAGTTATGTAGAACTTAAGATTCTAGAAAATGAGACAAAAGCAAATAACATTTCCAATCACAACACTAGCAAATCTACAGCATAGACTATTGTGTAAATGACATAGGTAACACCAACCAAGGCATGGAGCTTAAATTTCCTTAATTCATTCAACCACATAAAGGGCACAGAAACATGCATGATTATATCAACTTTTACAACTTCAAGAAATCAAGACAAGAGCAAATGATATTACTGGTCAAAATTACAAGAAGTCTAAACTATCAAAAATCTTCCTTTTTTTTAAAGATTTTACAATCCTGCTTATATAGCCTTGGATATCTCTTTAGATCACTTCCTTTCCAACACAATCTTCTCCATCCTTCACCTCCTTAGCCACCCAATTGTCTATTCTACCCCCACTATTAGGGGATAAATAGACAGTGCCTTCAATGCTGTGGGGGGCTCCAAAAATCTACCTGATGAACTATTTCATCTACTCAAATTAACTCCAGTCAATTTTCCCTCCATTTCACTTTAACAGGTAGGTGAGCACTTTGAAATGAAAGAGGACACTTAGCAATTTCATGAAAATTCTCTTTACGGTCTAGGAGGCACCAAAGAATGACACTTGGTACCTTCTGCCTGATTCATCGAAGACACACAGCTCCCTCCACTTCTCTTTGGCTGTGTTGTAGATTTATTTGGGACACATATTAGACTTTTATGGCTGGTGACAGTTAGCAGCTTCTATAGACTTTTAAAGTAACACCCAGGACCCACCGCCATTTTATATTTGTCAATAGAGCTTGATGATGATTCTCTCAAGCATTGACATGTGGAGGCTTCCACAGCTTCAAGGAAGATAAGTGGCATCTACCACTTCTTCATCTAGGGGTACGTGGCACTTTTTGCTTCTCTTTTGGGGATGGAGTAGAAAGGACTAGAGAGTGACACTTGACACTTTCTACTTCTTCTACTACTTAGCTTGTTGAAAGTCTTTGAATGAAATGCGGACGTTGATGTGAGATGCGGATGCTGACATGTGGTGTGTTTTGCTTAACTGCTACTGGGTATGTGGCACGGTCTGCAGTTCTTGAAGGTTACAAAAAGGGGAAATGGGGGATGCCAATTGGAGGCTTTGTCTCTCAGAAAGTGACATTTGGCAGCTTCCATTTGAATCCAATACTTGGGCAAAAGAGATGAAGGAAACAAAAGGGGAAAAGGAAACTGCTACCAGAGGGCGACACTTGGTAGCTTCCGCTGCATCTCAACACTTGGGAAAAATGAATCAGTCCTTTGCTTTGAAACTCTACTGCCATGACCAAGGCATGCAGGAACCAAAATTACAGTGCTTAGATTAAAAAATAAATTAAATACGACGTAAAGTAAAAATTACTCTACAGTGACCATTCAGGTGTTTCAAAGACTATACTCAACTATTTTTGATAGAAAATAATCTATCCCATGAAATGAGGTGTAAAGAGACCAAGGTGACTAAAATAGTAAACATTCTGGGGATTTATGTGATCCACATGCCTGCTAAGTAGGGATTTAGTATCCTAGAGCATCCATTGGGAATAGGAGTCACATAAGATTCAATACAACTCACTCTAAAAATGTAATCATGGCTACAACATGTTGGATAAGATTTTGAGTGAACTAAAAATTTCATCTAACACACACAACAAAGAAGCAAAGAGCAATAACCATTATGCAATATCACTTATAAGAATGAGGAAAACCACTACACTACTAAAAAAAAACTATGCAAACAACACTTAGATGGATCAAAATTATCTAACCTACTATGTACAAAGGTCTAAAAATGACTTCAAGAATAATGCTTGAGATGGATCCCATTGACTGGGATATGCAACTCCTCTCCATTTAACTTTGAGATTTGAAAAGCATTGGCTTGCTTATAACTAGTTATGAGGTAGGGACCAATCCATATAGCATAAAATTTGTATGTGTTTCCCAGCCTTTACCCTAGCTTGATTCTATTTCAAAATTATATTTTCTTCTTTAAAACACCTATCAGTAGCCTTCTTGTCAAATTTATTCTTCATTTGAGTTTGATGAAACTTTATGTTATACATTACATGGTTCTTAGTCTCCTCCAACTCCATCAACTCTGATAATCTCACTACCATAGCATCATTCTCTATCAATTTTAGATATTGTGTGAGTTTATAGATGGTAATTCAAGTGAAAAAGGCAACATTGCTTCTCTCCCATAGACTAACATGAAATGGGAATTACCAACAACTCTCTTAGGTGTTATCTTATCATCCCACAATGTTGTTTTTAACTTGGTATTCCAAGTTATTTAGTTCTCCTATATGGTCCTCTTGATAATCTTGATTATATTTTTTTCATATTTTACTAAGTCATTACCTTGAGGGTAATAGTTTAAAGAGGTGCTCAAATAGATGCAATGCTTGATAACCCATTCATTGATTTTCGTTCTATCAAAAGCCATAGAATTATGAGATATGATAGTTGTTGAAACACCAATTCTAGTCATAAAAACTTCATAGAAATCCAATACTAAGATCTCATTTTCATCTCTAAGTGCCACTACTCCTATCCACCTTGTGAAGTAATATGTGGTATTTAAGACCCACTTTTAACTAGCACTTGAAGGTGGGTTAATCATCCTAATGAAGTTAAATCGCTATTGCATGAAAGGTTTCTATACCTAGATGTGATGAAGAGGGAGAGATAATAGATTTTACTTACTTGTAAATAAGGCACACTTCTTACAATTTCTAACCCATACATGTGCACATCTAAATAGATTTGACCAATAGTAACTAGCCCTCATATTCTTAACAACAATAGTCTTGGAAGAGAAATAGACTCCTGATGGACCATTATGAAACTCTTCTAGAACTTTAACAAATTGGTTAGAATTCAATGCATCTCAAAATCACTCCATTGATGTCTTTCCTAAACATTGTACCATCAATAATGACATATGGAATTGATTGAAGTTTGAAATACCTTCTTTGAGATTTTTAGAGACCATGTGTATACCCACTAGTTTAAAAAAAGGTTACCATATTCCATTTTTTAGGAACATCATGATCAAATTTTTTATCCTTTGGTAGCACAAAAACTCTCTTATTATCAGCTTTTAGGTCTACTACCATTTGATCACATAACCATTTTCCTCTTAAAAGCTTAGTAACCTTGATGTCAATGTCATACTCCATGAATTCAGTTATCCGATTATCTCTCTTTTGAATTATACCCTTTTCCAACAAGAACTCCTACATGCTTGTGTGTGAAACCATCAATTGTATTTTGTTATTAGAGAGCATGTATCTAAATTTATTAAGGACCTTATGATAAAAATGACCTATTTTTCCATAAAACCATACATAATCTCATAATATTTAAGTTCTTGACTAAATAATGTAATGAGTTGCTCTATTAGATCACTATTTTCTTGTATTAGTATGGCTTATATACTTTCATTCCCCCTAAAATCATAAAGAATAATTTTTTTGTCATAACATGTGTTGATGAGTGTAGGTGCTTGAGAAATTTCCCTTCTAATTGACTCAAAGTTGTCCTTACCTTCTCTTGACTAGTTTAAGGTAGCATTATTCTTGAGCATAGTAGTGAGAGGTTTGATCAAATTAGAAAAGTTTAGAATAAACCTTCTTACAAGGTTGATCTTATCCAACAAGATTTGAAGGCCCTTTTTGTGGCTTGAAAGTGAAAGAGCCAAGATTTATTGCACCCTTTCTAGATCAATTGCAAGGCCTTATTTATAAATAACATGTCTTAAGAACTTGCCTTCATAGAAAATAAAAACACATTTTTTTGGGTTCAAGGACACCCCAAACTCTCTATACTTATGAACGACTTGACTCAAGTGATCCAAATGATCAATTACATGATTAGATAAAATAATTATATAATCTAAATATAACAAGATCATGTCATTTATGAGGCCTTTAAATGCCATAGCCATGTCCCTTTAGAAGGTATCAACAACATTGGTCAACTTAAAAGACATCTTCCTATAAGAAAAGGTATCCCATTTGGTGGTAAAATCTATCTTGAATTGGTCACATTCTTGCACAAGTATTTGGTTATATCTAGAATATCCATCAAGGAGTGAAAAAATTTCAACCCTTACTAAATTTTGAAGGATCTGCTCCATAGTCGAAGGGGATAATGATCTTTAAGGGAATCTCTATTCAAGTACCTAAATTCCACACATAGCCTAATATCCTTATTTTTATTTCTAATTGGGACTAGGATTATCATCCATGATGAATAATTAATGTTGAATATGATGTTGGATTCTATTAGTTTATGTATCTCTTTTCTCATCATTTTTTCAAGCTTGGGGTTTGTTTGTTCTACTTTTGCCTAACTGGTTTTGTATTGGGGTCTAGTTTAATGGTGTGTTGAGTCAAGTTTGGATCAAATCCTCTAAGGTCTTGGTAACTCCAAGAAAAAATGTCATCATATCTCCTACAAAGACCAATAAAATATTATTTTTCAAATTATGTACATACCTTACCAACCTTCAAAATCTTACCATTGAAGATAAAAATTGGGTAATAGTTCTGATTCTTAATTGTCAAGTTCCTTTTCTCACCTTTAAGTTGATCATCTAAATTGAACATGTTTTCTAAAGTGACCAACCTATTACGAAACTTGTTAACTTTTAGCTAAATAATTTGATCCTCATATTTCTCTTGAAGCTTATGATGGTATTTTGCTAATAATTCTACCTCTTCTTGTAGAAAGTTGATGATTTGTTCATCATTCTCAAACACTTTCCAACTAACATTGTTATCACGAACTATCTAACCACCAGCTTGAAAATCTATTCAAATACCTTCATAACATCATGAGGAAGGTTGTATTGAGACCCAAAAATAGAAAACCTATCAACATCAATATTTTGTGCCCTTGGTATAACTTGAATATTGAAGGCATCAAAGCCTTCAATGATCCCACACTCTATGTTTATAGGCCTTCAACAAGTTGTTTTTAACTAGATTTTGGCCACTAACTTGATTTACAACTAGATCACTATCACCAAACACTTAAAGCATCTTTATTCCTCTTTTCTATGCCATTTGGAGGTCTTAGATCGATGCCTCATACTCATATACATTGTTATTACAATTTAATTATAGCCTATATGAGCTAAAGTAATTATTTTTGAGGGGATATCAACACAATACCTACACTAACACTATTTATGCTCTTTGAACCATAACAAAATAGCTACCACATACCTCTAAAATCATTTTGTGACCTCACAAGATTTGGGAATTATGTCTTCCTTAAGGATGTAATAAGTACCCAATCTTGTGTCCTCCACATGGTCATATGGATAAAATCCATAGTGATCATTATCCCACTCATCAAGTAAGATATCAAGAACCTCCTCCAAATATGTGGTAGCATTATGAAATACAACATTCTCTTCATTATCATATATGGTGTAATTTATGGGAATTTGACTAGGAGAATATGGTTCAATGTGATGTCTAGAAATAGGCTCTAATTTGATAGTTACTTAGTACCACACCAAGTCCTAAACAACATGTGTGATCAATCTAAGGATATATACCCACCGATATTTGCAGTGAAATCCCTATAAAAACATATATAAAAATAAGGGGGAAGGTATATGATTGAAACATATCTTGTAATGGAGAGGATTTAAAAAGCATGTAAGGTAAGGTTAAAGTTCTTAATGATGCCAATGGTTTTAATAGTTGTAATATCTAACTAGATAACTCCTTTTATGACTAGAGTGTACTCTAAACTAGTAGGTCAATAATATTTTTAGTTATAATTGAGTTACTTATACAAGAATAAAACATAAAATTATGTACACAATGCTTACCAACAATCAAAGAGATGTAGAATGGGGGTGGTTTGCTAATCTCACCACCATCTCCTTCTTTTGGTTGGCATAAGTGAGTAGGATTAACTACTATAATTGATTTGTGTGCATGACTAAGATGTTTTAAAGCTTCCTTCAATATATACCTTTGGTTACGAATGGAGAAATCCTCCCACACAGTGATATTTAGGTTTGTTCTCTTCATTTGCTCAACTATGTTGAAGGGAATTTATCCTCATTTTGACTACAAATTTGAAACAACAATCCCTTCTCTTTGATATTAGATAATTGGAGGTTAAGTTTTCTTTTTAAAAACCTAGTTTTCTTATGCTTTAAGTGGATCAACAACTAATTTATCTTTGGTAGCTTCATGAGGGGCTTGGGAAGTAGGAACTTGACCAATTGATGAAGATGACTATCCCTCTACTTCTCTACTCTTAAACCTTGTGTTAAAATCCACTGGAGTGATTTATTTATTTGAGACCTCATTATAATTTATGGCATAAAAGTCACTCTCTTGCTAATTCAATAGAGTAGACTCACCTTGTACTTGTGCTTTTTCATGTGCTTCTCCTCCTTGTGAATTTGGTTCACTTGATTCCCCTTGAGAAAGTGACATACTTTGGACCATCAAGGCTTGGTTGAGTACTCTATTTAAACATGTGGATCACACAAATATTTCTCTCAATCTCCACCAAATATTCAATGCTTTGAAAAGACTCCTCAAGAATTTCCTGCTCTGGTACCAAATGAAATCTAGAATAAATTGATTTAACTGAATTATCTAAATTGAGAAAAGCACTACTAGATGAGCTTATTTATACAATAAGAAATGAGATTATATCTCTAAATCTATAGGAGATTACAACTAATCACACCTAGGAAATACCCTAAATAAATAACTTATGTCAATCAAAGGTTAATAATACCTTGAGATGTTTATTACAATATAGCTAGGATTAATTAATTATTCTAACATAAGATGGGTCTAAGGCTAAGATAGGCATAAGTTAACTATTAGAAACCCAGATAGAACCTAGTTAAAGTCAAATTACTTAGTTATAACTCATGTATTTACTAACATTGGAATGATATAAGGTTATGGGATACATGTATCTAGATTAGACCTCTAGTTTTGAGGCTAGCTCCTCTAAATATGTGAATTTAGGATCAATTACTAAACCTATTTGATGTTGGGATGAAAAGAGTAAGGAAGATTACTGAAAATGAAATCTATGTTATGATGGTGATGCACCTAAATAGTGATTGATCCTCTATAAACTTTGAAACTTAAGCACACATATGAATCAAGATAGTGTCAACAAAACTTTCTCAGATCAGTCCTAAACATTAATGTTTCAAATGAAAGTTTGAAAGGAGGTTTTCATATTGAAGGTGTGTGAATGAAGGTCTCTAAAGACACTACACACTAACAATATTCAACATAATTTATATTCTTAGCTCATCAAGTGACCTATAAAGGATGAAATCATAGTAGTAGATGAGGAAAAGACCTACAAAAGGAGATATATATCACACTTATATGAAAATTAACAATCAAAATTACACACTAAAACCATAAATTGATCTGTAAACAAACTCTCTTTATTGATTGTTGGTACAAGTTACAAATTTTATATAGTCTCTCTATACCAGCCTGAGGGATCCTAAAAAATGGCTAAAAATCTTGAATGTATAGCAAAATAGAATAGCTCTAGCTAAAGTGGCATAGAGGTGAGAAGGATAAGTCAATTATACATTAACTCAAGTCAATATTTTTTTACAATCACAAACATTAGTCTTTCAAGACTTTTTGTGTTTGGTGCTTTGCATGATGATTGCATGGATATTGCATGATCTTTGGCATTGAAAAACAAAGTGGTGGTCCCATTTGACTTGTCAAAGATCCTTTTCCAAACATGTTATGCCATTATTTATTTATATAACTAATGTGAAGTGAGGTGGCTCATGAGTTGGAACTCAAGATGAATTGTGCATGCAATTAAACCAATTGAAGACTAGTTAACTCATCCAAAGGACTAGTTGAACTTGAAGATACCATAAAGGATGATATTTTCATGATGTGGACCTATTGAAGAGATAAAATAACTCCACCTTAGCTCTTGTCACCAAATTTCTATGCCATTCTTCTCTACTTGATTGATTAGATAGGCCTATTAGGCCAAAATAGACATAGTAGCCTTAACCTTTGATGCTTGGTGGCCATTAGAACTTTAAAAAACCTTGAAAACCTAAAAACTGGATAAGTTAAAGACATGAAAAAATGCCTCACATCATGGAAATAGTCCTCCTTGACTTGAAACATTTGCAAATTAGTCAAACAATTTGACAAGGCTAGCTTTAACTTGATTTCTTACAAAGTGGCTATTTTGAATGATATCTCAATGACACTTTTAGGTATATTTCTAACCAACTAATGATTTGATGATGAATAAAAATTTCCAATCTTTGACCTCCATGGATTGGATTTCATGTAAACTACCTTGTACCTCATATTTTATGTTTTTTCTCTCAAAAACCTATTTTCTTCCTTGATATGTACAATTCCATACAACTAGCCATGGTCATGAAGCTCTAAGAGTATACTTCATAATCCAAGTGATATTCAATATTTTTTTATGATTTTTATTTCATAATTCTTCATATCACTACAAACAGGTCTATTAGTGAGGTTTTGCAAGGGTTTAAGAGTGTTTTAGGCTCTTAATGATTGTTCATAAAGTTTGGACCATGAAAATTTGAACCAATGACATAAAATATTAGTGTATTAGGTCCTTCAACTCCCCAAAAGTCCTTAACTTTCCATGTAAAAGGTATGAAACAAGGTGAGCATGTGAAATCTCATCTCATGATGGAAAACAAGTTTTTCAAGCATTATCTGGTACTCCTTGGCCAAGATGATCAATTGTATTTCTTCCTTATGGCTCAAACTTGGCATACATGTCCCTTAAGACCTATTTATGATTAAAATGATGATTTTTAGTGCCCTTATGACATTTATTTATCTCCTTATACCCCTTTCTAGTGGCCTTGTTTTGAGATGTCAAGAACAAGCATAGGTATTGTTGATGCCTAAATTTGTATCATAGGTGGAGCTTCGTTGGAGATAGAAGGAGGGCCTTTTCTTTGTATATTTTTATTATATTTGCTAGTTTTTATGAACTCTCTTTAAATATCACTTTACTCTTTGCATATTTTGTTTTTTTTAGCATAATCATGTAAAGGTTGATGATCTTCATGGTTTCAGACCGATCTTTATGCTTATTTAGACAAAGATTGACATTCTTTGAAAATATATATTTGATTGTGGTAAAGGTGAATTTAGCTTTGTCAATTCAATAGTTTTGAGGATAGTAATAGATATTTTGATCAAATATTCATAAATAATTTACAGATTTGAGTTTATTTAGACTTGAGCGTGCAAAAATCATTCATATTTGCATATTTGGACACTTCTTTGAGCTAATTTAGTTAAATATCACTGTCTTTTATTTTCCTTTATATGAATATTTGAAAAAAATTATTAATGTGCAAGTCTATTCATTATTCTTTGTAAATATTTATTTGACACATCATATTTAAATAAGATTCAAAGCTCACAAGCGAGAATTACCTAAAATCTAGATAAGGTCATGTTTAGAAACTAGGGAACCTCTACTTGAATTAGAAGTCCATAAGAGAGCTATGCAAGACAATGGTAAGCACAATATTTTAAAATCTTTTCCAAATTCACCAATTTAGGGTACTCTTATATTAAATCCTACTCAAGGTATGGCTTGGCTAGGTGGATCTTGCATCAACAAACTAGGTGTGGTACATGACCTTCCCTAGTAACATTGTAATCGTAAAGGAACATATTAAATCATTCAAATATGCATTAAGATTTCTAAATGTAGTCCATAAATATGTATCATGTAAACTATTTTATTTCACTTTTAGAGATGTTGCATATGAATGGTTTTTAAATTTACCTAAGAATTACATTACCAGTTAGGCTAACTTTAACAATGTTCTCATTGACCAATTTAGCAAAATTATTAGTCCTTATGTCTTGTACCATCAATTCACCATGATCAAGAGGGATGCAAATAAACTTATAAGAGTATTTTATTCTAGGTTCTAAAATATGTATAGCTAAACCATAGATCTATACAAGCCTAATGATGCTTTAGCTCTAGATATCTACAAAGATGCCTTGGATCCCATGACCTTTCTTTTCATAAAGATAGTTTTTAGACCTATGAATACTCTGGCCTTAGCCTATTCTTAAATAATGATCATTAATGTAGCCCCAAGGTTAGATGGCTTACTCTATTCCCAAATCCAACCCACGTTTTCCTACCTTAAATGTCTTCCCAAATAACAATCAAAATATACCTACTTTTAACCAAATCCCAACTTTGAACCAATTACCCTTAAGTCATATTCATTCTACCCAGTTGGGATTCTTGAACACTATTACAAATGGACTTAATCCAAGTGATCAAAAGGCTATAGTATTAGCCACTTGTACCAATAATAGTCAGGTTCATAATTCTGAGGTACCCAAGAATGAGAATGACTCTATCTTAAAGATGGTCTAAAAGTTAAGCATTGATTTTCTTCAAATGCAAAAGTAAGTTGGAAATACCGAGGAGAGCTCTAGTAGGAACTTTCTTTCCAAAGGTTCAATAGGGCCATTAACAGATTCCATAATGATAATTACAACAATAATAATAATAATGAATCATCTACTAGCAAAAATGTACCTCGTATAAATCTTACTAATGTTGCTTTACCTAATTATTGTAGAGTAAATTTCACTTCTAGACATGGTAACATAGATTGCATTGAATTATATAAAGCTTTTGAAACCTTTCAAGAGGAGTTGGATACTTTTGAAGTGGTCCCTAATAAATATTATGGCATAGGTACATCAAGATCTAAGTTTGCTAACCAAGCCTTCATGGTGGAGATGTTTGACTTTCCTTTATAAGAAGACAATGAACTTGATGATATTCCTAAAGAAGTCTGTGCTTTTTAGTAGTTCCTAAAGAAGACCTGTCCTCTAAGGAATAGGGAGCAAAAGCAGCCCTTGAATACTTTAACACCTCTAAATAGCTTCAAAACTCCTCCAGATACCACCTCAGATAATAACTAAGAGCCTCTAAAGTGAAGTACTTCTAAACATAGTATTGATGCATCCAATTATTCCAATAGGAATAGGTATAATATTATGGAAGGCATTAATAAAATTAAGGGTAACATCACATTTCATGAGTTGACATTAATAAAATTAAGGCAAAGAAACATGTTGTTAGAGTTTTTGTCTAAAAAACTTGGTAGACCACCCAAAACTGACAATGTCAATGTTTCTATATATAAAACTAAGATAGAGTCCCCACCTTTCCTACTTACTATCAGGATGTTTGGTAAGAATTTACATAAATATTTATTATATTTTGGTGCATACACAAGCATTATGCTAGTAGGTATTTATTGATAACTTGGTTTGACTCCTATTAAATCTGATAGAGTTGTTACTTAATTAGATAAATATAAAGTCAAAGTAACTGAGAAATTATTAAATGTTTATATGCAGCTTGCCTCTGAGCCAAGAGTCCATTAATTTATTGACATCTAGGAGGTATACATTCCTTATGCTTATGGGATACTGTTAAGTAGAGAATAGACAAAGGCCCTTAATGGATATATGTCCACTAACTATTCTCATTTATGGCTATCATGGAAGGGAGTCCCAAATCAAATTAGAATGGAAAGAGAGCCTCAGATGAAGCACATGATCACCATATATAATGATATAAATGAAAGAGTCAATATGTTGGATTCAAATCTGGGTATCTACATTATTCACACCCCTGAGGTATGTAATTCTAAGAGTTCTCATGTTTTGCCTAGAATTTAGAAATTACATTTTGATGGTGCTAGGTGTAAGTCTATATCTAAAGTAGGAATTGTTCTTACCAATCTTGTTGGGAAAGAACTAAAAGTTTCTGATAGACTTCAGTTTTCTTGCACAAATAATCTTGTAGAGTATGAATCTTTGATTCTAGGATTGTAATTTTCCATTAAGCATAATGTTAAAGAGCTCTTGGTTTATGGTGACTCAAAACTTGTGGTCAAATAGGTGGGGAGTAAATATCAATGTAAATTATCATATCTCAAGAGATATAAGTTTATAGTATGGTATTTATTGGAATAATTTGATGCTTTCAACATTATTTCCATCCCTAGGGAGGAGAACAAGGCTACCGATGAGCTTACCTCAGTTGTAGCCAATCTTATGCCAAACCATGACTCTCAAAACCTTAGCATTGAGTTGGTTCCATGCCCTTCTATACCAGATAACATAAACCATCGATAGGTTTTTAATGATGACCAATAAATCCTAGATTTCATGACCAACTCAGGATTATTTCAAGCCCATGTCATAGATGAGGCCAATGAGAATAACCTTGAAAAGGATGGTAGATTTAATAACAAAGTCATTCAACTAAATGATAATAAAATCCCAAAAGGCATGATTACCTTGGAAAGTTATTTGATCAAGACAAACTAGCTAAAAACACTATAATATCCAAGGTGAGTGGGAAGGATTATAAGGCAATTGATCTTGGACCTCAAGATCAACCTCAACTAGTTAATATTGGGATAGCAAGTATGAGCATTGAAAATGAAAAATTTAAAAACTTGCTGACAAACTATAAAGACATAATAGCATGGTCCTATGATGACTTGAATATTTTTGATCCAAGATTCATCACCCATACCATACCCTTGAAGGAAAACTACAAACCTTTCAGATAAAATTAGAGGCCTGTCAACCTTATTTTAGAACCTATGATTTTCAAAGAAGTCAAAAAATTGTTAGATGCCAAGATTGCATCTCCTATTAGGCACTCTACCTAGGTCACCAATTTGGTGCTAGTGAGGAAAAAGAATGGTGAAATGAGACTGTGCATTTATTTTAGGAATCTAAATAAATCATCTAAAAAAGACAGCTATCCTTTGCCTTCTCTAGACCAAGTTATACAAAGCATTTTTGGTTCTGCTATGATGTCCTTTCTTGATGGATTTTTAGGGTATAACCAAGTACTGGTAAATCAATAAGATAGAATGAAGACTACTTTTACTACCAAATGGGGCATGTTTGCATACAAAATAATTCCATTTAGGCTAATCAACATTGGGAAAACATTTGAAAGGGCCATGGATCATGCTTTCTAAATTTTGGTAGCTAAATGCATTATTATATACATGGGTGATCTAACTTTTTTATAAGAGGGAGGACCACATCATGCATTTACATTAGTTATTTTAAAGGTACAAAAGGTATGGGATTTCTCTCAACCCAAGGAAAAGTATTTTCTATGTTACTAAGGGAAAACTATTAGGGCATGTTATCACCAAGGAGGGAATCTCTATAGACCTAGATAGAATAAATGTTATATCAAAAATAGAGCCTCTTAATAGTAGAAAAGAACTGAAGTCATTCTTTAGTAAAATTAACTTTGTAAGAAATTTTATTTTTGGCTTTGCAAAAATTATTAGACCATTGAATGATGTGCTAAAGAAAGATGTCAAAATCACTTGGAACAAGGAAACCAAGAAGGATTTTAAGGATATCAAGAAGGCAATTGGACAAGCTCCAGTCTTGATAAGCCTAGACTTCTCTAAAGACTTTTACCTTTATTCTTTTACTTCTAATCATACTATTACTACAATTTTAACTTCAAAAATTGATGGATGTGACCATTCAATTGCTTTCATGAGCAAAAACTTTTAAAATGTTGAGTTAAATTATTCTCTAATTGATAAACAAACATGTGCATTAGTTAAGTGAAGAAATTTAGGCACTACATTCTTAGGAATAAGGTACATGCAATCCTAATAGACCTTACCACCAAGCTCATGTTGAGTCAGAATGGACTAGGAGAAAGGAGAGGTGAGTAGATGTTGGTATTGTAGGAATATGACATTAAACTAAAGATATAAAAATTGGTAAGGTTATAAGGTTTGGTTTAATTGATTGCCACTACTAACCCTAGGCCAAATGTTATGCAGGTTGAATAAGAAAGTTTTCAATCTAATGATTGGTATGATCCAATCATCCATATAATGATCAATGTCACTTTCCCTATAGGGTTGATTAGAGAGAAAAAAAGAGATCTAAGACTCAAAGCAGCCCATTTATTGATTAAATATGGTTGTATAGAAAAATCTTTAAAGGCATTTACTTGAGATGTATATCCAAAGAAGTAGTAGTTGAAATCATGAGCCCTTTTCATGAGAAGCTAGGAAGTGGACATCCATATGGATGGACAATAGCTCACAAAATCATTAGAGATGGTTAATATTAGCCCATAATCTTCAAGGATGCCCACAAATATGTAAGGCAATCTTATTCATGTCAAGTATTCAGGACAAAAGAGCCTAAGGCAGCCATGCCACTATAGGCAATTATGCTAGATAAACCTTTTGCTCAGTGGGGACTAGATTTTATGGGGATAATCAACCCCAATTCATCAAAAGGTCACAAATATGTTCTAACTACTACTGACTAATTTACAAGATAGACTAAAGTAGTAATAAGTGATCAGATTTTTAGAGGAAAACATATGCACCAAATTTGGGACACTGGTCTCTCTAGTATTTGATAATGGATCAGATTTTATATCCATTGAAATAATAGAATGTACATATGACAATAGCATCATTTTTAATTTCTCATCCAATCATTATCCTCAAGGTAATGAAGTATCTATGTTGACAAATAAGAACTTGATGAAGGCAATAAAGAAGTTTAAAGTAGACAAGCCTAGAATATGGCACAAGCTTCTCAAATATGCCCTTTGGGTAGACAAGATAAGAATAAAGTACGATCTTAAAGCATCTCCATTCTTACTAGTATATGGACAAAAACCCATCTTCCCCATCACCCTCAAGCCACCAACCTACTAGTTCATACAAGATTACATGGTGGATGATCATTAATTGGCAATCTCAAGGTTGCTTGACATGATCTAGATGGAAGATACATGAGAAGAGGCTTTTTATAATTTTAGCAGGCAATAAACCATAATGAAGAGGTGGTTTGATAAGTGATCAAAGATAAAGGTGTTCACTTCGTTCTTCTCTGGGACAAGGCATCTAAGCCTAAGGGTAAACATGGGAAGTTCACACCTTTATGGATAGGTCCCTATCAGATTACACAGACACTTGGAAATAATGCCTTTAAGAAGTAGGACTTATAAGGAGCTGAATTCACACTACCCACCAATGGGTAGTACCTCAAGCATTATTTTTTTACTATTCCACTTGGGGTCTTCCTAGAATGATTGTAATACTAGTTAGAGCTAGAATAGGTAGGCTAGATTAGTTTATTTTTATTCTTTCCTTATTGTTCCTTGCTTATACATATGTTTGTATATATTTTTTTGATTTTCCTTTGTTTTTTGATTTCTTTTCTTTTTGTTCTGTGTTTGCTTTCTCTACATTATTTCCTTACTTTTAAATAAGTCCTTTTGGATAATTCTTAGCTCCAATTTTATCTAGACTACCCAAGAAATCTTATAGTTTAGAAATATAGGTATGAATCTCAGATGTATGCTAACCATGGATTTTAAATATGGCTTGATGTTACAATTTAGGGAAACTAGTAAAGACTAATGGATAGGTTGGTTATTTCATAAGGTTAAACCTTGTTGTGATATAAACTTGGTTTAAAGAAGAACTGTATATGTGGGATGAAAAATTAAATTATTAGAACACAATCATGCTTGCACTTAACAAACATCCTTGTCTGGGATAAAATTTTCAACCATAAGAGATTGTTTGAAGATCAAACATTTGACCAAATCCTTAAAATTGGCTACCCTGATTGCCAACCTTTGCTAGAAAGCCAAAATGATCTAAAAAATACAAAAATGAGAGATTATTACAAAAATCAAAAAAAAATTGAGTGAAGGTGATTTTGGTAATCTCCATCAGGGCTATAGACATATGAATGGTAATAGAGTAAGGCCTTGATGAAGCTAAAGGCATCTCTATCAGGGTTATGGATACCTGGTTGGCAGTAGAGCAATGCCCAAGCCTTCCTTGAACTAAAGCATGGTTCTTAATGGATATCCAAACATTATGTAATTCAATGTTAATGGTTAAAGTCATTAACCCTAGAATTTGTTCCCTAAATCCCATGACAAACAGTAATTAGAATCAAAGCACACACATAGCATGGCTAGGTGTTGATGTTTGATCCCAATTCTACATGTGTAAGGCTTGTTTCAACCATGAACTAATCTTGATAATGGTGCTAATCAGGTGAAATAAGTAATCTAGTTATTTATCTAAAATAGAGTCTCTAAATTATAACATATTGTTAAGTTTCCCTTGTATGTCACCATTTGTTGAGGTCAACATACCTCCATTTCTAAAAAATGGGGACCCTTGTGTCAGATTATGAAAATTTGAACCTTAACACTAAAAACTCACTTGGTCAAAGTGTCATTAAACATGTTTGCACATTTTTTATATTTGAAGATCATCCACACTTTGGTATGGTTGGTCTATTTTTTCATGGTTTTTCTTTAGCTTTGCCTAATGTTTCTAACGTTTGTTTTTCATGTTTTAAGCTATAGGTTTAATGGAGCCTTCCTTGAGTGAACTATGCATGGATTTAATAGTTTAATCCCAAATTGGGCTTTTAATAACCTTTGGTTTGTATAAATTCAAGTTAAATTCATGTTTAAATTTCCTAGAATCCCTCCTTCAAGAAACCCTAACACAAGTTATTTGGACCAAATTCAAAATTGGAGGGAACAAAATCAGCAAGAACACTTTAAATATGTTATGGACTTAAGTTTAATTTTTATACTAAGGCTTGGTCATGTTTTTTAACACAACCAAACCTTAGTTTAAATATTATATGCTTGGTCCCTTCATGTCTTGAGCCCCTTGTTCCCATTTATTTTTAGCATGGTCTAACTTTAATGTTTGCAGGGTCCTTTTATTATGTTCTTAACATGGTCTAACTTTATTATACATTGACCCCATTGTTAAAAACTTAGGCTAAAAATATAAATCCTAAATTCTTTATCATGTTTAATAACATAAACAAGACCTTATTACAAAAAAATTATCCTAAGTTCCTTATGTCTCCAAGTCCTAACTTAAACCATGTGTTGATTTGTAGGATCAACAACCCACATTTGAGTGGATGTCCAAGATCTAATGATGTGAGATCCAAATTAGACCCTTGGTCCTCTTATTACATAGACTTAGCTTAAGTCTTTATCCTAAGGTTTTAATTTTATTTATTAATACAATAAATCCTTAGGATAAAATTTTATTCTATGACTTTATTATCCATGGGGTCCTTTGTCATTATGTTTCTAACTTAGGCTAGAAACTTATATTTTCCTAATCATGGGGTCCTCTTTATGTTATAACTTATCCTAAAACCTTAGACTAAATTTTATTCATATTTATTAATATGATTAAACACTAGTCCTAGGATTTATATATATTTCCTAGACTTACTTAACCCTTTTTATAAACACAAGAGCTAATCACTACCAACCACTCAAATCATAATCTACATCATGCATTCACTCAGGTAAGATCAATCTAATGATGTAAGATCCATGATTAAAAATTCATACCATGGACCCTAGTTTAAACATTGAGAAAGTTTTAAATGATTGATGGTACACATTACAACATACACATCCAATCAATAGAGTGTATCAAGTTAGGACTTTTCAATAGAGCTCCAAGTTAATACGAGACTACCATGTGGCAAAGAGGCATTTACTAAAAGAATTGATAGGGTGTAGAGAGGATAAGATAATGATAAGTGGTAGCTTAGTATAGAATCTTAAAGATGATCTTAAAATTGATGGTCACATAGACATCAAAGATATTCATGTGGACATCAAATGATGGTCACGTGGATGTCAATTTTAAGCTCAGTAGAGAGTCTCGATAATGAGCTTAAAATTAACGATCACGTAGATGTCAAAGACATTCATGTGGACATCAAATGATGGTCATGTGGATGTCAACTTTAACCTCAATAGAGAGTCTCAATAATGAGCTTAAAATTGATGATCACGTAGACATCAAAGACATTCACATGAATGTCAAAGATGTTCACATGGATGTCAATTTTAAGATAGTTGTCTAAATCCAAAGATATATGATTTACATTGATCCATACCATTGGATATGATAGTGAGAGGTAAAATTAATTATTCAAAAGGCAATGGTCAGTTTTTGAACATAAATGCCACATGGAAGCCATGATAATGCCACACAGATAGAAAGTGACAAAAATAAAGATTTGGTGGGCTTAGAAAGGCAAAGATATAAATATGAAGATTCAAAAGAAATATAAGGCACAAAACTCACTTAAGTGCTAATATCTCTCATCATTGAAGCTCAAAAAAGACCTGTAAAAAAAACCTAGCATCTACAAAATTCCTAATTTGATCTCAAATTGACCATAATCAAAGCCTGAGAGAGCTAAATTGTCATCTGAGTAACTGTAAATTGATCCAAAGGTGAACTGTAGACCATTAGTGAGCAATTTGAAATAAATCATAGGCATGGCAACCCAAAAACAACACAAAAAAGATATAAAGCAATATTTGACCTTAGATGTAGAGGGGATAATCTTCAAAGACATGGAATTTGATGTAGTAGATTTAAACATGGGAGATTACCATTGGTCCAACCTTTTCTAGATGATTGAGGAGATACCTACCATCACCAAGGAAGATGAGAAGAATGCATCAGTCAAGAGGAGGTATTGTGATGTGATTATCATTTAAATGAAAATCCTTCATTACACTATAGAAAAACCAAAGGTAATTCACTATATAGATGTTCTCTCTCCTATTTTCAAAGATTGTAAGATTGAAAAGGTCATGATAGTCAATGAACATACTAGCAAAAGTATAGCTTATATTTCTCCCATTACTTTTGAGAATTACTATAAGTTGCCCAAGCCCTAGGTAGATGTACCCACAATCAATGAATGAGCCAAAAATAATGACCTAAGGACCATCCTCACTCCATGGCTATACTTTAGAAATCAAGTCTTCTTTGACCTCAATAACAACATACCTATCAGCCAATTTTAACCTAGGATTAGAATGATTATGAACCCTATGAATAGACTATGTGGGAATTCCACCACCACTTATGTTAAAAACATTTGGGTGCCCTTGGTATATTTTAAGGTTGAGAAAGGATTCACCCCTCCCATAGGCAAGGTCATTAGCACATGTTTGTGTAGGAAAATCTCTGAAGTCAAGAAAAAGACTAAGAAGAAATTATATATGATGTCATACCTATTAGATGCCCTCTTGTCCACTACCAAAATCCCCAACTTTAGATGATAGTCACCTGATAAAAAATAAATAGTGTCCCAATTCTACTCAATGTTACACATATTCAAGTACAAGGACCACATTCATTTCATCTATGACTATATCTATCCAACCTTGATTGAGACCATAAATGGAAAACCAATGGCAAGAGTTAGTCCTTTGGTCAAAAAATCCATTAAATCCATTGGTGACATTTGGTTTTACATGGATTGCACCATCATCAGGATTGAAGGGACCCAATGCACCCCCCTTAGGCTACCAGTCCATGTGCCACAAAAGTTAGTTGAGCAAGAGGTAACATACCAGATATGTTATGGTATAGATGGTGTGTGTAAAATTAAGAGGAAGGGATTATTCCATACCCTACACATGAACATCAACAGGACTGCATTTCAGCAATGGGTTAACATTGAGGCTACTTCTAGACATAGAGGCTCCTTCAAGTTACAACATGATGAACTTAGATAGTGAGACCCCTAAAGAAGAGTGGTGGAGCAATTAAAAGTAAAAATGATAGGTATGGCATATGAGCATCTTCTTGGATTCTATGATTTGATATACACAAAGGCAACATCCTTCAATGAAGTCCTATCAAGGTTAAAGAAACACAACATCAACCCAAAGTCCAAGTTGATGAGAGACCATAAAGGGGATGATGATATATGGAAACTTGGTCCAAGATGGTACAATTTATTGGGGGGTCAATCCTCTAGACCTTCCCCCACACAGCCACAATCACAAATAAAGATATAAAAGCTTGGGACATAAATTAAATAGATACCTAAAGAAAAGAGACCTAATGAGGTGGCATCATCTTTAGCCCAACCTAAATAACTAGGATCACCGATTGAATATATTTCTAAAGTAGAACTAGATCTTGGAGAAATAGTAGAGGATACACTACAAATGTTATCTAATACTTACCAATTAGATGAGTAAGATTTCTAAGGAGAGGAAGCTCAAACTGAGGAAATAAAACAATAAAAGAGGAAATAAGTGATAATGTATTTAGTCCCTAATACCACACTTACCCTAAGGAGAAAATTTGAGTTAGCATTAGTTCTTTTAGGAAAAAAGAATCCTAGACTGACCTTCACTCATCTTTTAAGTGAGGTCAACATCTTTAGTGAAGAGAATGTGCTACAAGGACCAACCATCCTTGAATGGTTTATCTATGGCAAGTTGAAAAAGATTCCTACTCTACACCACCCTTAGGCCATGACCAGGTCATAAACATCACAGTCCATGATGAGATCAATCCATAAATAGCCACTCTGTAGAAGGAAGAAGAGCAAAGGATGAGTACCCCTAGGGAGACAAGTGGGACTCAAATGGAATATTTAGCTCCAAAGATTACAAAATCTATAGTTGGCATTAAATTTGACCTAATAATAGCTAGTTTATAAAGGGTTACTAAAAACAAGGCCATGAGCAAAGGAGAAGAGTTCACCTTTCAAAAAGTAGAACCATTTATTGATTTGACTCTAGTTGGAGGTTAGAAGCCAGGTGAAGACCCAATATTTGAGGAATATGTACTTAAAATATCCCAATCTCAATCATCACAGCTACAAACTACCATCAAGGGCCTAAAACAACAAAGAGAGAACCTGTAGAAGCAAATGGAAAATTTAGAGAGGCAAGTTATTTTATCTATTCCAAATGCCATGATTTAAATGTTTAAAACATATTTATATGATATGTTTGACTCCTTAAAGTTAACAAGAGAAAGATAAAGTGTATTAGGCTATCAAGATGTAACAACCAAGGGCTTAATCACCCAATGGTAGAGTTTGAAGGATAAGATGAAAGATTTGATTAGCATCTTGACAAAAGATCAAACCCTTAATTTCAATACCATCAACCTAGCTCATCTCAACATAGTCGTGGGACTGATTATTGATAAAATCAAAGGTTTGAGCAGATGGTCCAAAATCTTGGAAAGACTCTTCAAGGATGACAAAGAGATACTAAGTAAGATGGAATAATTTCTTGGGACCATGATTGTTAAACCTACAACACTCAGCTCCATGGTCATCATCACAGATGGTGAATTCAAGCATAAGAATAGCTTGGTCATACAGGAGGTAAAGAGTAAGATCCAAGTCAAGTTTGAGACTAACAATAATAGGGTCATAAATATGATCCTAATAGTAGAAGTAAATATTACTGAGGTGAAGAGCATTAAAGAGGCCTTGGAGAGAAACAATAGGGAACTTAGATACCTTGTTGATCAACAAGATGAGCTCTTCCTAAAACCTATAGTTAATTTGAAGATTATTGATGAACAACATTAAAAACTAGTAAGGATTCTTTAGAAAAAATAGGGGACTTCATTAACATAGGATCTAAAAAGTTAATTAGGAATATTATTTTGTAGAGCTTTGTAATATTTTGAAAATAGAATATTATTTTGTAAAGGCATATGCAATTTGTAAGCACAATTACCTTTAGGTCAGTCCATTTTGGAAAGTTTGGAGTATTTTATAACTTTTGAAGAAAGGACAGTTGTCCTTACAATTGTAATTTGATATAATTGATTGATATACTACCTTGAATTCTATAAAAGGATTATTTTAATTTGTAAAGAAAGCACAGAGTTTTTGAGCCAAAAACTTGTGTAACCTTTTGAGCAACTAATACAAGTAGGTAATTCTAAAATGATTGTCTCATTTTGTTTGTGTCATTTTTTATATGGTTTCTCTCTCAATTAGTTGTCCTAAATTTTAGATTTGAATAGGTCTTATGAATTCTTGGTGTGTACCTTTGAATGCAAAACTATTAACTTATGTCAATGCTAGGTTAATTTAAGGTTCCTTAATTTGCTTCATTTTATTTTCTCTACATTTGTAGATGTGAATTAGTTATCTGCTAATAGGAGTAAATCTTTAAAGTAAGCTTGGTTCTTATTTGCATTATTTCTCACATTCCTTAGATTTTCACTTGATGTTTGGTAAGGTTTGAGCTTAATATATTTTGTATCATACATTGGTTTTAAGTGCATGCCTAGAGGACATTCAAACTTTGTCATGATGTCTAAAATAAAGATCAGCAACATATTTCTTCTTTGCCTTACCCTGCCCTTTTACTTATTTTTTAACCAAATCACTCTAGCTTAATTACCATTGCAAATATTCATCTTAAATTAGTCTTTAGATTAAATTTGATCATAATTCACTAATATTAGCTAATATTGCTTCATTATTTAAAAAGATACAGGCCAAGGTGGCTCCCAACCACCAAACTTTATAAATATTTTGAAACAGTCCATTTGGTTTGCCTCTATTTCACCATTGGATAATAGGATTATCATAACTTGTAAATCATGTAATTAATTCTATAAATTCTAAATGAGAAGTGTTCTTTAAACACTATGAGTATCTGTGATACAAATTTAGGCATCAATAGATGGAGCTTCACTTAGATCAGAGTGGAAAGAGAGCCTCAAATGAAGCACATGATCATTAAATATAATGTTGTGAATGAAAGAGTTAATATGTTGGATTCAGATCTGGGTGCCTACACTCTTGACACCCCTAAGGTATGTAATTATAAGACTTACCATGTTTTTTCTAGAATTTATAAATTACATTTTGATGGTGTTAGGTGTTAGTCTAGATCTAGAGTAGGAATTGTTCTTGCCAATCCTATTCAGAAAGAACTAAAAGATGCTTATAGACTTTAGTTTCCTTGTACTAATAATCTTGCAGAGTATGAATATATGATTCTAGGATTGAAATTTTCCATTAAGCATAAAGTTAAAGAACTCTTAGTTCATGGTGACTCAAAACTTGTGGTTAATTAGGTGAAGAGTAAATACTAGTGTAAATTGTCATATCTCAAGAGATATAAATTCAAAGTCTAGGATTTACTAGAATCTTTTGATGCTTTCAACTTTGTTTCCATCCCTAGGGAGGGGCACAAGGATGTTGATGAGCTTGCTTTAGATGCATCCAATCTTATGCCAAACCATGACTCAAAACCTTAGCATCGAGTTGGTTCCATGCCCTTTGGTCCCAGATAACATAAAACATTTACATGTATTTAATGATGACTAACATATCTTAGATTTCATGACCAACTTAGGAGTATTTGAGGCCCATGTCATAGATGAGGTCAATGAGAATACTCTTGAAGAGGATGGTAGATTTAATAATAAATTCATTCAACTGAACGATAATAATTTCCCGAAAGGCATGATTGCCTTGGAAAGGTTATTTGATCAAGAAAAACTAGTTGAAAACACTAAAATACCCAAGATGAGTGGGAAGGATTACAAGTCAGTTGATCTTGGACCTCAAGATCAACCTCAACTAGTTAATATTGAGATAACATGTATGAACATTGAAAATGAAAAGCCTAAAGACTTTATGACAAACTATAAGGACATAATATCATGGTCTTATGATGACTTCAATATTTTTGATCCAAGAGTCATCACCCATACCATATCTTTGAAAGAAAACTACAAATCTTTCAGACAAAAGTAGAGGCCTATCAACCCTATTTTATAACCTATAATTTTCAAAAAACTTAAACAATTGTTAGATGCTAAGATTGTATTTCCCATTAGGCACTCTATCTAGGTTGTCAATTTGGTGCCAGTTAGGAAAAAGAATGGTGAAATAAGACTGTGCATTGATTTTAGGAATCTAAATAAATCATCTGAAAAAGATAATTATGCTTTGCCTTCTCTAGACCAAGTTATAAAAAGAATTTTTGGTTCTACTATGATGTCCTTTCTTGATGGATTTTTGGGGTATAACTAATTACTATTAAATTAGAAATATTGGATGAAGACTACTTTTACTACTAAGTGGGGCATGTTTACATACAAAAGAATGTTATTTGGGTTGATCAACACTGGGGAAACATTCCAAAGGGCCATGGATCATGCTTTGTAAGGTTTAGTAGGTAGATGCATTATTATATACATGGATGATCTGACTATTTTTTTTAAGAACAAGGAGGGCCATATCATATATTTATAATAGGTATTTGAAAGGTGCAAAAGGTATGGGATTTCTCATAACCCAAAGAAAAGTATTTTATATGTTACTAAGGGGAAACAATTAGGGCATGTTATCACCAAGGAGGGAATCTTTATAGACCCAGATAGAATAGATACTATATAAAAAATAGAGCCTCATAATAGTATAAAATAACTGAAGTCATTCTTTGGCCAAATTAACTTTGTAAGAAAGTTTATTTCTATATTTGTATAAATTTTTAGACCATTGAATGATATGTTAAAGAAATATGTTAAAATAACTTGGAATGAGGAAACCAAGAAGGATTTTAAGGACATCAAGGAGGTAATTAGACAAGCTCCAGTCTTGATAAGCCTACACTTCTCCAAAGACTTTTACCTTTATTCCTTTGCTTCTAATCATACTATTAATGTGGTTTTAACTCAAAATTGATGGATGTGACCATCCAATTACTTTCATGAGCACAAATTTTAAAAATTTTGAGTTAAATTATTCTTTAATTGACAAATAAGCCTGTGCATTAGTTAAGGTGATGAAGAAATTCAAGCACTACATTCTTAGGAATAAGGTGCATACAATCCTATCATACCCTACCACCAAGCTCATCTTGAGTCAGAATGAACTAGGAAAAAGGAGAGGTAAGTGGATGTCAGTGCTACAGGAATATGACATTGAACTAAAGATGAAAAATTTGGTAAGGTGCTAAGGTTTGGTTCAATTTATTGCCAATACTAACCCTAGACTAAATGTTATATAGGTTGAATAAGAAATTTTTTAGTCCAATGATTGAAATGATCTAATTATCCATCTACTGATGAATGGAACTTGCCCTACAGGGTTGGATAAAGAGTAAAGAAGAGCTCTAAGACTCAAGGAAGCCCATTTCTTGATTAAATATGGAATGATGTATAGAAAAAACTTTGAATGCATTTACTTTAGATGTGTATCCAAAGAAGAAGAGGCTAAAATCATAAGCACTTTTCATGAGAAGCTGGGAGGTGGACATCCATCTAGAAGGACAACAGTTCATAAAATATTTAGAGTTGGTTATTATTGCCCACAATGTTCAAGGATTCCCACAAACATGTAAGTTAGTGCCATTCATATCAAGTCTTCAACACAAAAAATCCTCAGGCAATCATGCCACTATAGCCAGTTATGGTAGATAAACCTTTTTCTCAATGGGGACTAGATTTTGTGGGGATAATCAACCCCAATTCATCATAAGGTCACAAAAACATTCTAACTACTACTATCTACTACATAATATGGACTGAAGGAGTAAAAACTGAGTAGTGTAAAAATAAAGAAGTGATCAGCTTTTAGAGGAAAACATATGCACTAGATTTGGGACACTAGTCACTCTAGTATGTGATAATAGATTAGC
The DNA here is from genome assembly GCA_037957365.1 of Torreya grandis. Taxonomy (NCBI): domain Eukaryota; kingdom Viridiplantae; phylum Streptophyta; class Pinopsida; order Cupressales; family Taxaceae; genus Torreya; species Torreya grandis. Next base: position 476,529 of record JARHVA010003886.1, read on the forward strand.
TTTTATATCCATTGAAATGACTAAATGGGCATATGACAATAGCTTCATTCTCAATTTCTCATCCAACCATTATCCTCAAGGTAATGGAGTATCTGAGTTGACTAATAAAAACTTGATAAAGGCAATAAATATGCCCATTCAGTCATTTTAATGCATAATATAATAATCAAGCAGACAAGCCTAGAACATGGCACAAGTTTCTCAAATATGCCCTTTGGGCAGATAAGACAAGAATCAAGCAGGATCTTAAATCATCTCCATTCTTACTAGTGTATGGTTAAGAATCCATCTTCCCCATCACCCTCAAGCTGCCAATCTACTGATTCATACAAGAGTACATGGAGGATGATTAGGAACTGGCAAGCTCAAGGTTTCTTGACATTATCAAGATGGAAGATGCATGAGAAGATGCTTTTGTTAATTTTATCAGGTACCAAACCATAGTGAAAAGGTGGTTTGATAAGTGATCAAAGATAAAGGTGTTCAGACAAAGAGACTTGGTTCTTCTTTGGGACAAGGCATCTAAGCCTAAAGGTAAACATGGGAAGTTCATACCTTTGTGGATAGGTCCCTATTAAATTATAGAGACACTTGGAAATAATACCTTCAAGTTGAAGGACCTAAAAGGAGAAGAATTCACACTAACCACCAATGGGTAGTACCTCAAGCATTACTATTCTATTGCTCTACCTGGGGTCTTCATAAAATCATTATAAGGCTAGTTAGAGCTAGCATAGATAGGCTAGATTAGTTTCTTTATATTCTTTCTTTCCTATCCATTGTACATATATTTGTATATATTTATTTGATTTTCCTTTCTTTTCTACTTTCTTTGATTTATGTTCATGTGTTTGCTTTCTCTGTGTTGTTTTCTTACTTTTAAATAAGTCCTTTTGGACAATTCTCAACTCAAGTTTTATCTAGACTGCCCAAGAAACCTCACAATTGAAAAATGTAGGTATGAATCTTAGATGTATGCTAACCATGGAGTTAAAATATGGCTTGATGTTACAGTTTAGGGAAACTAGTAAGGACTAATGGATGGGTTGGTTATTTCATAAGGTTAAACCTTGTTGTGATCTAAACTTGGTTTTATGAATAACTATATATGTGGGATGAAAGTTTAAATTGTTATATCATAGTCATGCTTGCACTTAACATATATTCTTGCCTAGGATAAAATTTATAGCCATAAGTGATTGTCTGAAGATCAAAAATTTGACCAAATCCATAAACTTGGCTAACATGGTTCCCAACCTTTGCTAGAAAGCCAAAATGATCTAAAAAATATAAAAATGAGAGCTTATTTCAAAATCAAAAGCTTTCCAAGTGAAGGTGATTTTGGTAATCTTCACTAGGGCTATAGATGTTTGGCTAGAAGTGGAGCAAGGCCTTGAGTGGAGCCAAAGGCATCTCTATCGGGGATATGGATGCCTAGTTGGCAAAAAAGCAATGCCCAAGCCTTCTCTAAATGAAATCATGGTTCTTAATGGATATCCAAACATGATGTAAGTCAATGTTGATGGTTAAAGTCATGAAATATAGAAGTTGTTCCCTAAATCCAATGGTAAATAGTAAGTGGAATTAAATCACACACACAGCATGGCTAGGTGTTCATGTTTGATCCCAATTCTACATGTGCAAGGCTTGTTTTAACCATGAAATGATCTTAATAATGACACTAATCAAGTGAAATAAGTAATCCAATTATTTTTCTGAACCAAAGTCTCTTCATTCTAACATATTGATATTCTTCTGCCAAAATTCATCATTTGTTGAGGTCAACATATCCCCATTTCTAAAAAATAGGGACCCTTGTGTCGAATTGTGCAAATTTAAACCTTAAAACTAAAAACTCTCTTGATTAGATTGTCATTAAACATGTTTATATATTATTTTTATTTGAATATCATCCACACCTTGGTCTAGTTGGTTTATTTTTTCATGGTTCTACTTTAGCTTTGCCTAATATTGCTAATGTTTGTTCTTCATGTTTCAAGCTATAGGTTTAATGGATCCCTCCTTAAATATACTATGCATGGATTTTATATTTTAATCCCAACTTGGGCTTTTACTAACCTTTGGTCTATATAAATTCAAGTTAAATCCATGTTTAAAGCTCCTAGAATCCCTCATTCAAGAAACCATAGCACAAGTTCTTTGGACCAAATTCTAAATTGGTGGGAACAAAATCGGTGGGAACAAAATCAGTGGGAACACTATAAATATGCTATGAACTTAGTTTTAATTCTTATACTAAGGCTTGGTCATGTTTTTTAACATAATCAAACCTTAGTTTAAAAATTATATGTTTGGTCCTTTTATGTCCCAAGCCCCTTGTTCCCTTTTACTTTTAGCATGGTCTAACTTTAATGTTTGCAAGGTCCTTTTATTGTGTTCGTTGCATGGTCTAAGTTTATTATACATGATCCCCATTGTCACAAACTTAGGCTAAAAATATTAGTCCTCAAGTCTTATTTGTGTTTATTAACATAAACAAGACCTTAGTCCTAAGACTTTATCCTAAGTTCCTTATGTCTCCAAGTCCTAACTTAAACTATGTTCTAGTTTGTAGGATTAACGACCCATGTTTGAGCAGATGCCAAAGATCCAATAGTGCAAGTTCCAAATTAGACATTTGGTCCTCTTATTACAAATACTTAGCTTAAGTCTTTATCCTAAGGTTTTGATTATATTTATTAATATAATAAAACCTTAGTATAAAATTTTATGCTAAGACTTTATTATCCATAAGGTCCCTTGTCATTATGTTTCTAACTTAGGCTAGAAACTTATATTTTCCTAAGCATGTGGTCCTCTTTATGTTTCAACTTAGCTTAAAACTTTATACTAAAGTTTATTCATATTTATTAATATGATTAAATATTATCCTAGGCTTTATATATATTTCTTGGACTTAACCATTTTTATAAATGCAAGAGCCAATCACTATCAACTGCTTAGATCATAATATATGGCCCACATTCACTTAGATATGATCAATCTAATAGTTCAAGATCTATGATTGAAAATTCATACCATGGATCCTATTTTAAACATTGAGTAAGTTTTAAATGATCGACAGTATGCGTTACAATATACATATTTGATCAAAAGAATGTATCAAGTTAGGAATTTTTAATGGAGCTCCAAGTTAATGTAAGACTACTATGTTATGAAGAGGCATTTCTTATTATAATTGATAGGATGTAGAATGAACAAGAGAATAATAAGTGGTATGTTAGTAGAGAATCTTGAAGATAAACTTAAAATTGATGATCATGCAGATGTCAAAGATGTTCATGCAAATGTCAAATGATGATTATGCAGACATCAACTTTAAGCTCAGTAGAGAGTCTTGATAATGAGCTTAAAATTAATGGTCATACAGACATCAAAGATGTTCACATCGATGTTAAATTATGGATGCATAGACATCAACTTTAAGCTCAGTAGAGATTCTTGTTAATGAGCTTAAAATTGATGGTCATGCAAATGTCAAAGATGTTCATGCAGACATCAAATGATAGCCATGTGGACATCAATTTTAAGATAGTTGTCTAAATCCAAATATCTATAGTTGACATTGATTCTTACCACTGAATCTGACGGTGCAAGGTAAAAGTAGATTTTTGAAAGGTAATGGTCAATTTTTTAACATGAATACCATGATAATTCCACATAGATAGAAAGCAAAAAAAATAAAGATTTGGTGGGCTCAAAAAGGTAAAGGTATAAATATGAGGATCTAAAATAAATATAAGGCACAAAACTCACTTAAGTGCAAATGGCCCTCATAATTAAATCTTGAAAAAGACTTGTAGAAAAGCCCTAACATCTATAAAATCCATAATTCAATATTAAATTGACCATAGTCAAATCTTGAGAGAGATAAATTATCTTCTGAGAAAGCACAAATTGATCTAGAGGCAAACTATAGATGACTAGTGAGTAATTTGAAATAACTCATAGGCACAGTGGCCTAAAAACAACACAAGAAACATACAGAGATATATTTAACCTCTGATGTAGAGGGGAGAATCTTTGAAGACATAGAATTTGATGTAGTAACTTTAAACATTGGAGATGGCCATTGGTCTAACCTTTTTTGGATGATTGAGGAGCTACTTGCTATCACCAAGGAAGATGAGAAGAATACATCAATCAAGAGGAGGTACAATGACCTGATTTCCATTCAAATGACAAGCCTTCATTACACTACAACAAAACCAAAGGTACTTCACTACATAGATGTTTTCTCTCCTAGTTTCAAAGATTAAAAGATTGAAAAGGGCATGCTAGTCAATAAATATACCCACAAAAGTATAACTTATATTTCTCCCATTGATTATTGCAACATGTTCATGGAACCTATTGTTAATTTGAAGCTTATTGATGAATAACATTAGAAGATAGTAAGGCTTCTTCAGTAGAAATAGGGGACTTCATCAACATAGGGTCCACAAGGTTAGTTAGGAATATTCTTTTGTAGAGCTTTGTAATATTTTAAAATAGAATATTCTTTTATGAAGGCATGTCTAACTTGTAAGCACATCTACCTTTAGGTCAGTCCATTTTGGAAAGTCTAGTGTATTCTATCACTTTTGAATAAAGGATAGTTATCCTTACACTTGTACACTTGTAATTTGATATAACTGATGACATACTCCCTCAAATTCTATAAAAGGAGTATTATCATTTGTAAAGAAAAGAGGGAGTTTTTGAGCCAAAAACTTGTGTAAACTTTTGAGCAACTAATGCAAGTAGGGAATTCTAAAAATATTATCTCATTTTGTTTATGTCATTTTCTATATGGTTTCTCTCTTAAAATTATTTGAATTTTAGATTTGAATAGTTCTTTTGAATTCTCGGTGTGTACGTTTGAATTCAAAATTGTTAACTTGTGTCAATTCTAGGTTAATTGAAGGTTCTTTAGTTTTTTTTTTTTTAAATTTGATATGAATTTATAGATGTGCATTAGATATTTGCTTATAGGAGTAAATCTTTAAAGTAATCTTGGTTCTTATTTACATTACTTCTCACATTCCTTAGATGTTCACATGATGTTTGGTAAGATTTGAGCTTAAGTTGTTCCCTATCATACATTGGTTTTAAGTGCATGCCTGGAGGACATTCAAACTTTGTCATGATGTCTGAAATAAAGATCAGCAACATCTTTCTTCTCTACCTTACCCTACCGTTTTACTTATTTTTCAACCAGATCACTCTCATTTAATGACCATTGTAAATATTCATCTTATATTAGTCTTTAGATTATCTTTGATCACAATTCACTAATATTAGCTAAGATTGCTTCATTCTTTGCAAAGATATAGGCCAAGGTGGTCTAAACCATCAAAATTTATAAATATTCTAAAATAGTCCATTTGCTTTGCCTCATTTCACCATTGGATAATAGGATTATCATAACCTAAAACTCATGCATTGAATTATCTAAAATCTAAAATGAAAATTATTCTTTAAACACTCTGAGCACTTGTGATACAAATTTAGGCATCAACAGGCGAAGCTTTGCTAGCACTAGAAGGAGGGCTTATAGGATATTTAAACATGGATTTAACCTAAATTTATATAGACCAAGGTTATTAAAATCCCAAGTTGGGATTAAAGTGTAAAATCCATGCTTAGTTCACTCAAGGAGGGCTCCATTAAACTTACAGCTTGAAACATGAAGAACAAACATTAGCAACATTAGACAAAGCTAATCAGAATCATGAACAAATATACCAACCAAACCAATTTGTGTATGATATTCAAATATAAATAATGTGAAAACATGTTTAATGGCACTCTGATCAAGTGAGTTTTCAGTGTTAAGGTTCAAATTTACACAATCTGACACAAGGGTCCCCATTTTTTAGAAATGGGGGTATGTTGACCTCAATAGGTATCTGCATAATTTTTTCAATATCTTGACTTCATGATGAGTTTAGAGGCTCATATGTGCTTTTTTCAACATGAATGACCTATAGATGATGATTTGGAGTCATGAAATAGGCTTGATCAAGCCATTCCTCTTCACCTTATATAGAAATAGTTGTTTATTTTGACCTATAGACCTATATACTCTTGTAAATGTACCAAATGACCCCTAATTATTGTTTTATAAGTGTTCTTAAGAGATTTTAATATCCTATCTTGCTTCTCAACTCTTTTAAATGTGTAATTACCCTTGCTTTCTAGCTCAAAATTGACTCTTTTTACCTAGTCCATACAGTTGAGGTATTATATGTGTCAACCAATTGGTCACATAGGTGTTAAGGGGAGTTTATAAGACTATAAAATTCCTTTCATGACTCAAAATTTTCATCTTGATGTATAACCTAGCTCCTTTTCTCCATTGGGTGGTTATGAGAGTTTTGCAAGGGTTTTAGAGGTCCTTGTCTTCTTAAGGATTGTTCATAACATACAGACCTTAAAAGTATATACTCTTGTAAATGTAGCAAATGACCCCTAATTATGGTTTTATAAGTGTTCTTAAGATATTTTAATATCCTATCTTGCTTCTCAACTCTTTTGAATGTGTAATTACCCTTGATTTCTAGCTCAAAATTGACTCTTTTTACCTAGTCCATACATCTGAGGTACTATATGTGCCAAAAAATTAGTCATGGAGGTGATAAGGGGAGTTTATAAGACTATAAAATTCATTTCATTTCTCAAAATTTTCATCTTGATGCATAACCTAGCTCCTTTTCTCCATTGGGTGGTTATGAGAGTTTTGCAAGGGTTTTAGAGGTCCTTGTCTTCTTAAGGGTTGTTCATAACATACAGACCTTAAAATTAAAACTAATCACCATGAAAATTTTCTGTACTAACCCCCTCATCATCAATAAAAATAATGGGCTGCCATGCAAAATACTCCTCAAGTTATTTGTGTGGTGAAGTTTTGCTTTGAGAGGATGCCAAGACTACATGTGCAAGGAAAGAGCCTGAGAAATGGTGTCAAAAATAGTTTTATGAAAATTATTAACTTCACCATCTTCTCCAAGGTTTAATTGACCTTACACTATTCATCCAATTCCATCTCACCAATCAAAATTTCATGAAAGAGTGCAAAAGTGTGATTGTGTGCCCTAAGGGTTTTAGGTCTGCCTACTTGCATTAGCCCTCAAGGGCATGGTATGATTAGATAATGGAGTGTAATAACTTAACAAAAGGTTTTTTATGATTTTATATCATATTTTCATTCTTTAAAAAACCTTTTCATGAAGTTTCAAACCTCATTTTAACCTATATGCACCTTTAAAACATTGTCTGATTGCATCTTGACTGTGGTAGAGGCCATTAGTATGGTTTTGGGTGAGTTTTTTTTACCTTGAATATATCATTTATGTACTTTAAGTCCAATATAATTCTCATTTATTAGTTAATTATGATCTTAATCATCATTATCTTCTTGAACCATTGATAACCATGGAACTCCTTTATAGGCCACTATCATCATCAAAGTGTATACTAGATTGAAAGGTGGACTGTGATGTTGTAGTTGTAGGTGCAAATTTAAGGTGTATGACTATAAAAATATGATTTTTTATACCTATATAATTTTATTGAAATCATTTATTCATATTATCTCATGAATTTCCCTTTGAAACAAATTTCATTATTAGTCCCCATGTGTCATCAACTTGCACTGTAGCTTGAAGGGATGGACTGTGTCCTTAAGTGAATATAGGTAAGGGTTATCAAGGTAATTGACCCTTTATTTTATACTTTAGTATTTATTATCTTTAATAAACTCATTATTCAATTTGAAACTTCTTTCTAAACATAACAAGACCTATGAACATTGAGAAAGGCAAGACTTTATTGTTTCTATATTTGACTGTGCCCTTGTCTACAGGTCCTTTTACAGACTAAATTATGGCTTGATCATGATTTGGGATTCATAACCATACACAAGGTATTTATGATTTTATATATTGACTCAATTATGTCTTTAAACCCTTTAAAACCTTTTCTTTACCATTTTTTCCTCTTTATTTGTTGTAGCCTACCTTTAAACATGGTTATAGGTGTACTTTCTTAGGTTTATGAAAATAAAGGAACATGTTTATCTTTTAATTCTGAAACTATTCCACCATTATATTCATCCTTTTATAAACCTATACCTTCATCACATCAAACTATCATGACATCATTAGGTATATGAACTCTTCTTTAATATGGTTGATTATACCCTCATGCCTGTAGGTGCCCTTGTATGGACAAGGACTGAGTTAATAATGCTTAGGGAGTTTTGAGTGTGATAAAAAGGTGAAAAGAGGTTTGGATATGATTTTAATTTTCAAATGTTATTAAAATAATATAATATCCTCCTCTTGAAAATTTATATGCCTTTTAGGTCTTCTCAAGAACTATTCTACTTTCTTGACTGTATCATGCTTGTAAGTGGCTGTAGGTCTCAATTTTATCCTTTTTATCTCTTCAAGGCTTGACATAATTATATTCCATTTATAAATCCTTCTAATTTTATCACCCTCATTTTGATAATGTGTTTTATTGTTTTAAATTGCCTCCAAGAACTTAGATACCTATAAACTACCCATGAGCAAAGTTTGTTGTAAATGAGGTCTCATTAAGGCCTATACGTGTGAAATTAAACCTTGATTATGAAATTAGTGACTCTTGAGGGTTATTTCATAAAATTAGTTCTCATTTAGATTAAAAATCCTTATTTATTTCTCATCTTCACTCCACTTTCATATCATGACAAAAAATTCAAAGACCATGCTTAGGATGACTATACTATGTTGAACTATATGGACAAGGACTGATCTTGGCCTTCGACAGGTCACCAAACATTAATATGCCATTAATATCTTCATGTATGAAACTTGAGAGAAAATTTTAATATCCTTCATGAGTTCCATGCCTTTAGTTCCTTTAAGGCAACATTTTCATGAAACATATGTTGATTAACAATGTTTTCATTATAGGTCATCATTTCCTGACTATAGCTTGATGGTTTTAAGGTTTGCATGCCTTCCATCTTTAAAGACCATGAAAACCCCTTATTTTCATTACACTATTATTATATTTATAATGGGATGGAGGTGAATGGATGGAGTAATGATGGATTATATATGACAAACCATGAAATCAAGGGTAAAGGGAGAATGAAAACAATGAAATGATGGTTGTGTATGATAGTGTATGTGGAGGTAAGTGAAATGGGATGGAAAGAGGACTGTAAGAGAATTCCAAGACTAGATTTAAATTCCAAATGGAATCATAATCCCATCCTCTACCTGGTGTATCAGTTTGGAGTCCATTAAAGGAGGATAACAAGCCAAATTTGAAACCTAGGAATATACCAAGTACCTTAAACAATGCTAAGAAACCTAAGTTTTTGCTAAACAAGGAATTTGAGATGTTTAAAAACATAAAGATGTATTTTTTATGAATATTTTAAAGAATATCATGGGAAATTTTCATGAGTAACATATGAAAACATGAGGGAGATCCTTGTAAACATGAAACCAATAAATTTTTGAAGCACTTTCTCTCTCATAGACTTTACAAATCTCCTTTAATGTTTGTATAATGTAGATTTTCACTCCTTATCTTATTTAGATTTGTTTTACCCTAACACATGTGAAAATGCCCTGATGGTTTCCATGGAAATGAATTATATGTCCCAAATAATCCTTGTAAACTTGAAGTTTCTTGAAATGATTCCCCAGTGAGGAGAAATTACATAAAGTTGACTGCTTTCCTAGATGCAAGACTACAGATGTATGCCCTAACTTGAAATGGATGATTTATGAGGGAGATATATCCAATTTGGGAACCACTTAATCCAAAAATAATCTAATTCTAGTTTCTCTGATAAAAAATTTAGACTTGTATCTTCTCTCTCCTAACCATACTAGCTACAAATTTGAAGGCCTATCACTATGTGCAAAGAATCCAATTGTCTATACTTAAACCATGAAACTTTTATGTAACCCTTTTCATGATTTTTTTCTCTTTTTCGTGGCCTCCACCGCATGGACAGCCATACAATTTCATACCTTGCATTGTAAAATACATGAGATAAACTCTTTTTTGCCCTTTTATTTCTAACTTAAGCTTCCACTACAAAAATTAGAAGGTAATATATGATCCACAAGTCAAAAATATGTTAAGACAATATTTTTCATCTTTTTCACCTTTTAATTTCCAAAATTGGCATGTGGGAGACCCAAAATAGCCCTTTTCACACTTAAAACTTGCTTTAAAGTCACTTTTTCAAATATGATACTTTATGAATAATATAAAGTCATATATATGAATATTTTAAAAGGTAATTTGACTAATTTAATGGTCTTTTAATACCATATTTTACATTTAAAGACAAATTTTTGTCCTTTTCTAGTAAAATAACATAGTTTTTTAAAGAACAACTGACACTGAATGTCAAATAAGCATGTCAACCTTTTAAAAGGCTTCAAATGAACTTTTAATACATTTTTATCTCATTTCATACCTTCATTATACTGAAATAGAATGGAAAACTTCATGACAAGTCACCAATTATTTTCTTTTTGCCATCTCCTTCAGAGCACTTCCAGACCATAGAAACACTTGAAACTCTTAACAAAACCTCAAAAAGATGTTTGACACAACAAACATGACACTAAACAACTTAGTTTTCACTTTAAAAATAATACATCATGATGACTAAAATATTTTTGACTAAAGGGATTAGAATTTGGCCTTGACAGGCTAAATTACCAACATTTCTGGTGACTCACAGAGGTTGACCAACCTGTTGATCAAGAAAATTTAGAAACTCTATGCTATATCAGATCTTGGACTATACTCTGAAACTATGAAATTTTGTATACTCTGACACAAAATAAACAATAGACATAAACTAAAAGTAAAAACTAACTACTGAAGCAAAACAACAACTAACAAAACATATGCAACTTGTGCACTTAGAGGAATTAAACTATCACTGTGTACAAGGGAGTGACTCTCCTAATAGTAGTACTTTAATAACATCCCATTCATAGGAATAGGAAGTTACTCTCCACTCAATTTGGAAAATTTTAAAGTGTTGTTTTTCTTACAATCATTATAACATATGGGCCACTCTAAAGGCTATCAAATTTGGAGTGTTTACCTCGTTTTGCATATTCTTTATCCCATTTAAGTACTATGTTTCCTTGATAAAATGTCTTGGATGAATATATTTTATAAAAGGATTTATTAACTTGATTTTGGTTTTATCACATGGTATGCATGGCATCATCTCTTTTTTCATCCAATTCTCTCAATTCATTCATCCTTACCTCCATTACATAATTTTCCACAAGTACTAGATAATGTGCAAGCTCTAAAGATGGAAGTTCAAATGAAATAGGTAGCCTTGATTCTCTTCCATAAACTAAAATGGTTAATGAACAATGTCCTTCTTAGGAGTGATTTTATCTACCCATAAGGTAGTCTTTAACTTTGTATGCCATGATCTTTGATTATCTTCTATTATTCTCTTGATGATCCTATTCAGGTTTTTGTTAGTGGACTCTATTAGTCCATTACTCTATGGATAGTAATTTGATGAATATTTTAGATAAATACCATGATTAAGAGCCCATTCACATACCTTTTCACTATTCAATGTCAAATCATTGCCTAATATGATAGTTGAAGGGACTTCAAAATGAGTTACTAGGTTGTCATAGAACTCCAAAACTAAGTTCTCATTTGCCTCTTTTATTTGAACTACCTCCTCTGGCCTAGTAAAATAATATGTAGATGTCAAAAAACACTTATGATGAGCACTTTATTTAGGATGAATCATTTCAATGAAATCTAAACCCCATTGCATGAAGGGCTACTCAACCTGAATAGGCTTCAAATGCGTAGCAACTAATCTATGTTTTCCTATAAACACTGAACACTTTGCACATTTTCTAACCCATGTATATGCATCCTTGAAAAAATTAGGCCAAAAATAAACATCTCTGATGATTTTTTTTGTTGTATTTTTGGTTTCAAAGTGGCCTCCTGAAGGACTATCATGAAATTATTCTAAGAGCTTGTTAATTTTGTCTAGTTTCAACACAGCTAAAAATCATACCTCCAATGTTATTTTTTAAGATAACTCCATAAATAAATATGTAGGGTATGTATTTTATGATAAATTATCTCCTATTTGATGCATTAAAGCCCATAAGACACTCTCTTTTTTGGATGATCTGGCAATGTCTTGTGTCTAGTTGGAAGGAGAGATAGTTTTAGCTGCTTGTTGAGTGTCTTGAACTGTCAGAATCACCTCTTTTTCTTATTTCACATATACTTAAAGATGTTCACATAATCCACTACCTATTACCATATTTTAATCTTCACTTAAATTTCATATTCCATGCACTTAGTGACCCATCTATCTCTCTTTTCGCTTAAGTCTCTATTAAGGATAAAATCTTTCACACTTGACTGAGCTACCATTAGAAAAGTATTATTATTGGAAACCAAATGTCTAAATTTTTTCAAACCTCTTATAATATCAAGAAAATTATTTTCAAAAAAATAATACCCATGTTCATAACCCTCCAAATCTTGACTAAAAAAATCAATGGGTTGCTCCAAACCTTCATTATTATTTTGTGTAAGCATGGTTGAAATTGTACTACATTAAGAGAAAGCATACATAAAGAATTCCTTAGTGAAATCAAGATTGAGAAAATTAGGATATTGACTAATGGCTTGTTTGATAGACTCAAAACTTCTCTTACCCTCTTTAATCCATGTGAACTTTTGGTGTTTCTTAAGCATATGAGTGAGTGGCCTTACTAATTCTAAAAAATTAGGAATGAACCTTGTGATGAAATTAATCTTTCCCAAGAAGCTGTGTAATCCTTTCTTATGTTTAGGTAATGATATATAAAGGATTGATTCTATTCGTTTTGGATAAATGTAAAGTCTATCTTTGGACGCAACATGTCTAATAAATCTTCCCTCATACATTATAAAGATGCACTTCTTTGGATTCAAGAAAACTCTAAATTGTCTACATCTATCAAAAACCAATCTCAAGTGTGTTAGATGATCATTAGGATCCTTTTAAAATATAGTAATGTCAAAAAGGTAAAATAAAACCATTTCACTCAAAATACCATGAAAATAAACATCCATTTCCCTTTGGAAAGTATCTCCAGCATTGGAGAGTCCAAAGGGCATATTCTTATATGCATAATTACCCCATTTGGTGGTGAAAGTTGTTTTGTATTGGTATTTCTCTTTTACCAATATCTGGTTGTAACCTAAGTACCCATATAATATAGATTACCTCTATGAACCTGATACTCTTTGAAATATTTGATCCATAGAGGGAAGAGGATAATGATATTTTATTGACACTCTGTTCAAATCTCTAAAATCTACACATAGTCTTATCTCTCTATTTTTATTTCTCGCAAGTACAAGGTTTGCAACCCATGTTGAATTATTGATAGGAAATATTATATTAAATTCAATTAGCTTTGCAAGTTCCTTTCTCATGAGGATTTCAACCTTGGGGTTGATTGGCCTTTCCTTCTATCATATTGGTTTTGCATCTTCTTCAAGCTCAATTGTATGATGTGCTAACCTAGGATCAAAACCTTTCATGTCATGATTTTATAAGAAAATACATCCATGAATTCTTTATATTGTGATATGAAATCTTCTCTCTCACTATTAGTGTTAACTTTTCCCAGCTTGAGTTGCTTACCTTTAGCTATGGTAATTTGCTCATAAGTTCTTGTTGTCACCAAATATTACACCCTAAAAGAGGGTGTTCAAGCCTCTTCTAGATTTGGGAAACATGGGAACATTTCAATGTATGTGGGTGTACCTATATTGGAAATGAGCCTTTATATTTAAGGTGCTAGCTCCCTCTTCTAATAATGGTGAACACAGTCATAGAATGAACCCTTTATGACATAAACCCTCATGTTAGAGGTCTATATTAAGCTTTGACTATGGTTCCTTTATGTCCCTTAACCTGGATGCATCAATGTGTCCCTTTACTAGCATTTAATTGAGCTTTAATGGTGAATCGATGACCCTACAAGACCTTGTTTTTTCTAGTCAAAAACTTTCCCTTTGGTTTGACTTTGCCCATCGAAATATGCTTGGACCAATAAAAATGCTCCAACCTATCTTTATTCCCATTGGCTTCATTGATCCTCGCTATAAAATCTTGACCTTATGACCTTTTATGCACCATTGATCTTGCTCAGTATGAATGAGCATGAGTTATTGATCTACCTTTGACTTGTCAATCTTATCTAAGCTTGTGCCACGTGTTGATCTTGCATTGATTTTAGGATCTTGTTATCAATTTATGGCCTCATGCACTTACACCACATGTTGGCCTCTCAATCCCCTTGACCTTTTGACTCATCTCATGCCATCAAATTAAGATGTATGATACAACATGGAATGTTAGATCTACTAGGACCCATTATTTGAAATCTAATAGCTACTTCATGAGCTCAAAATATAATGTTTGTGCTCCCATAAAATGGCATTTGTGTGATCATTTTTGACATTTGCACAATCATCAAATTTAATTTCAAAAGGGTTTGTTTTTCTAGAGATTTATTTTGACGTTGGCATGAATGTCTCCCATTTTTTGACCAACTTTAGAGGATTGAATCTGAAAGTGTAAAGGTCATAGAGGCACCAAATTTTCAAGAAATGTTCTTGATACTAAAAGGATTGTGCCCACTTGATCCACTAGCTCTAGGATATTTCTAAGTGTGTTTTTAAAGTATTCAAGTGAGATGACCTATATTTATTATATGAAATATATATGCCTATCACTAATCATTTGAATCTAAATGGTTATTCATTGAGGCTTGAATTTGACACTTGCACGAATGTCCTACTCTAAATGACCAACTTTGAAACTCTATAACTTGAGATAGAAAGCTCGTGCAGACATGAAAATTTTAGGATATGATCTAGGCAGAAGAGATTCATGGTGTTGTAAGATTTTTAGCTCATGAAACTCCTTGAGTGAAGATAATAAATGCTCAAATAATCTGGTCTACTCATTTCCAAGTGATGTGCAGGATGGCCTGGCTCCTTAGACTTAGCAAGTTGATCTTTGAAGGTTTAGATCTTGAGATACAAAACTCATCTAGATATGAAACTTATAAATAATGACATTGGCACTAAAAACATTGATCATACATGGTCTTATGGTCATGTAAGGCTTTCAGATCATATTTATAAAATGTCCAAGCGAACTAGTCCATTTTAGTTCTTCATGATGTCCTGATGATGGTCTAGCCTCATAAAGCTTGTTACTAAACTTTTGAACCTCTGAATGATTTTATGAGGCCTATGTGGACTTGTCCATGATCTTGAATTGCATTGATACCATGAATACCTATTTGGATCCTTGAAAACTTACCACTTTCATATATGACCCTAAAATGACCCCTAAGATGCCAAATGACACAGACTAAGCTAGACTATGGCCAAAGCTAGAATGGCATATGAAATGACATCAAATGAACTAAAACATATCTTATGACATTATAAAAATCCCTTATACAAGATTCTAACTATAGGGGGTTGACCCATTTTGGCCTATGGTAAAAATGGTTAAAATTCTTGGTGATTTCCCAAGGGTAGCATGTTTACTATGCCATGCCCAGTTGCCTAATCCTATCTATTGGGCTACAAAGTCATAATTATGTAGGTTTGGCATAGAAACTACCTAGACAACACCTCAATAATGACAAAATACCATAAGAACAAGACACAAAATAGAAACACACATGTGCTTTAAAAGCACTTATTAGAACACAACATAATAAGAAAGGAAACACACACCTAATCTAATATTTACAAAACTAACCTTCAGTTCTTAATAGCAAGGTTTTAAATATATCTCATTCATAGGGATAGGTAGCTCTTCTCCATTCCTCCTTGCTAACTGAAAAGAGTTGCTTTTCTTGCACTTGATGATGATATATGGTTTGTTCCATAGGGTATCAAATTTGGTATGTCTCCCTAGTTTTTCTCTATCTTCATCTCATTTCAATACTATGTCACCTTCTTGAAAAGATCTTGGAGTTGTTTTCTTGTCAAAATACCTCTTCATTGGTATTTGATGATGATCCATAGCTTGGTAAGATTTATCTCTAGTCTCTTGTAACTCCATAAAATTTTTCAATCTCACCTCCATTGGAGTGTTCTCAAAAAACTCTAATTGATGTGCTAACTCTAAGTCAGGCAGCTCTTGAGAGATAGACAACCTAACTTCCCTTCCATAAATAAGCACAAAAGGAGAATTCCATGTTGACCTCTTGGGAGTTATCATATTAGCCCATAAATTTGTCTTCAATTTGGTGTGCCAAGCTCTTTGGTTATGCTCCAAGGTTCTCTTGATAATTCTGATCAAATTATTATTAGTAGATTCAACCAACCCATTACCTTGAGGGTAGTAGTTAGATGAAGTGCTCAAGAATATACCATTTCTATTTTCCTAATTAGTTGTCTTAGCTCCCATAAAAGCAAGATAATTATCTGAAATGATAGTAGAAAGGGTGACAAACCTTATTATGATCCTCTCATACAACTCCAAGATGGCATTCTCATTAGCTTCTTACAATGCTACTACCTCAACCCATCTTGCAAAATAGTCAGTTATTGTGAGTATCTATTTATGACCAACACTTGATGGGGGATTTATCATGCCAATGAAATCAAGACCCCATTGCATGAAAGGTTAATCAACTTGGATAGAATTCAAAGGAAGAGATGCAATCTTCTGCTTTCTTACAAATAAAGCACATTATCCACACCTTCTCAACCAAGCATAGTAGTCTTTCAAAAGGCTAGGCTAATAATAGCCAACCTTCATTATCTTGGAAGTTGTGGTTCTTGGAGATAAATGGCATCTTATTGTCCCATCATGGAAATTCTCAAGCAACACTCCAAAATGATCATTATCAATGCATCTCAATAGCACAAAATTGAGGTCCATCCTAAAAATCACCCCATCCACAAGATAAAAGGGAATAGAATTCAAACTAAAATATATCTTTTGTGATCTACTCATATCATTAGGATACTCACCACTTTGAATAAATCTAATCACATCCTGTGTCCAAATTGGTGGAGGCAATGAACTAACTAATTAGGAATAATCATGGTTAACTAGGGCCTCTTCCTTTGACTCATGAAGATCTGAAGCTAGAAGTTCACAAAGGCCTTTATCCCTTACCAATTTTGTCACTATGATATCAATGTCATACTCCATTACCTTAGTGTTCCACCCTTCCCTCTTTACACTAAGATCTTTGCTCAAAATAAACTCTTTGGTGTTAGGGTGAGAGACCATAACATGGATATTATTATTTGAAACCATATGTCTAAAATTATTTAGTCTTGTTACAACAACAAGGACTTGTTTTTCCATAAAGGTGTACATGACTTCATAATATTATAAACCTTGACTAAAGAATGCAATTGGCTGCTGTCCACCATCATCATTCTTTTGCATTAGCATAGCTAAGATATTATCAAGTTTGGAAAATGAAAACAATATGAAGTTTTTAGTGAAATTAGGATTCACAAGAGTAGGAGCTTCTACAATTTCTTTCTTTATGGATTTAAAATTTCTCTTACCCTCCTTGGTCTAAGAAAAGACTTGGTTCTTTTTTAGCATAGTTGTGATAGGTTTCACCAAATATGAAAACTTAGGTATGAACCTCCTTACAAAATTTATCTTTCCTAAGAAACTTTGAAGACCTTTTTTATGCAAGGGCAATGACAAGCCTAGAATGGCCTCTATTCTCTTAGTATCAATAGTCAAACCATCCTTGTAAATAATATGTCCTAAGAGCTTGCCTTCATGAACAATAAAGATGCACTTCTTTAGATTAAGAGATACTCCATATTGCCTAAATATTTCAAACACTTGCCTCAAGTGTTGCATGTGTTCATTAGCATCTTTAGAAAACACTATTTTATCATCTAGATAAACCAATAACATCTCATTAATCAAACCTTTGAAAGCCATGTATATTGCTCTTTAAAATGTGGCACTGACATTAGATAGACCAAAGGGCATCTTCCTATAAGCAAATATCCCCCATTTAGTAGTGAAGGCTAACTTAAACTGATCATTTTCATTGACTAAAATCAAATTATAGTGTGAATATCCATTTAGAATAGAAAAACATTGAGAACCTAAAAACATTTACAAAATTTGCTCCATGGAAGGTAGAGGATAGTGATCTTTGAGTGATACTTTATTAAGATCTCTAAAGTCTACACAAAGTCTTATCTCCCCATTCTTCTTTCTAATAGAAACAAGGTTAGCTACCCATGTTGAATGCTTGATGGTAAATATTATCTCATATTCAAGGAGTTTGGTAAGCTCTAACCTCATGAGTTGTTCAACATCGAGGTTGATGGGTCTTTGCTTATGTCTAATCGATTTAACTCTAGGTTCTAATTTAATGGTATGGTGTGATAGGCTAGGATCAAATCCTTTGAGTCCCTTTTATTCCCAAGAAAATATATCATGAAACTCTCTACACAACTTAATGAATGCTTGCTTCTCTAATGTAGAACATACCTTTCCTAGTTTGAGGAGTTTATCCTTGAAGATCAAGACTCTTTCATAACTATCCTCTTTTGTAGACATACCCACTTTATCTTTATTATTTTGATCATCCTCATTGAAGATAATTTATAAGGTCAACAAACCCTTATGTATCTTATTGGGGCTTAGTTGCACAATCTGGTCACCTAATTGTTCTTGGAGCCTCCTTTGATTCTTTCAAGAAAACTCAGCCTCATTTTGCAAGAAGTATGAAAAGTGTTTGTCACTATCAAATACTTTCCAAGACACTTAATTATTAGGGACAAAGGGTCTGATAATGATCTTAATATGAGACTATTTTTCCTCCTCTTTTATGGTAGTTGGAATACCAAATTGAGCTCCTATGGTAGCTAGTCTATCAGCATGACTATTCTACTCCTTTGGGACTGATTTTATATTAAATACATTGAAGTCTTCAAGAAGATACCATACCCTATGCTTGTATGACTTAATCAAAGGGTTCTTGGTAGTAACCAAATTCCTCACCTGATACACAACCAATTCACTGTCTCCATATACTTCCAAGTTCTTGATTCCTTTTCTCCTTACCCATTGAAGACCTTGAATTAAACCTTCATACTCAGCCACATTACAATTATAGATAAAATGAAATATGTATGAAGTATAATACTATTATTTAGATGGGGAAACCAACATAACACTAGCCCCTACACCAACTTTACTTCTTGAACTATCAAAAAACATCTTCCACAGCTCATCATCTTCACCCTCTTCCTTGGCAAGTAGAGGTGTTTGTACTCATTCTTCATGTATACAATACACTCCTAAATCAGTTTCCTCCATAAAATCATAGGGATTTTGCTCATAGGTATTAGTGAAATATTCATCAAGAAAAAAAATTGAAATACCCTCAAGCTTGAAATAAGTGCCATCATCTATAATAAAGTCCTTTTCTTCATGAACAACATAATTCAAATTATAACTTGTTTCAATGTAAGGTTCTATATGAAACCTTGCAAGGGGTTGTGTCTTAATTTTCACTTTGGCCTTATACCTTATTTTAAAGACCAAAAAATACTATTCAGTAGAGAGGTAGCCACTTATTTTGGTTGTGAAGTCCCTTGATAGGCAGATTGTAAAGTGGGTTGGGAGATCAACCATAACTATGTCTTGCAACATAGGAAAACTAGGACAATCATGTAAGAAAACCTTCAAGCCTTTTATAAATCCTAATATCTTTGTAGTTGTACCATATAATTTAAGGACCCCTTTTCTATGTGGCTCATATTTTAGGCCTAGCTTGTTAGCTACAACTTTGGGCATGACATAAGTAGAAGCTCCACTATCGACTATGCAATTATATACCAACTTATCACCTATAATGAGGGTGAGGTAAAATGGTGGAGGTTTATCAACCCTAGTGGATGGTTAAAAAATGGTAATATGAAAATTTTCAAGAACAACATGGCCATGACTTTGATCTGAGCGTGAGACACTAGCAGGGATAGCAAATAACTACTTTTGTAGTTCTTTTTGTCCAGGTATATGAACATCCCAAAGAGAAATTGATGTTTTAGTGTTCTTAAAAGAATATAAAATGTTTAAATAATTCATACCTACTTTATCTTGGGATTTTTTAGGCATGGGATTAATTGAAACTAGAGAAATAGGAGAAAACCTTACCATATTTTGACTTGATGGAGATGTAGAAGTTTTTGGAAATGTCATACTTGCAGTTATGTCTTATTCCCTTATAGGAGAATTGGATGAGCAGGTGTGCATACTACTACCACCTCATAGAGCCTTCTTCTTGGACTTGATAATTTCTATGATATAGGCTCCTTGATTTATCATAAAAGTGTCTTCAACCAAAAATTTATTGAAGATCTATCTTTGAGGTTACCAATCTTCATTAACTTGCATCATCACCTCATCCTCATTTGATAGGAGGGGAGTAACAAATATTTGATCCACTAAATATTTCTCCCTATTATCATTTGCATCCATGAATTGGTCTTTTTACCAATATTCTCCCTACACCAAATTTCTATGAATTGGTACCATCTCCCTTGTATTAGTGGTAGAGTTAGGATTGTATACATTGGCAAGCCTATTAGGATTAAGATGCCATTGGCCTCTTCCTCTTCCATATTGTTGACCATATTTTTTTTTATAAGGATATTAATTATGATGGACACCTTGTTGCATATTGACTTGCATATTTTGAGCCTCTAAGGCTAGGAACTTTGCTTTCCAATCAACATTATTTTCTACTTACCTAAGAGCAACCTTAGTCTTGGTATTGGCATTAGGAACTTGGGCTACATCTAGAGTATTAGTAGAATTATGAAACAATAGAGGCATAGACATTTTTTTCACTTGTATTTTCACCCATTTAGGATATGCCTAGCTCTCTTAATTCAAGTGGCACAATGGAAACATCTCTCTTGTTGTGGGTAACAATTTGTTGAGATGAATCTCTAGAAGGGCTAGTTTTTTTTATGCACTCTTTGAATTACTTTCTTACCTATCAAATTTGGATGAAAAGGGTATATAAAAACAACTAAGAAAACTAAAAGGTGATTTATAAATATTTAATTTCCTCCTATTGACTAAAATTATACTACTTAGAGCTAAACAAAGTTTCCTTCACTCAAGACTCACAACTCAAGATGGATTGTCACATCAATATTTCATAGGTTAGGTTCAAGAGGTATTTGAATGATTAGGATGTTAATGGGTAATTCCTTTGGGGAATATAGTTATAAACCACTTCTAAATCACACATACACTTAAGAGATAACACTAACAAATACATGTAACAATTACTCTTTTGTGCATTGGGGAACAATCAAGGATAACATGTTAGAAAATATCATCTTCTACTAGACAAGACCAATAAGATTACATCAACACTCAATTTTATAGCATGTAAGTAGGCATATTCACTTATTTTATTTCTTTAAGATATATTCAAGTAAAAAATTTGCTAGAGATTCACCATAAACCAATGGAGGTTGCTCTAAAGAGCCAAAAGAATCCATATTTATAGCCTTTGAGAGAAGAGCAAGACAAGGGAAGTCCAAAAGTCACTTGGAAACTTTTCAATCTAATAAAATGGGTTAAAATTAAAAGATAAAGAGGAATGGAATGAACATTAAATGTTAAGAGGACAAAGTGTCCATACAAGTCATAAAACTGATGAAAAGTGCCATAAAATTCCCATTCTTGGCTCAAAAAACTGCCTTCATAATTTGAACATGTTTAAACATCCCAAAACTAACTATGGATAGGTCTTATTATTAGGATAAGAGGGAAGGAATTCAAGCATGCATATCCATGTATTGATTTCATTACTACTCATATGTAAACTCTTAAAAGGAATCCATCACTGCATGTAGTCTAAAAACTCCTCCTTTCTATCACCCCTCATACTTAGCCTCAAAAATGCCTTCATTTTTCCATGAAAATATGTTAGAGGTAGTTAAGTACACTTGCTAATACTATACATGTCCTTATACTATTCAGGTACATCTTAAAAAGGCTCACACTTGGAGTTTTCACCCTTCTCACCCTTGTACCCACTATGTCAGTTTTGAATGGCTAAAAGGAAGGCTAATGTTTGAAGTCTTAAAATATTTTTTCCTGAAATAAATGACCATAGGTAGTTATATCAAGTCTAAAACTTTCTCCAAGATTGATGTCATCTTCAAATTCTTCATGTAGACAACACAAAAAATGGTCAAGAAAACCATGTTTCTCATGTTGTCCATACAATTTCATATAACTCATCTTGGTGGGATATATCTTGATGGAGTTCTCTACATGTTCCAATAACTTTCATTGCCAACATATGTCATTATTATATATTTCCAAGCTCATTTTCTATATCAAGTCTTGGCTGAGGGTTTAGTAGGGTTTAAGGTAGTTCTAGGTCTTAAGCTTTGTTCATTAATATTTGACATTTAATATGCTACTAAATGCCACAAACTTGAATCCAAGGGACCTTAATAACTCCTCCAAATTCCTGTAGTTCCCATGCATAGTCTTATAAAAGATATGAACACTTGAAGACACCCATTGAGCTTGTTTTCCTCTTTTCTTGAATGTTTAAACTATGTAAGGGATTAAATTAGCTTTATTTTATGTTCCCATAAATAATATAAGTTAAAAAATGTCCATATACTCCTTATTAACATACCTCAATCATGTGTATAGTCCATCAAGAGCTAGAAATGAAGATGGACCCCTAATTGGTTATAGGTCTCCTTAAGGCCTACTAGGTCTAATAGGCACCCTATTAGATTTGGCTTCTAGGACTGATATCTCATATTTAGGTTGGTGTATCATGAATTTTCACATCCCATTTGATCTTACAAGACCATTTCATAACTCCCAAAGTACCCTTCATCTTCTTATCTCATTCACCAACTAGGCCTAGTGGAAACTTGCCTAATTAGACTGTATGCCAGTGGAATTTTGGTCATAGAGAGATATTTGAGCTTGGTATAGTAATTATCAGAACATATTCACCTATATTAACCTCAAAACATGTTTATATTAGGTTACCAAATCTCCATATCAAGTATTTTTCTCATTTTGCCCTCACTAGCTCATTTACCAAAACCTAATTTTCATGGATTGGTTGACCTCTGAGATAAAATAATGAGGTATAATACATTAGGAAAATTGAATATTTTTGGATTTTTCCCAAGTCCTAATGATAATTTTTTCCAAATGGTATTTCTTTATTCCATGGTTTAGGTGTCTAACCAACTCCAAATGCCCAAAAAAGGCCTTTAAAAAGCTTGTTTTCCTGCATTTTCCTCAAACCCACCTAAGAGTAACCCTTTCATGATAAACTCATGATTATAGGATTATTAAAAATTATTATCATATTCAATTAATTCTTATGAATCTTTTAACTCACCCTAAAACATTCATTTTCCTTGGATTCCTCACACTTGCCTATTAAGCAAAGAAGTTTCTTAGCTCATTGTATGGATTGTTGCCCCTTTGGCCAAGTAGGGAAAGAAGATGATCACCTTGGTATAATGTTGGGATTTTTAAAACACTATAACACCTATCATGATCCATTATAAATTTATTTTAACCTTCTTATATTCCCTATACAAATCTGCTCCTTATCTCACCTTCATATCTTCCTCTCACCTTCATGTCCGAGACTATAACATGGTGGTTGTAAGTGTTTATTGCTTTAACTGAGCTCATAAATGATGTGAAAATATTCTAAATAAACCAATATATGTGACCATGTATTCACTTTCATTATTATTCTCTTTTTCAAGTCTTAAGACACCATCCTAGCATCAACCTTCTAGGTCACTGTCTATTGACTGAGTCATCTTATTTTTTGACCTACCTGTAGATGTAAACTACATCATTAGACCTTACTTATTATGTTTTGGAGAATTAATTACATAATTAAAACCATAATTAAATAATTCCCAATTCTAATAAACACCTCAACTCTGGCAAATGCTTCAACTAGACCTTATTTTAAACTTGGTGAACTGTTGACTAAGACACTCTTAGTTTGACTATTGTAGGTGTAATGTGCATCATCTAAAGCTTAGGTTCTGATGTGAAAGGTTCCTTGAATCCAATTTGAAGTCACACCATGTTTTTTAACCAATATACTTCCTTATAAACCTTCAAAACACCATTAGGGTATCTAACCTAGGGTCACTGTCTCATACCCTATTGGACTGATACAACCTTGCCTATAGGCTTTATTGTGCTCTATCTGAGATGATCATAGTGCTTATAGACCTCTTTGAAATGCCTCTAAGTTAAAACAACACCTATAATTATCTTAGGTCCATTTATATGTTTTATGGAAGCTCAAAATTTACTCTCTTTGCACTGAGACACCTCTGTCCTTAAGACTCTATTGTAGGTGTGTATTCTCCGTACAAGGGAAACCTGTAGATAGTCATGGGGGTGCATAGGACCCTATCTTACCCTTTATTGATGAATTTCATTTAACTTCACCTAATCTCATTAGTTGAAAACAATTTTCTCAATGTTTCTCCCTTAAATTGATAAAAGGTCATTTACTCCTACAAGCATGTAGATATTACTGAAGTATTTTAGTGTGTTTTAGGGCATGTTTGAGGTCTCAAACAACATGCCTTCCCTCACTATCTGAACTTCATTATTAGAATGGGTATATTATATGCTATGGGATATAAGATACACTTAATTATATGTTTTAATACCATATACCACCATGCTTTAAAATACTCATAATATATCTTTTGTCTCTATTTGGTAATTTTAGGGAAAACCTCCCTGAATCTAGTCTCTTGTCTTCCAACATGGTTCCATACTCCTTGCATTTTAGACACCTTTCATAGATTTTTAAAAATTCCTCATCATATCAAGATCCTCAAGAAGTGTCTATTTATCTCCATTTCTTCATGTAAGATTTTGGTACCCTACTCAGCCACCTATAGATGGATATTTTGATACACCACAGTGAGATAAAAACTGAACAACATGAAACTCCCCATGCAAGTGAACTTTATATGCTTACATTGAGCATGAAAATACACCTATATAAATTCTAAGAGGTTGGAAAACATCTTTTACCCTTCCATGCCTTAGTATGATGTCAACAAGGCCCTATAGGTGGATGTTTGGTTGTTTTATGTAGGCAGGGCATTGAATTGGGTAAGAACATGTTAGGGAATAGCTTTAAAACCTCTCAATTGCATTTTTAAAATTTCAAGTAAGTGGTATCCATTAAGGACACATTGAAACAAGATTTAATACACCCTTTTCAACATGAAAATCACTTGCATATATGTGGAATGGAGAAATCAGGAACATCAAATGACTATTTGAGCATGGTGAATATGCTTGGGACCACATTTACGCCTTTTCCAAACATCTCAATGGGCTCTCTTCAACTCTTGATTACTTGGAAAACTAATACACTATGAATAAAACTCTAGGAATAATATGGAGAAGCCCATACATGTGATTTCAATTGAAATTAGGCATGGAGTTGATAATGAGGGAAGACAAGCTTGTAAGCTACCCAAGACATGAGATGGTGGAACCAAAACATGAAAGGAGGTGGTCACATGATCTAGAGACTTGTGGAACACCATTTCTCAGCTATATGAGACTCTTACAAGAGAAAAACACTCAGTAAACAACAAGCACTTTAGCTAAAACTACACATGGTGAAACCCACTTTCCATGTTTTGGTTCCACCATCTCATGTTTTACGTAGCTTACAAGCTCATCTTCCTCCATTATCAACTCCATGCCTAATTGCTTACATTTTGAAGGAAACCAATTCATTAGTGACACTTTGGATCAAATTATTAACTACATGAATCTTATTTTTGGGGGTAATGGCAAACCTTTTTTGACTAGGCAAAGGAGCCAAGGTAGGTAATGCAACTTGACTAGGAGGTTGCAATTCAGGGAACAATGGTGTTGGTGGCCTAGAAGTAATATTCCCTACTTGAATAAGATAATTCTTATAATTTATGGCTATCTCATAGGGATTAGGTAGTGTATTCCCATCCATGGATTGAATCATCATGGACACATCACTATTCAATGCTTTTAGATAGTATAAGAAGGCATAGTTTGGAGTAGGTCTCACAAGGGCGAGGATCCTATCCTATGTTTATTGAAATCTAGTGTTAAAATATTGCATAAACTCTTATGGTGCCCTCTTGATAGTGTTCAATTGCTCAGCTAGTGATAGATGATCACTCTTCTCTCCAAACCTCTTAGTCAATAGATCTCCTAGTTCATCCCATGAACCAATAGAATTTTTAGGTAGAGTCCCATACCAATCCAAAGCTTTATCTTTGAAAGATAATTCAGATAACCTAATAATTACATTCTCTTAGGTAATTTTTTGGATATTATATAAGTTTTCTATGTTTCTAATATGTTTAATGGTAGTAATAGGACCTTCTCCACTAAAATATGGAACACTCTTAAGGGCTACTCATAGAATTTGGTCATATTGGGCAAGATTCAAAGGAGATGATCTGGTGAAAGGTACAAAACATTGGTTTCTATCCATCTTGGAATGTGAAATATGAGTATTAGGGGTTGAACTAAATATAACTTAGACTTTTTAAACACCAACTCTCTTGAATAAAGATGAGTATTCACAAACCTAAACCTTTTGATAGAATACAAAGGTAATTGCATAAACTTAAAGGGTATACCTTTAGTATCATACCTAGTGGTCAACTTTGGCATGGAAATTAGGGACTGATCAATAACCAAAGAGTTGAAAACTTTAGTGGAGCCACTAGGTATTGAATGTAGACGTTCTTATAGTTGTAACTATGCCAAGACCAGCACTAATATTGGATAATATTCTAGGACTTAGTGTCCCACTAGGCATGCAAAAAATTATTTTCACTTGGATTTTCACCCCTTGAGGATATGTATATCTCTCCTCATCCAAGTGGCATAATGAAAACATTTCTCTTTCATTATAGACTAACTTTATCATCCACACATTATAAAAGATGAAACTAAGAATCGATAATATCTTGGAATTAATTAAACATCCTTTAGAGCTAACATCACCAGTTAGTTCATGTGGATTTGACCAAAATAGAGCAAAATCTGTAGGGTGCATGAAATAGCTACCAAAAAATATAGAAAACTTCGTGAGGATGTTTCATGAAGCACAAGACACCATTCTTCAAACTATTTATATGGAAATGAAGGTCTCTGAGTGTACTATAACTTCCCAAAAAAATTTGAATTTAAACATCTTCAAATATCTATACTAAGCAAAAACCTAAAAGTCACTTTTGTGTGTCTAGGAAACCAAGAAAAGTGTAAAATGGTTTTGGCTTAAAAATGGAATTTATAAAGTTAAAAAAACATTGGGGTGAGTTTTAATAGGATGAAGGGACATTCCATGATATTCTCCAATGTGGCACGCATCCCCATGAGCTATATGAGTGATATTTTCTCCCTTTTTTAGTTAGTTTCTATAATTTTAATTAGACAACCTATAATATTATGATGTAACTAACATCCCAAATAGCTATACTTACCTCTTGGACGTTTTCAATGAAAATAACACACCAATCAGCTTGAGAATTGTGTCGCTTGCATTTATGAACCTTAAAAGCACATTTAATGACCTTAAAAGATAAATTGACTAATATGTCTATGACTAAGGCTAGAATGACCCTAAATAACATCATAAAATATGTAATACACCCCATGAAAATATATTAGGCCTCTTAAAAGTAATTAAAACCAATTTTTTACCTAGGGGTGCCCTAATTTGACCTAAAAGTCAAATTTGGTCAATAAGTTGGTGACTCATAGGGGTAGTATGCCAGCTATATGGAGGACTAGTATCCTTATCCTATCAAGGGCCAAGGGATTAAATGAATTATTAAATACAACTAGTAAGTACTTGCCTAAAACTCACACAAAATAAACACAAGACAAAGCAAGACACAAAACAAACTCACACATGTGCATAAGTACTTAGGGAACACAAGGAAAACAACAAACTATATACAAGGAGAGGGGATAACTTTGGTAAAATTTTTTGAGATATATACCATTTACTAGGATATGAATCTCCTCTCCATCCAAATTTGAAATTTGGAAAGCATTGTGTTGCTTACATTGGGTGATAACATAAGGACCACTCCATAAAGCATCAAACTTTGTGTGTCTTCTAGGCTTAGCTCTATCTTCATCCCACTTTATAACAATGTCTCCCTCTTTTAAACTCATTTTCATGGATTTCTTGTCAAATTATCTCTTTGTTTCATCGTGGTGAGCTCTCATAGTTTGCATAACTTAATCTCTTGTCTCCTCAAGCTCCATCAACTCACACAACCTAACTTTTATGCTTTCATTTTCCATCAATTCTAGTTGATAAGTGAGATCTAAGGCTAGTAGCTCAAGTGAAAATGGTAGTCTAGCTTCTCTCCCATAAACAAGTTTGTATGGTGAGTTTCTAATGGCTCTTTTTGGGGTGCTCTTATCAGCCCAAATAGCTATCTTCAACTTGGAATGCCAAGTCCTTTGGTTCTC
The DNA here is from genome assembly GCA_037957365.1 of Torreya grandis. Taxonomy (NCBI): domain Eukaryota; kingdom Viridiplantae; phylum Streptophyta; class Pinopsida; order Cupressales; family Taxaceae; genus Torreya; species Torreya grandis. Next base: position 505,195 of record JARHVA010003886.1, read on the forward strand.
CTTCATTGTTCTCTTTATGATCTTGATTAGATTATTATTGGTGGAATGAGCTAGTATATTCCCTTATGGATAATATTTTGAGGAAGTACTAAGATATATGCCATATTTCAAATCCCATTCACTTATCTTCATCCCAAGGAAAGCCAATGTATTGTCTAAAATTATTGTTGAAAGAGATCTAAACCTTGTCATTATTCCTTCATAAAAGTCTAGAATTGAACATTCCTTTGCTTCCCTGAGACATATATCCTCTACCCACCTTGTAAATTAATATGTATTATTCAACACCCACTTATGGCCATCACTAGAAGGTGGGTTGATTAGGCCTATGAAATCCAAACCCCATTGCATAAAGGGTTGGTCAACCTAAACTGGATGAAGATGCAAGAAAAGAAGCTTTTGTTTATAATCAAAGAGATCACATTTTTGACACTTACTTACCCAAGCATGGGTGTCTTTAAACAAACTAGGCCAAAAGTATCCAGCCTTCATACTCCTAGTAGTTGTGGTTTTTGGAGCAAAGTGACCACCAGTTGGTCCATCATGAAACTCAAGTAATATTTTCTCAATCTGATCTAATTCAACACACCTTCATAACACACCTGATAAGTCATTCTTAAACAACACTCTATCAACAATTACATAAGGAATGGATTGCAATCTAAAGTACCTTCTTCTAGCTCTATTTAAGCCTTGTGGATACTCACCAATTTGAAGAAAATGGATCATATCTTAAGTCCAACTCCTCATTGATGAAGATGCAACTATCATAGGGTCATCATGAAGTTCCAAAACAACCTCCTTTTTTTCCTTCAAATATAAATCAAGGTGCTCACATAACCCATTCCCTTTCACTAGCTTGGTTGTCTTGATTTCTACATCATACTCCATCACTTTTGTGATCCAACTAGCCCTTTTTTCATTCAAGTCTTTGCTTAAAAGGAAATCTGTGACACTAAGAAGAGGTACCAATATGTGAATCTTTTTGTTAAATAACATATGCCTAAACATATTTAGACTTATAACAAATAAAAGTAGTTGCTTCTTAACATAAGTGTATCTTACCTTATAGCCCTCCAAACCTTGACTAAGGAAGGCAATAAGTTTCTCCAAGTTTTCTTCATTTGATTGAGTAAGCATGGTAGAGATTACCTCCTCATTTTCAAAGGTATACAAGTTGAAATCATTGTATAAATTAGGACTTGCAAGAGTTGGATCTTGGGCAATGGCTTGTTTAATCTCTTCAAAACTTTCCTTCCTTCTTCTAGTCTAAGTGAACACTTCATCCTTCATTAGCATAGAGGTTAGAGCCTTGACTAAATTATCAAAATCATGGATGAACATCCTTATGATATTAATTTTCTCAAAGAAACTTTTCAAACCTTTCTTGTGTTTGGGCAAAGCCAATGCCAAGATTGCACTTATTCTTTTAGGATTTATGGATAAGCCCTTCTTGGAGACAATGTATCCTAAAATTTTGCCTTTATGGATATAAAACACACACTTCTTTGGGTTAAACTCTCTACATCTCTCAAAAATCTACCTAAGGTGATTCAAGTGATCCTTTGCATCCTTAGAAAAAAACTATGACATCATCAGGATACACCAACACAATATCAATTATTAGTCCTGTAAAAGCCATATCCATTTCACATTGAAATATAGCTCCATCATTACACAAGCCAAATTTTTTTTCCTATAATCATATGTACCCCATTTAGTAGTAAAGGTTGTCTTATATTGATCACTTTCCTTCACCAAAATTTGACTGTACCCAAAATACCCATCAAGGAGAGAAAACCTTACACTACTTATCACAACTTACAAATTTTGCTCCATGGAAGGGAGAGGATAATCATCCTTCAAATAAACTTTATTCAAGTCCCTAAAATCAACACATAACCTGATTTCCCCATTCTTCTTCCTAACAGGGACTAAGTTTTCCAACCAAGATGAATTTCTTCATGAGAGGCTCAATCTTAGGACTAATTGGCCTTTGTCTTTGCTTGATAGGCTTAGCATTCTCATCTATATCTATGGTATGTTGAGATAAGTTTGGATCAAATCCCTTTAAATCACTATATTCCCATGTAAAGACATCAAAAAACTCTTTGCATAACTCAATGAAAGCATGTTTCTCTTCACTGGTACATACCTTACTAAGTGCAAGAAACTTATCCTTGAAGATTTGTACTTTATCATAGTTTTCTTGCTTAGTAGACATGATTAGCTTTTCTTTCTTTAACTGGTCATCATCATTGAATATACTCTTAAGTGTGACTAGGCCTTTATATATCTTGTTTGACTTTAATTATACAATTTATCCTCCATATTTATGTTGTATTTTGGACTAATTCTTGGAAGAAAACTTAGCCTCCTCTTGTAGAAAAAGTGTTATTTGTTGGTCACTATCAAACACTTGCCAATTAGTGACATTATCAGGTATGAAAGGCCTTACAATCACCTTGAGATGTGGTTAGTTCTTATCTTATTTTATCCCTTTTAGAACATCAAACTAAGCTCCAATTGTTGCCAACCTATTACCATGTTTGTTGTCTTCTCTTGGGATAGATGTGATGTTGAAAGCTTGGAAATCATCCACAAGATCCCACACTCTATCTTTATAATACTTAAGTAAAGAGTTCTTAGTCACACTTTTTCCTCTTACTTGATTCATAATCAGCTCACTATCACCATACATTTTTAATTATTTTACACCTCTTTTCTTAACCCACTCAAGGCCATAAATGAGGCCCTCATATTCTACTAAATTATAGTAAAAGAGAATTGAAATCTGAAAGTGGAAAAGTACCTTTCCTTGGAAGGAGAAACCAACACTGCTCCACCACCTACCCCAATCTTCCTTTTTGATTCATCAAAGAAAATCTATCATAAACCATCCATGTCTTCACTTGGATTCATCAAATTTGGCATGAAAGAGTCTTCCTCATGAATGCAATACACTCTGAGACTAGCTTCCTCTATAAATTTGTAAGGATCATGCTCATAATCCTCATTTCCCCATTTATCTAAATAAAAACTAGAAACTCCTTCAAGAGAAGATGTTGCAGATTGATTTATGTGAATTTCTTCCTCATTAATAATGGCATCATTGACATTTGCCACTTTAAGCATGTAAGGCTATAATTTATTGTGGTGGATAGGCTCTACTTCAATCTTTACTTTAGTACCATACTTTGTCCTAAAAACCATATAAGACCAATTGGATACCAAGTATCCACCTATCTTAGCTATAAACTCTCTTGACAAACAAAGAGCAAAGTATGGATGTAAATCTACCACAACCACATCATGAGGAATGGAAAAAGTAGGACAAGCATGTAAAATAAAGTTCAAATCCTTCACTACTCTCAAGGTCTTTGCTGGTGATCCATCCAATTGTAAAAATCCTTTAGCCATTGGCTCATACTTGAGGCCTAGTTTATCTGTTATACACTTGGGCATAACTGAAGTACTATCCCCACTATCTATGATGTAATTGTGAACTAGGCAATCACTAATAATAAAGGATAGGTAAAAATGAGGAGTATTATCAATCTTCTTCACCTCTTCATCAATGGACTGAGTTTCATTTACCAAGAAAACATTCTCATTCCTAGCTGATCTAACTTGCTTACCAAGTCCTTCCAATTCCTTTTAAAGCATGTCCTTTTGTCCAGGCATTATCAATTAATCCCATAATGAAATACTCATGTGAAACTTATAAATTTGATCCACAACATTAATATAAGGATTGATCACCTTGGAAGTTTCTTTGGAATCACTAATACCTTGTGGTGTAGCTTATGGAGGTGGATGTGTAGGAGCAGGCCTTACATTCTGAGACTTCTGATTTTCTTATAGCTTAGGGGATGAGTTAGACCCACCCACCATTGGAGATGATGTAAGACTCAAAAAAGGTCCTTGATTATCCCCTTAAAACTCTTTAATAGACCTCTTCTTAGATCTAGTGTTAGAGGACACACTAGCATTCACATTCTTTGAATTCCCCAAATGGTTGATAGCACAAAACTCTCCCTCCAAATGATTTATGAGAGTATAATCAGATTATGTTTATCCACTATCCATTCCAATTTGCATTCCATTTTGCATTGGGATCTCAAAAGTGGTAACTTGAGATGCTTGATTTCCTTGCATTGTCATGTCTTGACTAGGCATTTCATTGGCATATGCAACTTGGCCTTGATTTTGGTCATAGGAGGGATAACATGGTTGTTCTTAAATAAATTTATTTTGAGTGGGAACAAGATCTTTGGAAGAAGAGGTAGCATTAGGATTATAACTTTGGTAAGGTCTAGCTTGAGTGATTTGACCTTGTCTTTGAGCATTACCTTGAAAAGGAGGTTTATTTCCTTGTCCAAACTGAATATAGGACTAATAAGGTGTATAACTTTGAGCTTGTTGCCTTTTAAGGGAAACTAATTCATTAGTGATACTTTGGATCAAACAATTGACTTAATGAATCTCATTTTTGGGGGCAATGGAAAACCTTTCTTGACTAGGCAAAGGAGCCAAGGTAGGTAATGCAACTTAACTAAGAGGCTATAAATCAAGGAACAATGGCATTGGTGGCTTAGGAGCAATCTTCCCTACTTAAACAAGAAAATTCTTATTATTCCCACCCATGGATTGAATCATCATGGACACATCACTATTCAATGTTTTTAGATAGTACAAGAAGGCATAGTTTAGAGTAGGTCTCATAAAGGCTGGGATCCTATCCCATGTTTTTTGAAACATAGTGTTAAAATATTTCATAAACTCTTGTGGTGCCCTCTTGATAGTGGTCAATTACTCAATTAGTGATAGATGATCACTCTTCTCTCTAAACCTCTTAGTTAATAGATCCCCTAGTTCATCCCATGAACTAATAGAATTTTTATGTAGAGTCCCATACCACTCCAAAGCTTTGCCTTTGAAATACAATGGCAATAACCTAATAGCCACATTCTCTTGGGTAATATTATGTATATTGTAGAAGTTTGTTATGTCTCTAATATGTTCAATGGCAGTAATAGGACCTTCTCCACTAAAATATAAAACATTTTTAAGGGTTTCTCCTAGAATTTGGTCATATTGGGAAAGATTCAAATGAGATGATCTAGTGAAAGGTACAAAAGGTTAGTTTCTATCCATCTTGGAATATGAACTATGAGTATTAGGGGTTGAACTAAATAAGAACTTAGACTTTTTAAACACCAACTCTCTTGAATAAGGCTGAGTATTCACAAACCTAAACCTTTTGATATAATACAAAGGCAATTACACAAACTCAAAGGGAATACCTTTAGAAGTAGACCTAGTGGTCACCTTTGGCATGGAAATTAGGGATTGATCAACAACTAAAGAGTTGAAAAGTTTAGTGGAGCTGTCAAGTACTGAATGTAGATGTTCTTATAGCTGTAACTATGCCAAGACTAGAAATAATCTTGGATTATATTCTAGGACTTAGTGTCCCACCGAGCATGCCAAAAACTATTTTCACTTAGATTTGCACCCCTTGAAGATATGCCTAGCTCTCTTCATCCAAGAGGCAAAATGGAAACATCTCTCTTACATCATGGAATAAATTTATCATCCAAACATTATGAAAGATGAAAATAAGAATAGATACCATCTAAGAATGAATTAAACATCCTCTAGAGCCAAAATAACCAATTGGTTCACACAAATTTGACCAAAATAGAGCAAAACCTATAAGGTGTATGAAATAGCTACTATAAAATTAAAGTCAACTTTATGAGGATGGTTTATGAAGCACATTCCACCATTATTAAAATATTTACATGTAAATGAATATATCTAAGTTTACTATAACCTTCCAAAATCATTTGACTTGAAACATCTTCAATTATCTATACTGAGCAAAAACCTTAAAGTCATTTCTATGTGTCTAAGAAACCAAGAAAGGTGTAGAATGGTTATTACCTCAAAATGGAATTTCTAGAGGAAAAAAATGTTGGGATGAGTGTTAATATGATTAAGGGACTTTCCATGATCTTATCCCATGTTTCACACTTCCCCATGAGTTGTACAAGTGTTATTTTCTCCCTTTTTCAGTTGGTTTGTACAATTTCAGTTATACAACCTATAATACTCTAATGTAACTAGCATCCCTAATAGCTATACTAACCTATTTTATGTTTTAAATGAAAATAAGACACCTAGGCACCTTGGTAACCATGCCACTTGCATTTATGACCCTTAAAAGCACATTTAATGACCCCAAAAGATAAATTGACTAATATGACTATGACTAAGGCTAAAATGACCCTAAATGACATTAGAAAATATGTAATACACCCCATGACAATATACTAGGCCTCATAAAATCATTTAAAACCAATTTTTTACCTAGGGGTGCCCTAACTTGACCTAAAAGTCAAATTTGGTCAATAAACACCTTAGGAGGCAATCTTCTAGCTTGGATGAGACTATTCTCAACTTTGATAGCAAGATCATATGATTCAAGAAGAGTGTATCCTCCCATAGATTGAAGCATGATATAAATTTTAGTGCCTATGGCTTTCAAGTAGGTATAGAACATAAAGTTGGCAAGTGGTCTCATGGGAGGAGTCAATCTATACCAAGTCTTCTAAAACCTCACATTAAAGTCGTGCATTGTTTCTTTACGCCCACTTTTAATCACATTGAGTTGATGCATGAGAGAGGCATGGTCACTTTCATTTCCAAATCTAGAATTTAACAACACTCAAAATTCATCCCATGTTGTGATGCATCCACCTTATAGAGTCATATACCAATCAAGAGCCTTCCCTTTAAGGGACATGTTAAGGAGTCTAATGGCAATGTTCTCCCAAATAATATTGTGGAAATTGTAAAAGTTAGAAACATCTATAACATGCTTACTAGGTGTGACATGACTCTCATCATTGAATGTGGGCATGCCTTTTATGGTGTTAGGGGGAATGGCATCATATACTTGAAGTTGAATTAGGTTTTCAGTATTGAAGGCAAGGAAAGCATAAGGTCTAGCCATGTCTTCTTCTTCAAGATCTTCAAGATCCTCAGCCTTTTTAGCCTCTTTAGCCTATTTCTCTCTAGCAAAATCTACTAGTTCCTCAAAGGGTAGATTATACTATGGATTTTGAATTACATTAGGAATTTTAGGCTGAATGGGTGGGTTAATAGGATTGGATTTTCTAGCAGAGGATGACCTAGTGAGAACCATGAATTATGTAGGCACATTTATAACAAAAAAGTGGCCTTGAACTAGATTTATCATGAAGGAGTTGTTAAATGTTGAGTAGTACACCAATTTAGAGATCATGTTCTCAAGACCAACATTCACCTTGCCAAGTTGTCTTGAAGATAATGGGTCTCATCGGGTGTGCCAAAACTATTGTCGACAAATATTGCACCCTAAAAGAGGGTGTTTAAGCCTCTTCTAGATTTGGGAAACATGGGAACATTTATAGCTAAGTGGGTGTATCTATATTGGAAATGTGCCTTTAGATTTAAGGGGCTAACTCCCTCTTCTAATAGTGGTGAACACAATCACAAAATGAACCCTTTATAACACAAAACCTCAAGTTAGAGGTCCATATTGAGCTTTGATAATGGTCCTTATATATCTATTAACCTGAATGCATCAATGTGTCCCTTTAATGGCATTCATCCAAGCTCCAATGGTAGATCGATGACCCTATAAGACCTTGTTTGTTCTGGTCAAAAACTTGCCCTTTGGTTTGACCTCGCCCATTGAAAGATGCTTAGACCAATTAAAATGCTCCAACCTATCTTCATTCCCATTGGCTTCATTGATCCTCGCTATCAAATTTTGACTTTTTGACCTTTTATGCACCATTGATCCTACTTGGCATGAATGAGTCTGAGTCATTGATCTACCTTTAACTTGTCAATCTTATTAGAGCTTATTTCATATATCAAACATGTATTGATTTTAGGATCCTATTATTATTCTATGACCTCATGCACTTACACCATGTGGTGGCCTCTTGATCTCCTTGACCTTTTGACTCATCTCGCACCGTCAGATCAAGATGTATGATGCAATGTAGACCGTTAGATCTATTAGGACCCATTATTTCAAATTAAATAGCTACTTCATGAGCTTAAATTTGATGTTCATGCTCCCATAAAATGATGTTCTCATGACCATCATTAATGTTCATGTAACCATCAAATTTAAGCTTAAAAGGGTTTATTTTGCTCAAGCTTTATTTTGATGTTGGCACGAATGTCTCCCATTTGTTTACCAACTTTGGAGGCTTGGATCTGGAAGCACAAAGGTCATGAAGGCACTAAATTTTTGGGAAATATTCTTGATACTAAAAGGATTATACCCACTTGATCCACTAGCTTTGAGAGATTTCTAAATGTGTTTTAAAATTATTTGAGTGAGCTGACCTATATGTCTTGTATGACATCCATACGCCTATCACTGATCATTTGAATCTAAATGACTATTTGTCAAGGCTTGAATTTGATGCTTGCATCAATGTCCTACTCTAAATGAGCAACTTTGAAACTCCATAACTTGAGCTAAAAAGCTCGTGTAGACATGAAACTTTTGAGATATGATCTAGGCACAAAGAGCTCCATGGAACTGTAAGCTTTTTGGCTTATGTGGCTCCCTAAGTGAAGATAAGAAATGCTCAAACAAGTTGGTCTACTCATTTCCATGTGACATACAGGATGGCCTGGCTCCTTAGACTCAACAAGCTAAGATTTGAAGGGTTAGATCTTGAGATAGAAGACTCATTGAGATATGAAACTTGAAGAGAATGATATTGGAACTAAGAACATTAATCATGCATAGTTTTATGGTCACACAAGGCTTTCTAAGCATATTTATAAAATGCCCAAGTAAACTGGTCCATTTTGGTTCATTGTGATGTCCTAATGATGATCTAGCCTCACAAAGCTCGTTTCTAAACTTTTTTAGGTCTAAATGATTTTTTGAGGCCTATGTGGACTTGTCCCTAATCTTGAATTGCATTAATCACCATAAAGACCTATTTGGATGCTTGAAAACTTGCCACTTACATATATGACCCTAAAATGACCCCTAAGATGCCAAATGACACAAAGGTGAAGCTAAAATATGGCCAAAGCTAGAATGGCATATGAAATGATATTAAATGAACTATAACATACCCTATGACGTTATAAAAATCCCCTATACAAGATTCTAACTATAGGGGGTTGACCCATTTTGGCTTGTGGTAAAAATGGTCAACAGTGGAAGAGATGCTTACCTTGTCTTTTCTTATCTAATAATACTCATTAAAAATGATTTATAAAGTCACCAAACCTTTAGGAAAATTATTTGATCTTAATTTCACAATCTGATCTTTATATTGGCTTTGAAATTTATCATGATTCTTTGGGCAAAATTCTATCTCATTCTGTAAGAAACAAGATATATGTTTATCACTGTCAAAAACTCACCACTTCATCATTATTTATAATTGAAGGCCTACATACAACCTTTATTTGAGTCTAATTTTTATTTTCCTTGAGATGATCCACAATGTCATATTATGCTCCTATAGTAGCAAGTCTATCTGCATGTTGATTAGTTCCTCTAGGAATGGAGCAAATATCAAATGCCTGGAAGTCTTCCATGACGTCCCAAACTCTATGTTTGTAAGCCTTTATAATATGCTTCTTTGTTGCATTCAAATCTCTAACTTTTTTTACTACCAACTCACTATCACCTTTCACTTGCAAAAGCTTAATACCCTTATTTCTATCCCACTAAAGACCATGAACAAGAGCTTCATACTCTACAGTATTTGATGTACAACTGAACTAAAATCTAACCAAGAGTAATACCTTTGATTTTGAGAATAAATTAACATTATACCAACCTCAATTCCATTATTTAATCTATATCCATCAAAGTACAAATTCCACACTCCTTGATCCTGCATTAAGCTAGTGAGACTAGGCATTAAATCACCTTCTTCATGCATACAGTAGACACCAAAACCTGATTCTTCAATACTTTTATTGGGGTCATATACATGGTTATCGGTAGCCTTCTCATCAAGGAGTAGATCTAGTATGCCTTCAAGTGACTTATAAGGTTCTTGATCATTGATATTTTTATCTTCTTATAAAATACTACAATTCACATTTGACATATTTCACATATAAGGTTCTAGGTGAAATCTAGAAATAGGCTTAGATATTATTGTGACTTTGGTTCTATACCTAGTTCTAAAAACCATGTATGACCAATCAAAATAAAGGTATCCCCCTATTTTCATAGTAAAATCTTTGGATAGGCATAGTGAGAAATAAAAAGGTAGATCTACAACTACCACATCTTGTGTAATGTTAAAATTTAGACAAGCAACAATTGTGACTTTAAGATCTCTCAAAACACCTACAGTCTTTGTAGGAAACCCATCTAATTGTAAGACACTTTTCTCATGGGGCTCATACTAAAGTCCTAATTTGTCAACTATTGACTTGGGTATGATATAGGTTCTAGCCCCACTATCAATCATAAAATTATGAACCAAACAATCTCTTATGGTAATAAAAAGATAAAACGGAGGATGCTTAATCACCTTTGGAGCTTGAGGATGAATAACTTGATTTGAATTTGTTAGAACAGCACTTACTTTTTCTTTTTTAGGTTATCTATCTGAGATATTGAGCTTTGAAATCTCATCTTATAGGAGGTCCTTTTGACCTGGGATTAGCAGTGTATCCCACATAGAAATTGATACATAATCCTTCTTCATTTGATCCACAATACTAAGTGGAGAAGTGGTTGTCCTAGGCTGCAATTTAGGAGTAGAAGTAATACCTAAATGTTGTTTAAATTGTGACATGTAAGGACCCTTCAAATTCTACCCCTTTGGATCTTATACTTGTTGATTAGATGTCTTTTGAGACACATCTTGAGTGGTGGTATTCTGGGGTGGTTGAGAAGGAAGAGGAGATACCTTTTCAAGACCTGAACCTTCACCAATTGCCCTTTTTTTGGATCTAGTATGGGTTGTAATAGAATTATCAACATTGGACATATTTTGGCCTTGATTTATAGCCATGTGCTCAAATGAATTCTCACCTTCCTGTAAGTTAATAAATGTAGTTTCATTAGGTGCTTTACCACTACCTTATCCTTGCTAATTAAGCTCCTTAGCTTGAGTGAAAGAAAAAATGCATCCATGTGGTAGAGAAGATTTCTTATGCTGAGAAGGTGGTTGATTGTCGTGTGGAGGAGAGTTGAACTCTATTGCATATAAGATCATTGAGAACTCTCACCATTTTGTGGCATTACCATGTTATTTGTTTGATCCCACTTATTGTTCCATTGTCCTTTCAAAGCATAGTTGATCTGAGTTGGCACTATAGCTCAAGAATTTCTTGGAGCATAAGTATTGTATTACCTTGATTGAGAATTCCACCCTTGTCCTTATTGATTGGACTGATAGGGTGTCCTATTATAATAATAATTATGATTGGGATTATAGTAAGGCCTATAAGGTAGAGCTTGTTACCTTTCCATTACAACCAACTTGATATTCTAAGTTTTGAGAAGACTCTCTATCTTCCCCAATCTATCAATCCAATTACCTTTTGTTTTATAAAGACTAGTTGAATCTAAAATTGGAGTAACAGTAGGAGTAAGAGGATAGATATCTAGAAATAAAGGCATAGGTGCCCTTGGAGATAACTTACTTGCTTATATTAAGCAAGTTTTAGCCCTTATGGCTACTTCATAAGCCTCAAGTAAAGTGTTCCATCCCATGGATTGCATCATGATAGCCACATCTAAATTAAGATTTTTTAGATAGTACATAAATGTGTAGTTTAGAGTAGGTTTAATAACAATAGGGATTCTATTCTAGGTTTTTTGAAACATGTAATTGAAATCCACCATGAATTCATGAAGAAACCTCTTGATTGTTGTAAGCTTCTCCACCAGTGAAATATGATCACTTTTGTCCTCAAAGTGCTTACACAGGACTTATCCAAATTCATCTTAGCTATTAATTGATGTAGGTGTCAATTTTGTGTACCATTGAAGTGTTTTGCCTTTGAATGAAGTTACTAACAACCTTATTACTACATTTTCCTGAGTCACATATTGCACTGAGCAAAGGCTAGATATATATGAAATATATTTTATAAGAGTAACTAGATTTTATCCTATAAAATAAGGAAGAGACTTTAGGGCAATAGCTGGAATATCATCCTATTGATTGATGTTTAGAGGGTTACCACCATTGAAAAGCACAAAGGTTTATCTTCTAAGAACAATCATCTAAGGTATGGGATTTACAACAATGTTTGTCTAATAATATTAGTCTAAATAGGAGTTCTTTGGATAATAATAGGATAAACTGGTGGTGTAGGATTTGTATTGGACTGAGAGGTTTCTTTTTCTTTGTTGATTGGAAATACAACTCAAAAAACTCTATCTCTTTCCTTTTTGTAGAGGATCTTTTGACCACTCTTAGTGATATGAAATGTATGTAAATCTAAAAATGACCCTCAAACTTGTTATTGTATTCAGATATATAGATATATACTTAATTTCCTATGAATAAGTAGTCCCACTAGGCATGCCAAAACTATTAACAACCCAGATAACACCCAATTGAAATCAGACTGATCAGATCTTACTCAAATCTAAACTAACATTGGAATGATCTAAGGCAGTGGGATACTTATATCTAGATTAGACCTCTATTTGAGAGGCTATATATTTTGAATATGTGAATTTAGGATCAATTATGAAACCTCTTTGATGTTGGGATGAAAAGAGTAAGGAAGATGACTAAAAATGAAATCTATGTTATGATGGTGATACACCTAAATAGTGATTGATCCTCTATAAACTTTGAAAATTAGGCATAAATATGAAACAAGATAGAATAATTGTCAACAAAAGTTTCTTAGATCAGTCCTAAACATCAATGTTTCAAATGAAGGTTTAAAAATAGGTTTATAGATTGAAGGTGTGTGAATGAAGGTCTCTGAAGACACTTCATACTAACAATCTTCAACGCAATTTTTGTTTTTAACTCTTCAAGTGACCTATAAAGGATGAAATAATAGTAGTATATGATGAAAGGACCTACAAAATTATATATCTATCACACTTATATGCAAATCAATAATCAAAAGTATACACTACAACCATAAATTGATCTGCAAACAAACTCTCTTTATTAATTTTTGGTACAAGTTACAATTTTTGTATAGCCTTTCTATACTAGCTTGAGGGATCCTAAAAAATGGCTAAAAATCTTGAATATATAGAAAAAATAGAATAACTCTATCCAAAGTGGCATAGAGGTGAGAAGGATAAGTCAATTAGACATTAACTCAAGTCAATATCTTTTTACAATTACAAATAGTAGTCTTTCAAGACTTATCTTTGTGTTTAGTGCTTTGCATGATGATTACATGGACCTTGCATGATCTTTGGTGTTGGAAAAAAAATTGGTGGGACCATTTTACTTATCAAATCTCCTTTTCCAAACATGTTATGCCATTCTTTATTAAGAGAATTGATGTGAAGTGAGGTGGCTCATGAGTTTTGCATGTAATCAGACCAATTAAAGACTATTTAACTCATCCAAAGGACTAGTTAAACTTGAAGATAAAATCAAATATGATATTTTCATGATGTGGTCCTAATGAAGAGATAAGATAACTCCACCATAGCTCTTGTCACCAAATTTTTATGCCATTTTTCTCCACTTGATTGATTAAATAGGCCTACAAGGCCAAAATAGACATAGTAGCCTTAACCTATGATGTTTGGTGTCTATTAGAACCCAAAAAAATCTTTTAAAAACTAAAAAATGGACAATTTAAAGACATGAATAAATGCCTCACATCATGAAAATAGTCCTCTTTGGCTTGAAACATCTACAAATTAGTCAAATAATTTGACTAGGATAGTTTTTCCTTAATTTCCTGTAGAGTGTCTATTTTGAATGAGCTCCCAATGATATTTTTAGGCATATTTCTAACCAAAAAATGATTTTAAGATGAATAAAAAGTTAAAATTTTTGATTTCCATGGATTAGATTTCATGTAAACTGCCTTGTACCTCATCTTTTATGTTTTTTCCTCTCAAAAACCTATTTTATACCCTGATATATACAATTTCGTACAACTAATGGCCATGGTCATGAATATATGAGACTCTACTTCACTATCCAAGTGATATTAAAGAGGTTTCAATGAGTTTGATTGCATAATTCTTCATATATCTACAAGCAGGTCTGCGAGTGGGTTTTTACAAGGGTTAAAGAGTGTTCTAGGCTCTTAATAATTATTCACAAATCTTCGGCCATGAAACTCTAAATAAATACCACAAATTTATAGATTTTTTGGTCCTTCAACTCCCCCAAAGTCCTTATCTTCCCATGTAAAAGGTATGAAACTGGGTGAGCATGTGAAATCTCATCTTACGATGGAAAATAAAATTTCAAGCATTGTTTGGTACTCCTTAGCCAAGATGATAAATTTTAATGCTTCCCTATGTCTTAAAATTATCATACATGTCACTTAGGGATTATTTATGATGTTCGTGGTGATTTGGAGTGCCCTTATGACCTTGATTTAGCTCTTTCTACCCCTTTTTGGTAGCCTTATCTTGAGATGTCAAGAATAAGCATAAGTATCTACATAATTTATTCAATATCTTGACTTCATGATGAGTTTATAGGATCATATGTACTATTTTAAACATTAATTACCTATATATGATGATTTGGAGTGATGAAATAGGATTGATCAAACCATACCTCTTCACCTTGTACATAAATAGTTTTTTGTTTTGACCTACAGACCTATCTGCTCTTGGAAATGTACCAAATAACCCATAATAATGGATTTATAAGTTTTCTTTAGATAATTTAAGATCCTATCTTACTTCTCAATACATTTGAATGTGTAATTACCCTTTCTTCCCTTGCTTTCTAGCTCAAAATTGACTCTTTTTGCCTAATCCATATAGCTGATGTACTATATGTGCCAACCAATTGGTCATGGAGGTGCTTAGGTGAGTTGAGAATACTATCAAATTCATTTCATGACTCAAACTTTCCATTTAGATTCATAACCTAGTTTATTTTCTCCATTGGGTGGTTATGAGAGTTTT
The DNA here is from genome assembly GCA_037957365.1 of Torreya grandis. Classification (NCBI taxonomy): domain Eukaryota; kingdom Viridiplantae; phylum Streptophyta; class Pinopsida; order Cupressales; family Taxaceae; genus Torreya; species Torreya grandis. The sequence continues at coordinate 520,343 of JARHVA010003886.1, forward strand.
GCAAGGGTTTTAGAGGTCTTTATCTTCTCAAGGATTTTTCATCATATACATACCTTCAAATGAAAACCACTTGCCATGAAAATTTCATATAGTAACCCCATCATCATCAATGAAAATAATGGGCTCCCATGCAAAATACTCCTCAAGTTTTCTACGTGGTGAAGTTTGGTTTTGAGAGGCTACCAGGACTACGTGTGCAAGGAAAGAGCTTGAGAAATGGTGTCAAAACTAGTTTTAATAAAATTGTTCACTTCAATAGCTTCTCAAATTTTTAATTGACCTTCCACCATGCCTACAAGTCCATCTCACTGAGCAAAATTTCATGAAAGAGTGCAAAAGTGTGACTGTGTGCCTTGAGGGTTTTAGGCTTGCCTGTTTGCATTAGCCCTCAAGTGCATGGTATGCTTGGATAATGGAGTGTAATCACTTCCCAAAATGTGTTTTATGATTTTAAATCCTATTTTCATGCTTTAAAAAACATTTTCATGAAGTTTCAAACCTCCTTTTCACCTATATACACCTTAATAACATTGTCTGCTTGCATCTTGACTATGTTAGAGGAAAAGGCCATTAGTATGGTTATAGGTGAGTTTTGTTGACCTTGATTATATCCTATATGCTCTTTAAGTCCCATATCATCCTCATTTATGATTTCATAATTATCCTAATCATCATTATCTTCTTGAACCACTGATAACCATGAAACTCCTCTATAGACCACTATCATCATCAAAGTACATATTAAATTGAAAGGTGGACTGTGTTGTTGTAGATGTAGGTGCAAATTTAAGGTGTATGACTGTAAAAATAGGTGTTTTTAACCCTGTCTCATTTTATTGAATTCATTTCTTAATATTATCTCATGAATTGCCACTTGAAACAAATTTCATCATTATTCCCCATGTGCCATCAACTTGCACTCTAGATTAAAGGGATGGACTATGTCCTTAAGTGACTATAGGTGAGGGTTTTAAAGGTAATTGACCCTTTATTTTAAACTTTAGTCTTTCTTATCTTTAATAAACTCCTTATTCCATTGGAAACCTCTTTATAAACATAACAAGACCTATGAACATTGAGAAAGGCAAGACTGTATTGCTTTTATATTTGATTGCGCCCTTGTCTGTAGGTCCTTGTATGGATTGAGTTATGGCTTGATCATGATTTGGGAGTCACGACCATACACAAGGTTTTTATGAGTTTATCTATTGACTCAATGATGTCTTTAAACTCAACACTCTTCTTGAAGGTCTCCAACCTTGAAAACCTTTTCCTTGTCATTTGTCACTCTTTATTTATTGTAGCCTACCTTTAAACATGGTTGTAGGTGTAGTTTATTAGGTTTATAACAATAAAAGGACATGGTTCTCCTTGAAGCCTCAAACTAGTCCACCATTATATGCATTCTTTTATAAACATATACCTTCCTCATATAAAACTATCATGACGTCATTAGGTATACAAACTCCTCTTTGTCATGCTTGACTATACACTCATGCCTATAGGTGCCCTTGTATAGATAAGGACTATGGTAATAATTATTATGGAGTTTTGAGTGCAATCACAAGGTGAAAATAGGTGTGGATATGATCTGACTTGTCAAATGGTCACAAAATAATCCAATGTCCTCATCTTGAAAAGTTTTATGCCTTTTAGGTCTTCTCAATAACTATTCCACTTTCTTGATTGTATCATACTTGTAAGTGGTTGTAGGTCTCCATTTTCTCCTTTTTATCCCTTTAAGGCTTACCACAATTATATTCCTTTTATCCATCCATTTGAGGTTATCAATCTCATGTTTATAATGTGTTTGATTGTTTTAAACTACCTCCAAGAACTTAGAGACCTATAGACTGCCCATGAGCAAAGTTTGTTGCCTCTTAAGGGTTATGTCATGAAATTAGGTCTCATTTTGATTTGTTGCCTCTTAAGGGTTATGTCATGAAATGAGGTCTCATTTTGATTAAGAATCATTTTTTATTTCTCATCTTCACTCCACCTTCATATCATGACAAAAACTTTTAAAGACCATGCTTAGGATGATTGTATCATTCCTACAACTTGCAAGAAAAGTTAAATATCCTTCATATGAGAACCATGCCTTTAGTACCATCAAGGTAACATTTTCATGAAAAATATGTTTATTATAGATGTTTTAGATTTAGGTCATCATTTCTTGACTGTAGCTTGATGGTTTCCAGGTCTGCATACCTTCTATCTTCAAAGACCATGACAACCCCTTGTTTGTTCTTACCCTCTTATGAGATGGATGATGGGATGGAGTTGAATGGAAAGAGGAATTATGGATGAGATATGACAAACCATGAAATAAAGGGTGAAGGGAGCATGAAAACAATGAAAATATGGTTGTGTATGATAGTGTAAGTGGAGGTGAGTGAGATGGGGTGACATGAGGACCATAAGAGCATGCCAAAACTAGATTTAAAGGCCAAATGGAGGCATAATCCCATCCTCTACCTAGTGTATCATTTTTGAGTCCATTAGAGGAGGATAACAAGCCAAACTTAAAACTTAAGAATATGTTAGGTACCTTAAACAATGCTAAGAAACCTTAGATTTACCTAAATAGGGAATTTGAGATGCTTGAAAAGATAAAGATGGCTTTGCTATGAATATTTTGAAGAATCTCATGGGAAATTTGTGTGAGGAACATATGAAACATGAGAGATCCCTGCAAACATGAAACCAATAAATTTCTGAAGCTCTTTCTCTCTCATAAATCATACAAATCTCCTTTACATGCTTATATAATGAATATTTTTATTCCATGTATTTTTTAGCTTTGTTTGACCCTCACGCTAGTGAAAATTACCTGATGGCTACCATGGAAATGAATTAAATGTCCCAAATAATCCTTACGAACTTCAATTTTCTTGAAATGATGACCTGGTGAGATAAGTTATAGAAAATTGACTGCCTTCCTGGATGCAAGACTATAGATGTATGCCCTAACTTCAAATGGATGATTCATGAGAGTGTGATATACAATTTAAGAACCACTTGATTCAACAATAATATCTCTGAGTTTATTTTCTCTGACAAAAAATTTAGACCCATATCTTCTCTCTCTTAATCATACCAACTACAAAACTGAAGGCCTATCTCTATGTCCAAAGAAGTGAATTGTATGTAGGGGACTGGTTTTGGGCCTGTCCTACCTCTTTCAGCCATGAAACTTTTTGTAACCCTTGTCATGCTTTATTGTTCCTGTTCATGGCCTCCATCATATGGATGGTCATATAATTCTATACTTGCTTTGTAAAATGCATGAAATAAGCTCTTTTTACCCTTTTATTTCTAACTTAAGATTCCACCACCAAAATTAGAAGGTAATAGTATATCCACAAGTCAAATGCATGTTAAGACAAGCTTTTATATCTTTTTTCACCTTTTACTTGCCAAAATAGGCACGTGGGATACCTAAAATAGACTTTTTCACACTTGAACTTACTTTAAAGTGGCTTGTTCAAATATGATACTTTATGAATGATATAAATTCATGTATATAAATATTTTAAAAGGTAATTTGACTATTTTAATGGTCTTTTAATACCATATTTTATATTTAAAGACCAATTTTTATCCTTTTTTGACAAAATAACATAGTTTTTCAAAGAAAAACTGACATAAAATGTCAAATAAGCATGTCATAGCCTTATGAAAGGCTTTAAATGAATTTTTAATACATTTTTATCATATTATCCATTTTAGAGTTATTTTCATACCTTCATTATACTGATATATATTGGAAAACTTCATGATAAGTGACCAATTGTCTTTTTTTCGCCATCTCCTTTAGAGCACTTTCAGACCACAAAAACACTTGAAACTCTAAACAAAACCTCAAAAATAAACTTGACACAACAAATATGACACTGAAAAACTCAGTTTTCACTTCACAAACAAGACATCATGATGATTGTGAAAATTTTTTTACTACAAGGGTTAGAATTTGACCTTGACAAACCAAATTACCAACATTAAATCAAGCAACACTCTTGGCATCCAATTACCAATTTTATGTGATTACATTCCCCCACCCCCACCTTTATGCTAGTAATGTAACAAAGTGAAATTACTACTATAAAGGAAAAATAAGCATACCTAGACTTACCTTGGAATTGAAGCCCACGTAGCTGAGTCTGAGTATGTGAATCTAGGTTTACATATGTGAAACATGATATAAAGCAATGTCCTACAATGAAACATGCAAAAATAATTCCTTACTTAAGAGATGATCAAAATCAAAATACTATGCTAAAATGAAGTAACTAAGTAAAGAGAGAGCAAATGAATGAATACACTTCATTAGGTATGCAAACTAATGCATGAACCTGGTGACAATCTTAGTGTGTGGGTGTACACAATGATCATTCCATTGAATAGCTTGGACTAAGCTAATAGCTTGATCAATCCTCATATGGGTGGCTCAATAACCTAGTCTGGTTTTGACTCCATCATTGTCTAACCTTGCTTGGTGGATCCTGATCTCTATGAATAGCTTGGATAAGACTATAAGTGTGTATAACCCTCTTATGTAGGTGGCTCAAGAATTCATGTAGGCCATGACTCCATAATTTCCCACCTATGTGAAATAGATGCATTAATAATTAAACTGCATAAAGTGTTGAAAGTATCTAACTGAGTAAATCTAAATATTTATGTCGAGTCTACGGCCACTTAGGTATATTAGGCAGCTCTTAACCACTCGTGAATGTCAACCATTATAGATAAAGGCATGAATCTAGTGACAACATAGAATGTGATAGGAGGTTTATACAACATAGATAATGACATGGAGTTTGTCACTCTATCTAATCAACTTGTGTGTAACTGAGTATATGGAAACTATATGATGTGCACATGCCCCCAATATGGTATCTGAGTATATTAAATCTGAACTAAATATGTAATAATTGAATCTATGTAATTGAAATTAATCTAGGAGTGATCATATCACACATTTTGCCCCCAAATCTGAGTAACTAACATGAATATGAGCTAAAATTAATAAATCTAAGCAAAATTTGAACATAACTATCAAACTTGTGACTATACCTATGCAAATATGTAGTGTACCTAATGTACTAGTTTGAATGATTTAGATTGTCTTGAAGTTGGGGCTCCTAGACAGTAGCACCCTGTAGTGGACAGTAGTGCCCTATGATGCTAGTGTCCCAATATGGGTGTTAATGTTTGACTGGTCTAATTTCTGAGTGATCTGAACTAAATTTTGAGTCTATGTTATGTTTTATGTTTGCCATGTGTCTAATGTTTGAAATTGAGCCTATGTACTAAAATTTATATGTGAATAACAATGTAGGAGCCTGATCTCTATGACAAACCCCTATAAATTCCCCCTCTTTTAATGGTAGTTATGAAATCTGTGTAAGAACTACCCTACAAAAAAATAACTCTACAAAATGTGTTAGCCAGAGCATGTGCATGATATTTCGATATAATGTACAAACATAACATCAAAATGTAAATATATCTATGCATGAGTAATTAATGTAATATGTATGTTGTAATCTATCATTACACAATGGTTTAAAGATAGATGTAATCAATGTGTATAGAAAAAAATATGAATAACTACCTAGGGGATGGGACATGATGTCCATCACGGCTCCCAAGTTAGAAGGGTAGATTTATGAGATCCCTCATGGCATCAAAAATTGGTGTGTGTGTAATAATAAAAAATAAGTGGCATGGTGTAGAAGCATATAAGGAAGCATAAATACAAGCACATGAGGTACACAAAATATATGCCAAGGGGCCACAATACAAGGGATAGATACATGTCACTAAATCTAAGAATGAAGACATACAAGGACATGTTCAAATGTCCACATACACAACCAACAAGCAATTTGGCATAGACTCACATATAAGGACATGTTCAAATGTCTACATATAGAAGTATAAAAGCACTCATAAGGGATATGGGCACATGTCCAAGGAATACAACTAGAGAAGTGGCATAGAGCCAAAGAATAGTGGCATATTCAAATGACATCAAAGATGGAAGAAGCATAGGAAACATAATCAAGTCTAATCCAAGAACACTAGAAATGAAAGCATGTATAACTATGTAATATAAATCTATGTAGATATGAGGATGTGTATATACTAAGTCTAACTAGTGATAGTTAGAAAAAAAATATGAGTAATGAGGAGCAGTGATCGATATCAAGATAAATTAAAGCATAAACTAGAATGTATATTATGTAAATATAAAACCTGGTAGTATCACAATGTATGAGATGCCCCCAAGTGGGTAGATGTATCAAATGTATAAACTTGGATTAGTGTAAATGCCCCCAATGGGTAAATGATAGTTGGTCTAGATCAGTGTAGTGGGTTGGAGTCCTATCTAAAATCTAAAATCACTCAACAAGAATAAGTGAATCATGTGTATGATAAAATTGAATATACAAGGATAGCTAGAAATATGTAATATCTAGAAAGTAGTAGAAATGTTCACAAAACTTAGAGCTCTATGTTATGCCTAGAAAACCTAATTTAATGTGCAAACCCTAATCCTCCTTTCAAGTACAACATGAGCAATAATTGTGTGTTTGTTAGTAGGATAGGTTCGACATCCTCAACACCTCGATGTCAAGATATTTTCCTACATATCAATACTCTAAAGAGGGATCAAGCTTGATGTAGTTCTCCCACCTAGGGCTTGATACAAGTGCAAATGAATGTTAGAATGAGAGTGGACTTGGATGCCTTGAATTTTATTGAGCTTTGAAATCTTTCAAAACTAGGCTTAGATCTTTTGTATATGTTTGTAAGCAAAATTAGGGCAGAAGAGGGATCAAATACCTTAATTTTGCTCAACTCATCTTTATTTTGAATGTGTTTTTGTATTTATTTTTCATTTAGTGAATAGAGATCAATTAGACTTGTATTTATAGGGTTTTATTGCTTATGCAGATAATAAAATAACCTTAGGCCAACCTTAGAAGGGGCACATATTTGGAAAAGTATCTGTTGGGAAGAGTTAGAGATAAGGATAGTAGCGTCTAGTTGGGAACACTAGCACCATGTGGTTGTAGTGTCCCAAATGTGGCACTAATGTCTACTTGGCATATTGTTGAGCAAGTTAGATTGGGATCCGGGAAGATAGTTTTAGATTATGTTTTGACTAAATGTACATGAGTATGGTCTACATAATGACTAGAAAGGTGTGTCTAAGGCTCTAAGATATATCTAGGTCTAAGTAAAGAATAAGGTAACTCAAGCAACACTCTTAGCATTCAATTACCACTTTTAGGTGATTACATCGATCCATTGCCAAGCATATTAAGCTATTGGATACATCTAAAGTTGATGTTTGAAGGATGTCGATATATATTAGGCCAGGCATTTGGGTTGAGTAATTCTAATGTACAAGATACTCTCCCCAAGAGGAAGTCCTTGATAAACTAAACACCAAATAAAATGTGAGTTTAAGCTCAAGCTTAGCATTCCATATTATATTAAGTCTAGAAAGCCAAGTCTTGGGAAAATAACTCAAATTCCAACACCTATTTAGCTTGTCTAAAGTAGAATAAAATGGGTTTGTGACTGGATAAATGACACCAAGGGAGTAATTTTTAAATTGTCTAAAGCACACAATTATATAATTTAGATTCATAGTCATGGAATAATTATATACATTGATACCATTGCTATACACAATTTCAACATGAAACATATCTAAGGTGCATATGTTATGTAATGTGCACCTAATATTGCAAAATATTAATCAATTTTAGATTTTAAAACACTCTCAAGGACTATCATCACCCACTAGGATGTATATTTACAGACTGTATTGAGCAATATACTACAGTAGTTGGTTTGTTTTTGGTACAGTTGAGGTGATTAAATCACCCAATATTGCAAAGTTTTCAAGTTAAACTTGATTGTATCATCCAGCCTTACTAATTTGATAGTATGAGTTAATTTTGTTTGCTCATTCTCATTAATTTATAATTATGATTGGGTTACACAATTGAGCTAATTTCAATTGTCAAGTGACAACTCAACTTTTCTCCAAGGTTAGAGACATGTGCCTTCTAATCTCTCTATATATTTCCTTAGATATATATACTTTCTATATTTATACATATTTTTCCTAATCTCAATTTTAGATCCTTATAATTATACATATTTTAAATCAACTTACCAATAATCAAGGTGGTTACATCGATACATAGGTGTACTCCTAAACCTTGATCTTTCAATTTTAATCTTTTAAATACTTTCAATTTCAAATTATATGCATTAATTATGTATTATGATATGCTCTTGGTTTCAAGTCAACCACTAGTAAAGCACTCAAGTTGGACTCAAAAAAAGGCAAGATGTGTTATACACACCCACATACGCATTCATTTCCTTTAAGCTAGCAATTTAATTACTAGATTAATGGGGTAGGGGGGGAAATGTAAATGATATTTATGGATTATATAACACCTCAGTCTTGTACACTTGGAAAATTTAGACCTTGGTTATTTATCTTAGTTTTGAACCTTTCCCATATTAAAAAGTCTTGCATCTACTCTATCTTTTGCCCCTTAGCCTATATCTTGGTTCAACCAATCTTATGTTGATGACTGAGACCTTTTATCTTACCCAAAATTCTTAAAACCTACTTAACTTCCACTTATACAAGCTTTAAGTCTTTACCTACTTCCCTATTCCCTGGACACTAGCATTCAGGATAGACACTTATGTGAATGCAAATGCCCTAATCTAACACAAGTGTTTAGTGCCATAAAGTCATCTAATTTTCAAATGAAAGATATCCTAATGGTCGGCCTAAGTGATTTAATGTGAGTTACTTCTCTAAAAGGATTGATATAAATACAAGATTAACCCTCATTCATTCCTCACCTACAAAACCTAGCACATACCAAGGCAACCTATAAAAAGCATTTAATTAAGCACTCAATAAATCAAAACTTCCCTATTTTTCCCTATTTTCATATCATTTATAAGAAAAACACATACATAGGTTTCAAGTATTGAAGGAGAAACCCAAGACCCTGATTTACCAAGTTATAAATTAGGTCATTATTGTACTTATTTTGAACATATTGTATGATTCACACACAAGCAAACATGTAGGGAAGAACTACATCAATTTCAGGCCCTCTTCAGAGTATTGGCTATGTAGACAATGTTCATTGAGAAATGGGTCTTTAGGGCTAGCTCGACACTGTGTGCCCACTAACCCATTTTCCCCTAAGGTCACTGTTGTCACCAAATCTTACACCATCGAGAAGGTTTTTCAAGCCCACTCTAATAATGGGGGCAACATTGGAATACTTATAGGTATGTGGGTTATGTATAGCAGAAGTAAACATCTAGGTTTAAGGGCTAGCTCCCTGGATTAATCTTGAAGTTTTTATCGCCTACTCTAAATGATTGTTTGTGGGAAAAGGGGAAGAAATATGCATGAAATGAAACTAATATAAGGAGGTGATACACCATAAGGACATCTAAAATATCATCATACATATTTCACAAAGAAACAAGACCAACAAACTAGTTTCAAACTCCTAAGATGTTCTAACATTAGTATTTCAATATAAAGGTGATATGCATGAGACAACTTAAGGTAAGTAGACAAGAGGTTTGATTGTAGACTCTAGGTTCACTTGAACACTTAAATAAATTTAAACACACAACTTAAACTCCATATAACTTGTTAGAATGAGAACTTCTTGCATTAGACATGAAAGGAGAAGGAGAAGCAAGGATAAAATCACTAGACTTCGCCATTCATCACTTTGCACACTTAAACAAGATGTTTTCGGAATTCAAAACTAGAATGCTAATATTATTCAAAGGTAAATTATAATATCAAACTAGTAGGGCTTCACCATACATGGTGTGGAATTAAATACAAGAGCCAAAATGGCCAGTACTTATAGAATGTGAGAGAGGAGACAAAAGAATTAAGCTTAAGAGTCATAAGAATAGGTGTCAAGTTGAGAGAGAGAGAGAGTTACATTTGAAGAGGAATGAATTATGGGATAGACCATTTAAGGTATATTTGGACAAATATCCCTCCAAGGCATGAAACTCTTCAAATTTGGTGTAGGACCATTCAACAACTTATTTGGACACTGCCTTCATCATTAAGCCTTCCTTGAATGCTCCACAACATACTAGGAGCAATTTCCACCTATTCATTATGATTAGGGGGTTAAGGGCAAGCTCCAATATGTATTGGATGTGTTACTAATCATTGATATTCTTCAAGCTAAGTGTTTTCATTGCCTATAGTCATAATCATCCTTCCTTCACTCATCCTTCACACTTGAAACCAAGGTGGTATTTTATTTCTCAAACCAATCCATATAGGGGAGGGTATGACACTTTTCAAAGGTACTAAAGTCTCTATATTCATTAGGTGGACCTTAAAATGCCTCCCAATTAAATTTATCACCTTCTCACTTGATGATCACTCTTTATTCATTATGTTAGTTTGGATTAGCTAAAATGAAGGTGCTTGCAATAGTACTTGTGTGCTTTTATGAAGAAATAAATGGATATGAGGAGTTATATTAGGTCTCACTCTATCTCCCAAAGTGATCCTCCTTATTTGAAACATCTACACCTACAAAACATAGAAAAATGTCTAATAAAGTATGTTTGTACCCTATCTGTACAAATAGGGTAAAAGTCAAATTTATGGGAATGAGACCTTGGGAGTCTTATGAAATTTCAAATCACTTTCTTTTCCTTCTTTGTTTTCTCCATCAGGTCATTAATAAGGGTTTTAGAGGGTTTTAGGTAGTTTTACCCCTTAAGGATAGTTCATAAAATTGTGACATCCAAACCCTAAATAAATTCCACTAAAACATTTTTAAGGACCTTCTCAAACATATCCTCACTCCTTGAGTTCCCATGCTAGGCATCCATACTTTATGAGCTTATAAACTTGCCTTCTCGAGCTCTCCTTTGCTTTCTTTATAGGCTTGAGGTGAAAAGGATCATGTTTGGCCATACTATGGTGATTATATACAAATTAATGGATATATCACACCTTATAACTCCCTAAATAGGTTATAAAATGTATTTCAATGCACCTCTAGTGTTGGAAATGGAATTGGACCCCCTTTAGATAGTAGGCATGGTCAAGGCCTAGTAGGCTTAGTCTACACCTATGTGGGTTTGAGTCACCATGTTGGGATACTCAGCACTGTGAGAACTTTATAATTTTAATTCATGTTAAATAAAACTTCATAAATCTCCTTGTAATGATATAAGTCTCCTTGGCATCTTCCCTAACAATTCTTATGACAAACCTGCAGGGTATGTGCATCTGGGAGTGCCCTCTATCTAAGATAGAACAAAGGGAACTTCCCCTATTTACTCAATAAATGTGAACATATGAGGAGATTTGAAAAGTCATATACATGATATTTAAAAAAAATTAGTTTCAAAACATAGTCCTATCACATTAAAATACCACAAAACCCAAGACAGACTTCTATAAGGCTCACTGATTGTGTAGGGTTAGTTTGTTGACTGTAGGTTGTTATGTGGAACCCATCCATGCTCTATTTTATTACTATGGGAGTATATTGATATGTATTATATAATTTTTAAGGCACTCCAAGCATGTTCATTATCAAAACCTCTGCTAAATCTTTCAATGCATACCTTTTACTTTGGCAAGTATAAACTACAAGTTAACTGTGTATTGTGTTTCCCTTCAGAAAAGGGATGACTGTAGGTGTATATTACATAGTTAAGACTTATATCATGTTATATGATCCCCTTGAAATAATAAAAGTCACTTTCAACTTAATTTTAACTCACTTCATGCTCAAAGACCTGTGATGAGGCCAAATTGTCATGTTAATACACTGTCACACTATAGTTGACTGTAGGTGACCACTCCTAGATCAAAAGGACACCTGTTTATGCAATCTAACCTTTGAAACCTATGATACATCTCATATTATTCCTTTTAATTATTTATAAAAATTTCTAACTTTCAAAATTTCATGTTTGTAGGCTTTTTCTCACCAAGGTTCACCTTATAAGCTTATAGGTACCTATAGTCAACTATAGGTGACCTTTTTCAAAGCAAGGGTACACTTATAAGTCATAGTATAGATCAAGACCCTATAATTCCAATCCCATAAATGTTATTTGGATCACTTAGTGTGCCTCTCACCTCAATAGGATCACTTGACATGAATGTGTGCTCTTGTTAGGCCATCTTAGACCATAAGACCATTTGAAGCTTGAGATATTGCAAAGAACACTGACCTTCTATAATGAAAGAATGCATGAATTGGGAGCTCCCTAACATCATAATCCTTTGGTCAAACCCCCACTTTATTTTACAAGGTCTCACTCCTATATTATGGATACATGATGGATGAATTCAACTTCATCTAGACTCTATGTCACATTACTATATGGCAGCTCCAAAAGGGGACAAGGCCCTATTTTGGAATTTTTAAGGTAATGGATCCCTAAGCTCACCTTCTCAACTTAAACATGACTCTCAAAGTCTACCTACTATTTTATGACCTAAAACATGATTCTTATGACATTTTTAAACTCCTCAACCTTTATGAAGATCTCCATCATGCTCAAACACCTTCATGAAACACTCTCAACCCTTTGTTGGTGCCACTTGTAGGTGCACTTTTCAGGATGCAAGGTAGTGAATAGAGATATGGGAAATTATGCATATTGTATGGTCTAGACCTATAAATATTTAAATTGATCCTTAAAAACTTTAATTAATTAAAAACATTTCCAATGTCCTCATTTTAACATTCTCAGTCTCCTATAGGTGCGCATCAATGGTGTAGGACTGTGTATAGAGCTTGAACTAGTTATCACAGTCTATCATATGTCATTTGGAAATGTTAGCTTTATTTATCATGTTATAATAAGTTTTCCAACTTCTTAAAACTCCTCTACATAGCCATGAATGTGTTATGAAATCTTCAAGAACTTTCATTTCCCTAGTCGTAAGTGAGTACCTGTAGGAAGATCTAACTATGTTGTTTGCTTGACTGCAACTATCATGTAAAATGTTTTAAAACTAATATTTACAAGGAAAGGTGATTTAAATTACATATTAATCATTAAATACATCATATCACATTCATTTAAAACCATTATAGGGAAGGAAATTTGTTTAGTTAATGATCATATCGATAACTTAGTAATGGAGATCTCAACTTGCAACTTGAGTTGTTTGGCTCATCCAATCACCTTAAAACACAAAAAAAAATATGGAAAACATGAAATAAGGAATTCAACATCCTATATAATCACTTTCATCTATTGGATTGTATGGACCAGCTCAAACAAGAATAAAACTTGTAGGGTGTGGGGATTAGTATGCAAAAAAGAGCAGTTGACTTCTAAAGAATGGTTCATAAAGAATGGGTAACCAATCTTGGAATTCCTACTATGAATGTGAATTATAAAAATGTTAATAACACCCCACAAGATAATTTGACCTGCAACATCTCTTCTTGGTGGTATCATTAGAAATCCTGTTGACTAATTTTATATTGCAAGAAGGATGATGAGGAAGTGAAACAGTTTTCAATCCTTTTTGAGACTTCTAAAGTAGATCAAAAGTCAATATGAGTTTAATTAAGTCTAATATCCACTTTATAATCTTTCCACACTCCTTTAGAAGTCGTAAAACTTCCCAAATCTTCCCTTTTTCAACTATTTTCTTAATTTCAGTTAGAAACATGCAAGTTTTTTAGTTAGTACTGACATGACTGATAGGATATAAAAATTGGACATTGAAAATAAATTTGGAACAATTATTTTATATAGGAAGCCATAAAACCTTCATTAGTGGCTCAAAAATGACCCTATAGTGACATTAAATGACTTAGGACTAATTTTGACTATGACCAAGGTAAATAACATATTAAATGACATCAAATAAGACCATGACACACCCTATTGCATTATAATACACCCATATACAAGTTTTATACTATAGGGAGTTGACATATTTTGACTCGTGGTCAAAATAGTCAACATTTTTGGTGATTTCCTAGGGGTGGTACGCTTGTTATACCAATGACCAATTGCCTAATCCTATCCATTGAGTCATGGAGTCAATTATACACAGATATGACATTAAATTTGCCTTTGAAAATAGACTAAAACATAATAAATAATAGGAACAAGACATAAAACAACACACCACACACTTGTGCTTCATGAGCACTTATGGAAAACCTACACAAAACTCAAACAAACTAACTCAAACCCAAACTAACCTAAAAGAAATCCTTCCTCCTAGATCAAAGGGGAAGTTTGAAACCTTTCTTATTGCATGAAATTAAGGAATGAATGAGGCATGTTATTTTTTGTACCTTGGTGTTGATGTCTTTATCTCCTTCATGGTGTTTGCTAATCTTTCAGCATGATGTTCAATGAAATCAATGTAGCTACCAATAGATTACCTATGGAGATGAACTCCTCTTAAATTTCAATAGCCTCAACTTTCTCATAGGACTCCTCAACTACAACTTCCAATGGTAATTCAACAAGGAATAGTTTATTGACTTCCATGGTGCTCTTAATAAGACTAGGTTTCTTTTTAGTTGCAAGCTCTTCAAGCTCATTAAAGAGCTTTGCATGATCCACCCAACCTTGGTCATTATCATCCATGGAAACCTCTTTCTCTATATTCTTATGTACTTGGCCCACAACTTGGCAAAGTTCTTCAAACTCTTGAAAAAGCTTCATTTGTTGATGCCACTCATCTTTGTTCTCTTTGTCTTTTTCTCTTCTTGATGTATAAGGTCATCAAGTTGGTCTTCCTTATGCCCCAATGTATCTACAAATGGTTCAACCTTAGGTTGAAGTGTTGAGTGCTCCTCAAGGATAATATCTTCTATGACTATAGCTTTTTAAACAGTGATTTGAATTTCATCTTCATTCTTAACAAGAACTTCTTCTTTATGCTTGATAACTTCATCAACAAACCTATTATAAGGTATGCACTTCTTAGGAGGAGAGGTTGACTTGTTTAGTTGCTCAAACTCCTGATTTATTGCATCAAACTTTTTCCATAGATCTTCCTCCTAATGACTACCAGGTTTAAGGGTTATTTCATCATGGACATCAACCAACTGATCAAATATAAAGTCTCTTAAACACCTCTCCTTTCATGCCCTGATCAAATTCTTCATTGGCAACTGCAATAGAATCCTCAGTGTCTTTCTCTTCATTTAAGAATATGAGATTGCACTGGTGTTCACCAAGGGGAGTCCCTATGGTGATTTTTTTTCCATAGTCACTTGAAGCATCCTCTTGATCATCTATCATTTCAACTTGTTCTTCTTCACTTGCTTCCCTATAAATGGGTTATTTTTTAAGAAGGGATGAGGTGGGAGGGTGATGGGTAGGCTCATGGGATGGATATGGAGTATGACATGTGGTGGAGGTATTGTGAATGGATTTGGGAAAAAGGACTTCTTGAGTAAGCTCATGGGGAAATGACATGTTGGGTTAGTTAATAGAAAAGATTATTTATTCTATAAGAGTTTCAACTTTCCCATAGCCTCCTTGAGGCTCTTCAGTAGATACAGTTTCACTTTTAAACTCTTTATCTTCCCACATCTTTAGTCTATCTATTGATCATTGGGAACACTTCTTTGTTAAGTACAACTACTCTTTGATTTCCCATTAATTTTCCTCTTCAACCATCTCCAACACATTCATACACCCTTAGGAAACACCTATTAATCATTCCATTAGAGGGTTTGGAAGCACATTAAACTCATCATCCCATGTTCCCATCAATTTTTCATTATCTAGTAGATCTAGTATGAGTTCCAACAAATATTTGATATGGGATGAGGTTGATGAAGGAGGAAGAATGTGATAATAGGGATTATGATGAGCTTCCATTTGCAATACTAGGAGTTCATATTTTATCTTGTAGTATCTTGATGTACAATCAATGGTATCATCTGATTCTTCATGATAAGGCTGATAAGAATCTTTTTGAGGTTGGTAGGCATCATGATATGGTTGGTAGGAGTTGTATTGGGATTGATAAGAAGGCACTTATTTATAGGTTTCTTGATATTCATCTTCATAAGGTTGTTCAACAATATGATGTCCATATAGAGGAGGAAATGTAAGACCATGGGGTTGTCATGGCTCATAAGATTGATAGCAATTACGATAGGGCTATTGAGGGGTGTAACATGGTTCATAGCAAGGTTGATAAGGATGTTCATAATAGATATATTCATCATAGCTACTAATATCAACCTCATAAGTCAAAAGAGATATAATAACTTATCAAAACATTCAATAAAAGATACATGGGTTGCTTACAACTATAATATTTCATTCAGAGTTACCATTAGTGATATCTTACTCCCAAAAGATGATTAGAGGAAAGATGCACCAATAATCTTTCCACTGTCTTGGACATTTGTCCCACTGAGCATGCCATAACTATTGTCATCAAATCTTACATCCTAAAGGAGGTTGTTCAAGCCTACTCTAAGATTTTGTAAACATTGAAATACTTCTAGGTATGTGGGTTACCTATAGTAGAAGTAGAACTCTAAGTTTGAGGGCTAGCTCCCTGAATCGATCTTGAAGTGCTTATCACCTAATCTAACTAGTTATTAATGGGAAAAAGGGTAGAAATATGAATGAAAGGAAACAAATCTACAAGGGTGACATACCATAAGGATCTCCACAATATCATCATACCTCTTTCACTAAGAAACAAGACAACCAAACTAGCTTCAAAGTCCTAAGATGTTTTAACATTAGTATTTCAATATAGAGGTGATATGCATGAGACAACTTAAGGTAAGAAGACTAGAGGTCTAATTGTAGACTCTAGGGGTGTAGACACTAGAAAAACACACACAATGGTTTTAGTTGTATAACTAACCCCTTGGACCCCCTCGGTACTAAACCATAACCTTTTGACTATAAACTTTAGTCAAGTTAGCTGACTAGTTAAACTGACTAACTAACCTTCACCCTCAACTGTCAACGGTCAACCTAACCACCAATGGTCACCCTGATCATCGACAGTTAGGTTTTCACCACCTGAACACTTAAACTCTAACTCAACTATAGCTTGTTTTTTTATTTTTAGTTGTTTATTCCATGTGCATATCAATGTATGTTGGTACTAAAAACAAACAACCACTTTGAACCTCTTATTAACATATTGTTGCACCTCTCCTTCCTTCCTATAAAAAGAGGAGAGGATAAAGTGAAAAGGATCGAGATCATCAATCATAATTAGAACATATTAGGTAAGAGATCAAAGCTTCTTATGTAGTATTCTTCCAGCTTCCAATGTCCCAACTTCAAGACTTATTCAAGCCATCAACTATCAACTACAAGCTAAGTATATTGTTCTTATTTTAAGTTTTAGTTATTTAGTTTCAATAGTTATATACCTCTATATACAACCTCAACCACCTAAGTACCAAACCTTTACCCTTGATACTTCTGAGGCTCTTTTTTACCCTTATGACCATTAACCAACATCTAAAAACCTAAAAAATCTTTATGTAACCAACCCATAACCTATTCCGGACAGAACCAATGACCTATCCAAACCCACAGTAACCACTGATGGTCACCCTAACTCCTTAACTACTGATGGTCACCCTAACCACCGACAATCACATCCAACCATCGACGGTTACTATGTAGATCACTTCTACCTAATATAACAAGCTCATACCACCTCTTGACCTCAACCAAAACCCTATTTTCTTGACCTCTATCACTACACAAACCAGAAACAATACCTTGACCACACCTAAACCTATTTTTGATAGTTTAGCATTTATGTTAATGTTATTTTGTTAAAATAAGCATTTCTTTTGAAAAGAATTTATTTCCTTTGCTTAAGTACTTTCATTTATTTTATGTAACCTCTTTTATTAGCAACTTTATCAACATTAACTTGTCTTGAAAGGTGGATTGATAGCCTCCAAAGAATTCAAATACCTCTTTGATCTAGGCTGCTAGGTAATCCACCCACCTACCTAACTAATCAACCATTTATTTGAGTGCCTTCTTATCTATAGGTCATTCCTTCCAAGATAAAGAGAGTATCTACAACCATCTTCATCATGGAGTATAAACCAAATCTAGGTTCTACTAACCTTGCCCTTCTTTCAAGTTTTATTCTTTCTTCTTGAGAAATAAAGCAAAAATTTGGTGCAATATTCTAGCACACTCAATGGGACGTAATTACATCTAAGTTCTTTTTCTTATTATTTTATGATCATTTAAATGAAATCAAAATTTATTTTGGGATTAAAATTAACCTTTAATACATTTTTTGCTTACATAATTAGCTCACATAGCTTAATTAATCAAGTAAATCAACCATAGCCACACTTCTTTACACAAACAGACCAAATCACTTACACCAAATCAAACATCATAACACTTGAAATAAGGCCCAACTAGGACTTCACCACTTAATGGATAACCTTCACCCATTGGCTATCTCACTTGGACATTATTACCAAGGAGAAAAACTAAAACTCAACTCTTTGGTTGAGTATAATGTCTGGTAAACAATATATCTTGGCTAAGCACATGACATTGTTATCATTATGGTGTGTGAAGTGAGGGGGTACGCCCCAATATCAAGCCATCTATTGATTTCCAATATAGTCCCCTTTGAGATTCTAAACACAACGTAAAACCAACCATCAAATTCTTTTCTAGTACCCACTCTATAAGCCAAATTGAGTCACATAATTTTTTAAGCTTGAGGCATAAGCTACAAACAAGACAAAAATAACCTTACAATTTAACATGCTTTAGTGTGTGTTTTATCTTATTTGGCCTTTTTCTTGTCTTCTTTTTGTTTAAGTTGTGAGAAATCTACCATCTTGCCTTCACCCACATCATCTCCATTACCTTTTTCAATGAGGAGCACTCCTATATTTTCCCCCAGAGATCCTAATTTTGTTAAACTCAAAGAAGAAAACCCTCTTGCCTTAGATCTTTATCTTGCATCAAGATCCACTTGTGCTCCCAACTTTACCTACAATCAAACCAACCTCAATTATAATCAACCCAACCTTACCTATAACCAACCCTACCTCACCTACAATCAACCCAACCTCACCTATAACCAACCCAACCTTGCTTATAATCAATCCAACCTCATCTACGACCAACCAATAAACTCTCAACAACCATTTGATCATCATCATAACTAACCCATAGCCTTTCAACACCTATTTGACCATTGTCGTAACCCACCTCAACCTTAACTATCTCAACCTCACCAATATTTGGGTTACCTATCTCAACCATCATATCAACCACCTTAACCTTATGAAACTTTTGATTATCTACCCCAACCATCATATCAATTATATGAACCCCCTTTGTGGTAGCCCTATTTATCTCAAAACTAAGACTTGGTTTATCCCCTCAACCATCAACCAAACTTTTTGTTGGAAAATCAAGAACAACACACCTATTCTGATCCCACTTGTTAGGATCTTGCTCCTCAGAAAGAGCACAATATGATTACCAAATACAAGTAATTAAACATGCGGAATTAACCAAAAGTACAAGTAACTAGAATTCACAAATGACACAGAATATGAGAGACAATACACTATCTTGTATTCAATACTCATCCAGAAAGAAAATACAATAAAGAAGATGCCACTTCTTCTTCCACCTCTCAGAGGCTTCCCACACCTCAAGGGCTCCCAGTAATTCTCAATCAAGAGTTCACTCTCCTACCAAAAATGGTCCCAACACACAACTCACACACAGAATTGGTGTTCACCTCTCCAACCAGTCAGTAATAACCTTGCCAGTACCAAGCACTCTAAAGTACTTCAAGTAGATCTCCCATGAACCTGCAACCTGCAATTCAACAGACTTTACTTACACATGTAGATCTCTTATGAGCTTACAACAACCTGCAACTCAATGATCTTACAATGGAAAGATCTTCTTTGCCTTCTTTTTTAGCTCATAATTACAATACATGCCAATGGGTCTATAAATAGATCCCAGACTTAAACAATAACTTAAACTCTCAGTTTACTAATAATAAACACGCAGCTCAAGACTTGAAATAGCCTTTACATGCAAACAATCAGTTTAACAAACTAACTGTTCGTGCAATGAACAGTTTTAGAACACACAGGCGACCGACGTCGGTCCCTGTCTGCCTGGTGCTGACTGACATCGGCTGACTCCCTGCTGATGCCAGTTGCCTTCTTCATTCATCATGATCGATGTCGGTTATAATGCCGATGCCAGTGTCTATGGAACTTCAGCAACCTCCTCTTCATCTACATAGTTGAAGCTTTTAGCTCCACAACCTAACTGTCTCCCACTTAGAGATAAACAATTGCCACTGTACCTATACCTGTACATCATCTAGTTTGTTCTCTTGGCTTTGTATCCCTCTTCAAGATCACTCTTGAAGACCAACCACCACAAATCCTATGGTGCACCTCCTATCATCCAAATCACCTGCCACATCCGCATCTACAAACCCATGTAGAAAAGAACTTGACCCTGCATAGCATGTGCTCCTGCTACTGGTCCCTCTAAGAATCCACTGAACTACCCTCCAGTGTTTCTTTCCCAAATTGGCTCCAAACTTGTGACAACTCCCACTGCTTGGAAAAACTCAGGTCTAGTACATACCATGCACTTAACCTCATTATGTGAATCAAGACACTGTTCTGTGAACTGTCCAACCATCGGCGTGCTAACCAGTCTCACACAATCATCCTAAAACAAAGTCAACCTGTGACCTTTCATGTCCCTAAAACACACTCATGCCAAAGAATCTTGTTGCTCCCAAATTCCTCATGACATACTTCTGAACTAGCTTTACCTTTAGTTTAGTAACTCCCTGTATATGTAACCCTGCAACAAGCACATCATACAGTAATAGGATAATGTAGCTAATATTATCCAACCTAGTAAAGAGAAACATAATGATCAAACCTCCATTGTCCTACAGCTTATTCAAGACCATATACCCTGGCCTTCCATCTCACATGTCCATTTCCACTCTTCTTCATCCTGAACATCCATTCGTCTCTCAGTGCTTTCTTCCAGCTGGCAACTCCACCCAAAACTCCAGTTTGGTCCTTCTCCAAGGAATCACATCCTTCATCCATGCCAAGTTCCCACTGTTTCCTGGATCTACCTGCTCTCCTTCTTTAACAACTTCTTGGTTCTTTACCATTAGTGAGCAACAAGTAGTGTAAAGAAGGGAAATGATGAATTTGAGGCTTACTTACCTTTTAAGTCCATATGGGTGCTTGAGACTCCTTGACAGCTTGTTGTCTACCCAAAATCCATCTCAGTGACCGATGTCGGTCACATCTCAATATGCACCCAACTGACGTCAGTTCCATGCGACTGCCTCATCACCGATGTCAGTTCCCCTAGCCGACGCTGGTTTTTATCTATCCCTGAGTCATCGATGTCAGGCTACACATAGCCGACATCGGTCCCTGTCTGGACGTCAACACTGATTTTCTAACCGATGTCAGTCTCCGTGTTTTTCTTGTGAGAAATGACTTCTACTTGTGAGCTCCTTTTGGATCAAACCCTTGTCCAAATCACCCTTGCTCTGCTTAGAATTCCTCAGCCCCTTTTGTTGATCTCTGTCCATCACCTTCTACTTGAAAACCAAGGCTTTCCTGCTCTTGTCACGAACATCGGATTCTTCAAGAAACGTCACTTTCTTCTTCTGCATACAGAAATCTTGATCCATGTCTTTCAAATCTGAAAGCATACCCTTTGACTCAAGAACATGCATCTCCTTCTTATTCATGTGACCAAGCCTATTAAGCCACATTTTTGAATCTACAGCTGAAGTAGATAACCTAGAAAGAGAATCAGTAATACAAGTAGATAGATAAAGCGTACCTACTTTCTTACCTCTTGCTACAATAAGTGCACCCTTGGTAACCTTCCAAGAGTCTGTTGTGAGAGTTACTGTGTAACCCTCATCACCCAAACTTCTTACAAAAATCAAATTCCGCTCTAGAACTGGGACATGCATGACCTCCTTCAACACCCATGTGTTACCTATCTACAATTTTAGCTTCACTTTCCCTTTGCCAACCATTTGACAAGGCTTACCATCCCCTAAATAAATTTCTCCAAAGTCTCCCTGGACATACTCATGAAAAAAATCCCTATTTGGGGATGCATGAAAAGAGGCACCAGAATCTAAAACCCAAGATTCTACTTTATCCAAAGAACATACCAGAGTATCCTATGCAACATATTTACAACATCTGCTTCTTTTTCATGTCCTTCATGATGATCTTCACCCAACCAACAATCTCTTTTTAAGTGCCCTTGCTTTCCACATTTCCAGCAGGTTATTCTGCCATACCTGGACTTGGATCTCCTGCCTATCTTTGACCTTGATCTCCCATGCTCGATATTCTCTCTTTGCCTTCCTCTGCCTTCAACACTCAAAGCATTCCTCGATGATTCACCTGTGCTTTTCCTGCGTATATCTTCATTCAAGATCACACTCACAACATCGTCCACTTTTAAGATTTTTGAAGCAGACGCAGTAGTGCTAACTGCCATTACCAAACTCTTCCAACTTTCAGGTAATGAACATAAGATTAAGAGAGCCTTAATTTCATCATCAAAAATAATATTGACTAAATTTAACTGGTTTACCAAACCATGGAAATCACTAAGATGACTATGAACAGATCCACCTTCCAACATTTGCAAATTAAATAATTGCTTCATAAGAAATAACTTATTCGAAGCTGAGGGTTTTTCATATAAATTTTCCAAAGATTCTATCAACTCTACCTTTGTCTTAGCGTGTGATAAGTTGGAAATCATAGACGATGCAAGACTCAACCTTATAGATCTTAGAGCCTTCCGATCAAGAACCTCCCATTCTTCATCCTTCATATCCAGGGGCTTGCATGCAACCCCACCCAACGGTAAGTACAAATCTTTTTGATATAGATAATCTTCAATCTGCATCCTCCATAATTGATAGTTCTTGCCATTAAACTTCTCCATTCATAGCTTACTTTCTTTTGCCATTGCTCTACTCCCACTCAAACAGAAACCCCTGTGAGTAACCTATAATCAACACACACTAACCAGATCTAAAACAACCTGTTAGTATTCCAACCAAAAGCTTTGATACCAGTTGTTGGGGAATCAGGAACAACAAACTTGTTCTGATCCCACTTGTTAGGATCTTGCTCCTCAAAAAGACCACAATATGATTACCAAATACAAGAAATTAAACATGCAGAATTAATCAAAAGTACAAGTAACTAGAATTCACAAATGACACAAAATAGGAGAGACAATACACTATCTTGTATTCAATACTCATCCAAAAAGAAAATACAATAAAGAAGATGCCACTTCTTCTTCCACCTCTCAGAGGCTTCCCACACCTCAAGGGCTCCCAGTAATTCTCAATCAAGAGTTCACTCTCCTACCAAAAACGGTCTCAACACACAACTCACACACAAAATTGGTGTTCACCTCTCCAACCAGTCAGTAATAACCCTACCAGTACCAAGCACTCTAAAGTACTTCAAGTAGATCTCCCATGAATCTGCAACCTGTAATTCAATAGACCTTACTTACACAGGTAGATCTCCTATGAGCTTACAACCTGCAACTCAATGATCTTACAATGGAAGGATCTTCCTTGCCTTCCTTTTTAGCTCATAATTACAATACATGCCAATGGGTCTATAAATAGATCCCAGACTTAAACAATAACTTAGACTCTTAGTTTACTAATAATAGACACGCAGCTCAAGACTCAAAATAGCTTTTACATGCAAACAATCAATTCAACAAACTAACTATTCGTGCAACGAACAGTTCTGGAACACACAGGCGACGGACGTCAATCCCTGTCTACCTGGTGTTGACCAACGTCAGCTGACTCCCTACCGATGTTAGTTGCCTTTTGCATTCATCATGACCGACGTCGGTTATACTGCCAACGCCGGTGTCTCTGGAACTTCAGCAACCTCCTCTTCATCTACATAATTGAAGCTTTTAGCTCCACAACCTAACACTTTTTAATCCAACCTACCTTACCTACCTTATAAAATCCAACCAACAACTATTAACCCACATTATCAACCTTACCCAACCTCTCAAACTGACCTACCTTATCAACCTTACCCAACCTCTCAAACCAACCTTCTTTATCAACCTTACCCACCTTATCAACCTCTCTAAATCAAACCAACAACTACCAACCAAACTTTTCAAAACCACCAATTTTATCAAACCTACCAAACCTATCAAATTCATCAGCCATCTCAAACCAACCAACTTTATTAAACCAACTAATTATATCACAACTGCAAGAGCCATGGGTACACCCTCTTCCTAGGTAGTATACCCCACTAGGGGAATCATATACCTCAATCCTTGACAAACTCTTAGAGGCTTCTATCATTAGACTTCCTCCAATCAAACCCATCAATTTTTATCTTCCAAAGCCCATTTGTTTCATAGAGAATGAGTTTTGTGCTTATCATCACACAAATGGACATGTGGTAGATAGATGTGGGTATTTTAAGATGTTTATCCAAAACCTTATTGATCAAAAGGAGGTTTCAAAGGATATTCTCTATTTCTCCCAACCTAGCCTTGAATATCATTAGGGAATCCATTATTGAACCTCTTTCTTCACTCATTTTTGTGCAAACCCATGAACAAAGCCCTCAACACAATGAGACCCCTTCACTACATTTGGTCCTTAGTGAACGCATAACTAAAGAAACCATAATCAAAACCTCAACTAATCCACTTGTTGACCAAGTGAAACCTTTTCAAATTCATTTTCAAATAATCACCAAGGAAGAATCAACCCTAACCAATCTACTTGTTGACCAAGCATAACCTTCTCAATCAACCCACCCCTTTAACCTCCCCTTTTAGTGGATCAACCTCAAATCAACCTGCCTCTTCCACTCTTTTAAAAGTAGAATCACCCCTACCAACCATACCTATTCCACCTACTCGTTTGGTGGACCCAATAAAATAAAGTTACCCTACCCTTTCCACTTCCTATTTTAGTGGGAAAAACATCAAACCAACCCAACCTACCTCTTTTACCTCCCCTTTTTGTAGATCTAATCCAATACACCTTGCCTAAAATGAATCCAACCTCACCTCAAATCAACCCAACCCAAACATCAACTAAAACAAAACCCATTCAATTCCTCTATAATCTACTCATTTTCATCTATCTAATGACATTGTCTTTGATACCATTCCCTTTTAAACATGGTCAAATCTTTGTCACCTTACCTTACCAAAAAAACTAAACAAATAAGAAAACCCAACTAATAAACCAAATCAACCACCCATCCTATCTCCCCCAATTAATCAAACCAGCCTCTAAACCAACTCAATCAACCATGATCAACCCAACTTTTTTTCCAACCGTAACCAACTTATCTATCAACCCAAACCAACATCAACCCTTCATTCAAGATTTTTTCAATCTAAGCTACCCTTTTATCCAAGCTACCCACACCTCACCTAAGTTCCCTCATTGGGACAATCTGACACTCTTGTCCAACCCACTTTTATTCTAATATGATGTTCCCAACATCATTTATAAACCCCAACCCTACCCAAATCCAACCCAACAATTTTTCCCTCACCATAGCACCATAAGGGAGATCCCACCTAAACCACTACCTACAACTTGAACTGCACACTAAAAAATAACAACTAATAACCATTAGGAGGTAAATAAGGTCATTTTCATCCTTCCTAATCCTCTTTACTAACCAACATCATTACATAGGAATCTTTTTCCTACCTCAGCATTTATGGAAAGAGTGTCTGGTGGAATTCTTCCTCCAAAATCTTTGACCAGGCAATAACCCAAACGTTAACCAATAACCAAACCAAACCTTAAGCTTTTACCTACCAGCAATAACCAATGACCAAACCAACCTTTGGCACTTATGCCTCAACCTACACCTAGTCTAACACCAAACCAAAATTTAACTTAACCAAACCTTGACCTTGACCTTGACCAACCTTTTATCAATAACCCAAACCAACCTAAACCAAAACCATAACCAACCACCATTAAGCCTAAAATCCAACTCAAATCCTAACTATCCTCACCTAACCAACCTTGCCTCTTGATTTATCAACCATCCATGGAAGGAGCAAACTGGAGGAGTTCTCCATATAAGAGGCTTTGTCTATTTATCAACTCAAAACTTGACCTTAAGTAAATGACCAAACCAACCCTTGGTATTTTCTTACCTCAACCTACACCTAACCTTGACCCTAACCCAACCTTTTACCTCTGACCTAAGTAAACCTTCAACTTCAACCATTCTGCTTAGGCCTCTTTTGGTCTTTAAACCTCATAACCCTACCTTTTCACCCAACTACCTAATCAACCTAACAAAAAAACCCAAACCAACACCTAAACCTACCTAACCAAACCAAAAACTAATCAACATTGCAATCTAACTAGTGCCTGATGACTATCACCTAACCAATCCTACCTTTGACCATTCTCAATCTAGCATTCTCTTTTCTACATCTAATCTAGTGCTAGAAAGTAACTGGGGGATATCTTCCCTCTTGATTGGCTCAAACCGTTTACATATAAGTGTGGATCTGGGGCATATCAGAACCTAAGCCCTTCAATGCTTTGCATTCACATCCCATTCTTTTGTTAAACCAAGTTCTTAATCATTTTGTGTCTAACTTAAGCTCATCCCTTATTTTCAACCACCTTCATCTCCTTATTTTAAGGGTAATTGATTACAATAAGATCATGTGATTATCCATCACAACCTTAGCCTAATCCTAAGCATGGGTACCATGGCTCTACATATGTCATGATTCCCATGGACACTTTTCATCCTTTATAAGATGGATCCCCATGGTCATTGTCACTTAAATTTATTTTACCCATCATCAACTTTCTTGTGTTATGGTTTTACCTCCATAAAGGAAAGCCTTCAAACCTACATAGACTTATCCATGTCTAAACCATCATAACATTTAATTTGGGATACAAGATATCACTTGGGTCAAAAATCTCTAGCATTTCAGACTGCTCCCCTAACAGATAGTTGCCCAAAACTATTAAAATTTTCTTAAAAGGTAGACTGCTCCCATGAAGGATAACTATCACTCCTAAGCAAATCCAAAGCTTATACCACTCCCTTGAAGGATGGCTAAACCAAACATTTGTCAAGCAATCAATCACCTAGAAGCTTCCTGTATCGATTAGCTTCCCAAAGCCATCAACTTAAAGCAATCAACAGACCTCAAGTTAAAATTCAAAAACAAAGCAATCCCAAACAAAGCTTCCATCAGCTTTCACACAGCATTCATAGACTTCTCACATTGATCATTCTACACCAAAATTATAACATAGACTCATCTATAATGGTTCCTACATTAGCTATAAAAGGGGCATGTCATCCCCATGAGAAGGTTACACTACCATCCATTCACCTGCTTCATCCATCTCTCCTTTTACACTCTAAAAATTTAGGGATTTTAATCTTACTTGGCACTATGTGATCAAGCTACTTCTTTTAACTAATGACCTAACACCAATACAACACATGAAATGGGATTATGTTCTTAATCCCACCCATCTTTCCATTTTGGTCTTTACCAATCAAAATAATTTAACCTTCTTCTACTTTCATGACCACTTAAGAAGTTGTGTGTATTCCATATTTAAGCCATTAAAACCCCAACCAACCTACCAACCTACCAACCATGAACCCATTAGAGATTACCTTCTCCACAAACTAACCAACCAACCATGTACCCATTAGAGAGCACCATATTCTCCACTACCCAACCAAACTAATTAACCTCAACTTGGTCATCTTGACCCACCTTCTGCACTTTTTTCAACACAACCTTGCCTTGGTCATTTTGATCCCATCATTTACCTTGCCATTTTTGACAAATTTGCACTACTTTGGCGAACCAACCATTTAGGTGCTTCATAGCATGACCCTTTGCGATCCCAACACCCACAACCATTTTTATCTTCTCAGGATCACATCCTACCTTGGATACCTACAAATACATTGACCTTACCTAGGATACTTGAGTTTATAAGAGTAACCCACGTCAATTATGCCTAACGTTATGTCTTGGTTACCCTATCCCTTGTCTTTCTAGTAGCAACCTTATTTTACTACCTTATCCCAACCCCCTAACCATTGGATATTAACTTTCTCCACCAACAACCATAACCAACCACATTACCTCATCATGGGTCTTTTTAGCCTGACTAGCGCATGTTTTGTGATGACTTTATTTTGATCATTTTGATCGCATCGACTATATTACCAAGTTGAAAATTTTGAACTTACACTACCTTATGTATGTCTAACTAATTTGTGTCTTCACAAGAGCACTTCCTACTTTAGATACCCACAATAACACTAAACTTGTCTAGAATACTTGAGTTCACTAGTGTAACCCAACTGTCACATACGATCACGTGGTCCACTTTTCACTTGTCTTTCTAATACTAACCTTAATTTTTACTAATAATGGCAACCTAGTCAATGCATGATCTTGGATATCACACTTAGTTTCAATTTGTGTGTGTGTTTGCACTTTAGTGTCTGACTTATTACCCACTTCATCACCAACTTACCCAATTATTAAACCCACACCCGATTCTATTTCACCTAATGAATTTATGGTTTGATGGGGAACACCTCCTCCCATGCTCCAGGCAACCTAACCTCTGACCCATAATCCATTTTTGTTTTGCAACTTGCCAATACAAACTGCATAACAAAAGGGTGAAAAATATAGACACTATAAAATTTCACATGACGGTTCTAGTTGTCTAACTAACCCTTTGGACCCCCTCAGGACTATCCCACAAACTTTTGACCATAAATTTTATGTCAAGCTAGCTGACTAGCTAAATTGACTAACTAACCTTCACCCTCGACCATCGATGGTCACCCTAACCACTGATGGTCACCCTGACCACTAACAGTCAAGTTTACACTACTTGAACACTTAAAATCCAACTCAATTATAGCTTGATATTTCATTTTTAGTTGTTTATTCCATGTGTGGATCAATGCATGTTGGCACTAAAAATAAATAACCACTTTGAACCTCTTGTTAACATAGTGTTATACCTCTCCTTCCTTCTTATAAAAAGAGGAGATGAGAAGGTGAAAGGGATCAAGATCAGCAATCATCATTAGAACTTCTTGGGTAAGAGATCATAGCTTCTTATGAAGGTATTATTCTAGCTTCCAGCATCCCAACTCTAGTATTTCTTCAATCCATCAATTATCAATTGCAAGCTAAGTATATTATTCTTGTTTTAAGTTTTAGTTATTTAGTTTCAATAATTCTAAAACTCTATATATAACCTCAACCACCTGAGTACCAAACCTTTACCCTTGATACCTATAAGGTTCTCTCTCTCCCTCATGACCATTAACCAACCTCAAACAACCTACAGAACCTTTATGTAACCAAACCATAACCTATTCTGGCTGAAACCAATAACCTATCCAAACCCACACTAACTGTTGATGCTCACCCTAATTGTCGATGATCACCCTAAATGCCTATGATCACCCTAACCACTGATGATCACATCCAACTACCAATGGTCAATATGTAGATCACTTCTACCCAAAGCAACAAGCTTATACCATCTCTCATCCTTAATCAAAACCCTATTTTCTTGACCTATGTCACTACACATACTAGAAACAATACCCTAACCACATCTGAACCTACTTTTGACATTTTAGCTTTTATTTTAATGTTATTTTATTAAAATAAGCATTTATTTTGAAAATAATTTATTTCTTTTGATTAATTACTTTCATTTATGTTATACAACCTCTTTTAGAAGCAACTTTATCAGTATTAATTATTGACCATTTTTACCCTTGGTCAAAATAAGTCAACCCCATAGGTAAAAACTTTATCATGAAGTGTTTCATAGGCCATTTAATGCAAATAAATGTTATTCACTCTTTGCATTAGTGTTCCATGTCACTTTGGTTCTTTTCAAAGGTCAAAAATGGGCATTTAATAATTTATATAGGTTTCTTGGGAATTATGCAAGTCTAAAAGGGTGATGTCATGTTCCATGTGTCCTAAGGGGTCTTAAATAATTATTTTTAATTAAGCAAGTCTGTAGGTACAAGTTAAAATCAAGAAAACACTTGAAAAAGGGAGTATTTAGCCACTTGTATGGATTTTCATAGGTGAAGGCACTTTAGGGATGTCTCGTAATATTCCCCATACTCACATGATCAAATTGTTTAGGTAGCTTCAAAAATTACAAATTTCACCTTTTCTTCCACATTACTCCTTAGAAGGGTAAAAACTAGTTAGAGACTTTCACTCACCATAGGCCATACAAGCTGAGTTGGGATAAATGGCTATGAGGAATGCTAGTATACTGAGTTAACTTCCATTTAGAGAAAAAAATTTGTAGATTGATGCCTCCTCCTTTATGAACCATTGTTAAGAAGGTTCAGTCCTCAATGTTTCCTATACAACCAAGCAAGGTCTAGATTCATCCAAATTACTTGAATTCAAAAATGGATAGATTTGTGTGGTTTTGGCAAGTGATTTTCATCTTAGGGGAGGCCCTCTCCATGGTGGAAGCATCAATCATATCATCTTCAAATTGTCATATCAAGAGAAAGCTAGTTTCTTGATTGAAAGCCAATTTGCCAGCTATAGGAGAAGATGAAGTGGTTTATAGATTTCTTGAGAATTATTTGGTGTGTTCAAAGATAAATCTACATGTTGGCATCTTCAAATAACTTTTTAAACTCTCATCCAAGTAAGAGAGCACCAAATTACACCAAAACACCACTTAAAGCACTTGTACGACCTGCACTTCTTGGGGTCATGAAAAAGTGTGTTTTTTCAATATTAAAGGTGCTTTCACTGATTTTTAAAAGTTTAATTTGAAATTATAAGCATTTTTAATTTCTTTAGAGTCATTATAATGATAAAAAAATACTCATTTGCAAAGTTGAACAAATTGGGGTTGTGTTCCCAAATTGGCCAAAATAGTGCACTAGGTAATTTTGTGAAGCCTTTCTGAAAGGGTTCCATGAATTTCTAAGGTCTCAAAATTGGTTCACCTTATATCCCTATCTATATGAATTTATTATGACAATTTTTATGTCAAAATTAGGAGTGGAGATGTATTTTTAACACCCTAAAAGTTGTCAAAAACCACTGAGTGTTGACAATGAATTTTACAGGGGTATTAGTGAAAAGTTGATTTTGCACCTCATATGGGAGGTTGTAAACTATGTCATCAAGTTAAAATAATATAAAATTGTCCAAATATAAATCTTAAGCTAAGGAGATTTATAAAAGGGAAGGTTTGATTTTTTGACCCCAAAATAGTCCTCCCCTATCCGTACAGGCCTGGGAACACTCATCTACAGTAGGCCTTAATAAATCTCTATCTCAAATGGGCTAGTAGAAACCAAATTAGAGGTCTAGGGTGAATTGTATATTTATATGATACTAAAATTAAAGTTAATTTTCTTCTTTTCACCTTCAAGGCTTAACCCTTGTCAAGAATACACCTACAGGCAGCACCTAAACAGTTGAAACACAGTCATGAGGTATATCTTGGCAGTGAGGAGAAAATTTGAAGTTTAAACCTCATAAAGAGATTTCAAAATGGATGCAAGGTGAAATTAAGGAAATATTACCATGGAAAATCTAAATACACTATCATAAGTCCTAATTCTTGCCAAGAAGGCACCTACAACTAGGCTAAAATAGTGATTCCTCTCCTGGGCAGTCAAGGACCTAATCTATGCTTCCAAGAGCATAAAGAAGGTGTTTGAGGGGTAAATGATTATAAGATGGTTTCAAAAAATCATGTGCAGCATGTATGGTCGATAAATGACATGAAAAATTTCAATTCAATCCCTAAAACCTCCAAACATAGTTCCATCCCCTACCCACCTTCACATATTACCTACTCAAAACTTTGCCTAGCAAATTTGAAGGGTTGGAGGGTTTATCCTTGGAATTGAGAGATAAAAATTGGTAAACATTATCAAAAGGACCTATTAAATACTCTAAAATAATAATATTTAATAAAATAATGGTGGAGACCCTCTCTATTTTTTCTTAGAGCATAGGTCATTTTACCTTACATGGAGATGACATTTTTGGTAAAAATGTTGAAATGATGGACCAAAAAGAAAGCAAGGACCAAACCAAGTATGGATAAGCTGGAGGGGTAATAACACAAGATAAAACACCTTGTTATAATATTTGGAATCAAACAATATTCTCTAACCAAGATAGGTTACAGCCATGTGTGAAGGAAACCTTTAAGCCTAAAAGCCAAATTGAAGGTCATGTGCATTTTTGAACTTATCCATGCTTTCCACTCAACTAGTTCATGCTTTCAAGGATATTTTAGATATTTTGAAGCCATCAATAAAACTACATACTCCATTAGTCTAGCTATAGACTCTTACAGTAAAACTACGAACTCCATCAGTATAAACCCTATTCTAAGACACGACGGTTAAAATGATCCTAAAAGTGCATCTAGATGGATAAATTTGACCATGAGTGCTGAAGTGAAGATGTTTTCAACTCCACGAGGATCAGAGCCATGGGATTAAATTATATGGACCTACATGTAATAGGTCAAAATAGGGCTTATTTTGACCATTTTTTGTGTTATGTAGGCATGGTGAACTTCCAAGAGACTAAATCACTTTTGAAGGAAAGATTAGGACTTGTTCTAAGTCCCCATGGTCATTAGACCAAGTATCTCAAATATTAAGTGTGACTACTATCTTTCTCACTCCATTTAGTCTAGAATGAGAAGAGTGATCACATAGTGGAAAGAGTGGCAACTCAAATTTGGAGATATGTTAAGGTGTTTTGGATGAAGTTGAGCATATGAGGTGTCCTAACATGTGTCTTAAGACCCTTGGTACATATCAGTTAGGGAGAATAAGGAGATACTAAGGCCAAGTTTCAAAATAAGCCTAATGGAGGGTGATCATGACAGCAGATAATGACTGTGCTTATGCAAGAGAATATCAATGATCAAAGAAACTACCAATGAATGTGAAGGCTTGATGATAATTCCATATTCTTAGTGCACATGTTACACTTGTTCCTAATCTTCTTTGGAGTGCTCAACAAGGGCCAATGATGAAGGCAATTTTCAAGGGAAAGTAAAAGAGTTCCTATGCCAAATGTGAGGGAGTTGCCTCATTTGAAATGGACACATGTCCACATCAGTTTCTTGACCTCTCTTACACCTCATTCTCATGCTTTGTAACTGATGGGAAAACTTTGACACTTTTCCTTATGTTCTTTGGACTTCTCTTTTCTCTCTCTTTTCTCACATTCTATTAATGCAAGCCATTTTGGCTATGTAAGGGGAATCCAACTCTTAGTATGGTGAAGCCCTAAAAAAATTGTACCTTGATTTGTACTTAATCTAATGAGAAAGAAGTTGGTTATACTTTAAGTCCATTTGCACATGTGTTGCAGTGATCCATCTTGAATGTCAAGTATAGATTGAGTTCATCTTATTTTCATGGAATCCTTAAATGTGTTGCTACAAAATGACTTCTCTCTTAACAGGTTTCATGAAGTGTATGTTGTTGCAATAGACTCTTGAAGTGTGTATGAGATTGGTGGTGTCATATCTAGCCTTCCCTTCACTTGCCTTCATTTGTTGATTTGTTATGTGCCTTCATGAGAAACACTAATGCTAGGGAGCTCCATTAATGGTGTTGAGGATAGTTTGGTTGTCTTAGTTCATTATGCAAATTCCAAGTGTATGAATGGAAGCAACTCTTGGTGTATCACCTCCTAGTTTAGGTTTGATTTATGTATATTTCTATCCATTTTCACCCATAATAGGTAGTTTTAGTAGCATATTCACATCAAGTCATATCTAAGGACCTAGACCTTAAAATCTATCGATTTACTTCCACTATAGGTGCCCCACACACCTGTAAGTATTCCCATGTTAGCCAAATCTTGAAGAGGCTTGAACAACCTCTTCTAGGATGCAAGATTTGGAGATAACATTAACTTGTCTTAAAAGGTAGATTGATAGACTCCAAGGAAGTCACATACTTCTTGGATCTAGCTCACTAGATAATCCACCCACCTACCTAACTAATCATCCATTCCTTTGAGTGCCTTCTTATCTAAAGGTCATTCCTCCCAGGACAAAGAGGAGTATCTACAACTATCTTGATCATGAAGCACAAACCAAATTTAGGTTCACTAACCTTACCTTTATTTTAAGTTTTACTCTTTTTTATTGAGAAATAAAGAAAATTTTTGGTGAAACAAGGGGAACTTGAACACTTTAAGAAAGCCAAACACACTAGCTACACTGCATATGACCTATTAGAATGAGAACTTCTTGCATTAGACATGAAAGGATAAGGAAAAGCAAGGATAGAATCACTATACTTCACCATTCATCACTTTGCACACTTAAACAAGATGTTTGTGAAATCAAAATCAGATTTCTTGTATTATTCAAAGGCAAATTACAACATCAAACTAGTAGGGTTTCACCATACATGGTGTGGAATTAGATACAACAGCCAAAATGGCTAGTACTTATAGAATGTGAGAGAGGAGATAGAAGAATGAAGCTCAAGAGTCACAAGAATAGGTGTCAATTTGAGAGAGAGTTACATTTTTAGAGGAATGAAGTATGGGATAGACCATGCAAGGTCTATTTGGACAAATGTCCTTATAAGGCATGAAATTTTTCAAGTCTAGCGTAGGAATATTCAACTACCTATTTAGAAACTGCCTTCATCATTTGGCCTTCCTTGAATGCTCCAAACTAACTAGGAATAATTTCCACCTATTCACTATGATGAGGGGGTTAATTAAAAGTTCCAACATGCATTGGATTTGTCCCTAATCATTGATATTCTTCTAGCCAAGTGTTCTCATTGCCTGCCATCATAATCACCCTTATTTCACTTATCCTTCACACTTGGCACCAAGGTGGTCTTCAGTTTATCAAGCCAATCCATATAAGGGAGGGTATGACACTTGTCAAAGTTTGTATAGTCTCTAGATCCATCAAGCAGACCTTAAAAGGCCTCCTAACTGAAGTTATCACCTTCTCACTTGATTATCACTCTTTATTCACTATGCCATTTTGGACTGGATAAAATGAAGGTGCTTGTAAAGGTACTTATGTGCTTTTATGAAGTAATAAATGGATATGAGGAGTTATATTAAGTCTCACTCTATCTCCCATAGTGATCCTCATTCTTTAAAACCCTTCTCTACCTGCAAAACATCAACAACTATCAAGGAAAGTAGTTTTGTACCCTATCCATACAAATAGGGTAGAAACCAAATTGATTGTAAGGAGACTTGGGGAGTCTTTTACAAGTTCAAATCAGTTCCTACTCAAACTATCTCATTTAGATGCCTTTCCTTCTTTGTTTTCTCCATCGGGTCATTAATAATGGTTTTAGAGGGTTTTACGTAGTTTTACCCCTTAAGGATAGTTCATAAAATTGTGATGCCCAAAGTCTACATAAATTCCAATAAAAAATCTTTAAGGATCTTATCCAACATATCCTAGCTCCTTGAGTTCCCATGCTAGGCATCCATACTATTATGAGCTTCTAAAGTTTCCTTTTTGAGCTCTCATTTGCTTTCTATGCAGGCTTGAGGTGAAAAGGATCATGTTTGGCCACACTTTGGTGAGTCTCTTCAAATTAATGGATCTAAAACACCTTATAACTTCATATATAGGTTATATAATGTATTTCAATGATCCTCTAGTGTTGGAAATGGAATTGGAACCCCTTTAGATAGTAGGCCCAGTCAAGGCCTAGTAGGCTTAGTCTGCACCTATGTGGGTTTGGGCCACTATGTTGGGATCCTTAGTACTATGAGACCTTCATCATGTTCATTCATGTTCAATACAGCTTCCTATATCTCCTTTCAATGATATAAGTCTCCTTGGCATCTTCCCTTACCATTTTTATGAAAAACCTACAAAGTATGTGCATCTGGGAGTGCCCTCTGTTTGAGATAGAATAGAGGGCACCTCCCCTATTGCCTCAAGAAATGTGAACATATGAGGAGATTTGGAAATTCATATGGATCATATATAAAAAAAATTAGGTTTGAAACATACTCCTAGAACCTTCAAATACCACAAAACCCAAGAGAGACTTATATAGGGCTCACTGATTGTGCAGGGTCAGTTTGTTGACTGTAGGTTATTATGTGGAACCCCTCCATGCTCTGTTTTCCTACTATGGGAGTCTCTTGAGATGGATAATATAATTTTTAAGGAAATCTAATAATTTTAATTATCAAAACCTCCTCTAAATCCTTCAATGTATACCTTTTACTTGAATAGGTCTAGACTGGAGGTTAACAGTGTATTGTGTTTCCCTTTAAAAAAGGGATGCATGTAGGTGTATATTGCATAGTTACACCTTATATCATGTTATATTATCTCTTTTAAATCATATAGGTCACTCTCAACTTCATTTGAACTCACTTCATGCTCAAAGACCTATGATGAGGCCGAACTATCATGTTAGTGCATTGTCACATTACAATTGACTGTAGATGACCACTCTTGGATGAAAAGGATGCCTGTAGATGTATTTTAACCTTTAAAACCTATGATACACATTATATTATTCCTTTTAAGTCTTTTTGGGCATCTCTAATTTTCAAATGTCTATGTTTTCAATATTATTCTCACCAAGGTTCACCTTTTAAACTTTCAGGTACCTACAGTCAACTGTTGGTGACCTTTATGGAAGTAAGGATAAACCTGTAGGTGATGGTAAAAATCAAGACCATGTAATTACACTCCTCTAAATGTTATTTGGATCACTTAGAGTGCCTCTCACCTCAATAGGATCACTTGACATGAATGTATGCTGTTTTTAGGCCACCTTAGACCATAAGACCATTTGAAGCTCAAGATACTGCAAAGAACATTGACCTTCTACAATGAAAGAATGCATGAATTGGGAGCTTCCTAACATCATACTCCTTTAGTCAAAACCCCAATTTATTTTTCAAGATCTCACTCCTATGTAAGGGATACATTATGGAGGCATTCAGCTTCATCGAGACTCTGTCACATTACTATATGGCAGCACCAAAAGTGGACAATGCCCTATTTTAGAGTTTTTAGGGTAATGGATCCCTAAGCTCACCTTCTCAACTTGAACATGACTCTTCAAGTATACCTACCACTCTATGACCTCAAACATGATTATTATGACATTTTTCAACTCCTCAACTTCTATGAGGATCTCCACCATGCAAAAACACCTTCACGAAACACTCTCATACCTCTATTGGTACCACTTATAGGTGCATTTTTTAGGATGTAGGGCAATGAATAGAGATATGGGAAATCATGCATAGTATATGGTTCTCCAACCAGTTCTAAACCTCTTATAAATATTCAAATTGATCCTTACAACCTTTAATGACTTCAAAATATTTTTAATGTCCTCATTTTAACATTCTCAGTCTCTTGTAGGTGCACATTATTGGTGGACTGTGTATAGGGCTTGAACTGGTTATCACAATCTATCATATGTCATTTGGAAAGGTTAACTTGATTGATCATACTATAAGAAGGTGTCTTCTAACTTTTTAAAACTCCTCTAAATCTCCATAAATGTGTTATGTAACCTTTAATAAATTTTATTGACCTAGTTGTAAGTGACTACCTATAGGAAGGTCTGATTGTGTTGTTTGCTTGACTACAAATATCATGTAAAACCTTTTAAAAGTAAGATTTTAAAGGAAAGCTGATTGAAATGACATATAAATCATTAAATAAAACATATCACATTCATTTCAAACCACTATAGGAAGGAAACTTCTTTAGTTGATAATCATGTCAACAACTTAGCAATAGAGATCTCAACTTGAAACTTGAGTTGTTTGGCTCATCTAATCACCTCCAAACATGAAACCAAAGATGTAAACCATGAAATAAGGAAGTTATCATCCTATATAATCACTTTCATCAATTTGATTTTATGAACTAGCTCAAACAAAAAGAAAACCTACAGGGTGTGGGGATTAGTATGCAAAAAAGAGTGGCCAACTTCTAAAGAATGGTTCATAAAGCATGGGAAACCAATATTGGAAATCCTACCATGAATTTTAAGTATACCAAGTTTAATAACAATCCACAATATCATTTGACCTGAAACCTCTCCTACTGGTCGTACCATTAGAAAACCTATTGACCAATTTTATATGTCAAAAAGGATGATGAAGAAGTGAAATAGTTTTTAGTACTTTTTGAGAATTTAAAAGTAGATAAAATGTCAAGATGAGTTCATGAAAGTTGAATAACCACATTATAATATTACCACACGTGACACACTCCTTTAGAAGTTGTATAACTACCCAAATCCTCCCTTTTTCAACTATTTTCTCGATTTCAATTAGGAACCTACAAGTTTTTCAGTTAGTATTGACATGACTGACATGATATAACATATTAGATGTTGAAAATCAGTTTGGAACACTTGTCTATTATAGGAAGGTGTACAACCTTCAGTAGTGGCTCAAAAATGACCCTACAATGACATTAAATGACTTAGGACTAATTTTGACTATGACCAAGGTAAATAGCATATTAAATGACACAAAATAAAGCCATGACACACCCTAATACATTATAATATACCCTTATACAATTTTTATATTATAAAGGGTTGACTTATTTTGACTTGTGGTCAAAATAGTCAACATTATGAAGATGAAGAACTAGGGTTTTACAATTTCATGAAGAGTGATAGTCTATGACCCAGATATGGATGCACTAGAGTGAAGGTGAAGACAAACCTAGAATCATCCATGTGGTTTCATGATTTTCTAGAAATTATTTCATATAGGACACCTACATCAAGTTTAGATAGTAGTGTTTACACAACTATCACAAGCTAACATTGTGTCTACAGATCCAGAAGCACTCAATCCAAAATTTGGTGACCATTTCATAATCATCTTCTAGTCTGTTTCCTACCTATTTTATATCTAGAACTATGTTAACATCAGAACAAGCTAAGTACATTATTTCTTTATTATTTCCATATCTAGCATTATGTACTTATTTTTTTAGCTTGTCTAAGTTTAATGAATTCATCACATGTTATATCTGAATATAGCATCTAATTGGCTTACTATAGAGATAGTTTATCACCCTTGTACCTTAGACTATGTATATCCCCTTTAATCATAGATAACCCTATAAAAACATTTTAAGGTTAAATAGGATATAAATTAATAAAATAATGACTTATTTCTAATTTGCACAATATATACAAATATACATGCTAAATATAGTAGTGAATGTACAACAAGAGGTAAGTAGGATCTTAGCTTGTTTATCACATTGATGAGTTTTTGTATTTTCTAAATGTTATGTCTCATGACAATGCAAATTCTCTACATATTATCCATTTTTGTATTTTTTCTCCCAATCAGTTCTGACTAGTTAGGGCAGTATTGGCAATCAATATTGACCTATAGTGGTCAGTATTGACCATGCACACAATGATATATTATTTTATTTTGGGGTGATGCACCTATATCTATAATGTTAATTTCTAAATTTTACCACTTTTAAAACCATGCAAGAGCACTTGTATATTCAAACCCTAGTTTTGCACAACCTATATGATATCAAATGGGGGTGTTAGATGAAAGGGTTGAGTTGGACTAACCATGGTACATCCCAATTGATAGACTAAGTGATACCCTACATTGTTTGTCACACATTGCATCTTTGTGACATATAGATCAACATGTAAGGGATAACTACATAAGTCTAAGGCCCTCTTTGAAGTATTGGTTGTGTAGGTAATGCCCATTGACATAGGGTCCTTGGGCTAGCTTGACATCATGTGCCCACTAATCCATTTTTCCTATAGTCACTCTAAGGGTAAAAAACATAGGGTTTGATCATTTTACAAAGAGCAATAACCTATGTATATAATCTAAATACATCAAGATAAAGGTGATAGAAAACCTAGAAGGCTCTAGGTGGTCACATCCATATCTAGTCACTATTACGTATTGGACACTTATATCCAAGTCAAACACCAACATCAATGCAATTTTTTGGATCTGACACAAGCGTCTGAGACCACATATTACAAAATTCTATAATTTGATGACTGTGTCAGAACCCTAATCCAATCCACTTATAGTATATTTCAACATAAATTTGCACATGCACAATAAACCAGCTAAGTATTCTTATTTTCAATTCATTTCAATATCAATAAATAATTTTACCTTCTATTTTTAGCATATATTGATATTATAAATTTATAATATTTCTTATTTGAGTCTAGAAATTAATTGGCCTATTATAAATTTGTCTATCACCCTTGTGCTTATTCATTTTTATGTTCTAAACATTATAGGTAATCCCACACATACCTATTTTAATTTAGGGTTAAACATTTGGTGAACCTGACTTATGTGTCTTTGTTTA
Organism: Torreya grandis; assembly: GCA_037957365.1. Taxonomy (NCBI): domain Eukaryota; kingdom Viridiplantae; phylum Streptophyta; class Pinopsida; order Cupressales; family Taxaceae; genus Torreya; species Torreya grandis. The sequence continues at coordinate 560,973 of JARHVA010003886.1, forward strand.
AAAACCCTAATTTAGCTTAGGGATTCCTATTTTTTTTATTCTTGTAATTTGTTTCAAATTTTGAATTTTTCATTTATAAGTAATGGAGACTGTTAATCATAAAGCTCATTACCAAATGGAAAATAAAGTAGCATTAGGTCCTCATCTTAATAACAAGGTCTTAATGAATGCATTTTTGTATGTTACAAGAGATGAAATCAATAGGCATAATAAGGTAAGGCTTCCTCAACTAGTGATGCTAACTCCTTACATGAAACTATAACTAATTCTACACTAATAACCCTTCCCTTGAGCACATCACCACTTCATAGTTATAATGGGGGCATGAGAAATGTATTTACACCATTACTCCTTAAAATAAATCCTACTATTGCTACATATTACATGGGAAACATAAATACTTTGACCCAATTACTAATTTTAAAGTTTATATCCACTCAAAACTATGGGTATAAATCCTTTGGTGACTTCTCAAACTTCAAACCTTAGTAATCAAGATGTGAAAGATCTTTTCCAAAATCTAATGTTATAAATATTGAACAAAATTCTACGAAATCACCTTGTGTTATTGATTCACAAGAGGTGTTACATAACCCTCTTGCACCTAAAATATATTTGTACCCCTTTCAAAATTGTTTTATTACACCTAAGTTCACATTTTATGATGAATATGGTGATCTTGAACAACATATTTGATCTTTCTATGTGGCATGCCTTTATTATGCCTCTAATGACAATATTTCAACTAAACTATTCCTAAGGAGCCTAAAAAACTATGCTCTAAGGTGGTTCTATGACTTATAAATCCAATTAATAAAAGTATTCAAACCTGTGACAAATCAATTTTTGGCAAACTTCTCTATCAACATTATTGAAAAGGTTTCCTATGCCCAATTTCAAAACTCATACAAGAAACAATTGAACCTACCAATGAATATGTCTCAAGATATAGGACAATGTTGGCTAAGATGACCAGCCCAATGGTAGATAAAGATCTTCAAGATAACTTAAAGCAAACATTGCTTGCCCCATTACATGAGTCCATTATTTTTAAAAAGTTTAAAATTTTTGAGGACTTATGCCATATTATTTGTGATCATGAACTAAAACTTGTCTTATTGAATAAACTTAAGTGTGTCATAAGAACACCAACAACATCAAATACCAAATTCACTAATAAACCAAGTTATAAGTTTAAACCTACATAAATTAAAAAAGGAAACAACTACTATGATTAATGCAACATCACAACAACCTAATCACCTTGTCTTATCTAATGCACCAAGGAGACAATTTACACACTTACTTGAAATTCTAACTTCATTACTATTGAAACTTATGGAGTGTCACCTCATATCTCTTCCTAATCCTATAGATTTTGATATGAGTCAACCTCTACCCAAAGGATATGATGTAAATGCTTATTATGACTATCACCAAGGCCCTGGGCTTTCTACAAACCAATGTTTTACCTTGAAGTATAATATCTAATACCTTATCGTTGACAAAAAAATTAAATTTGATGATCCTAAAAAAGAATCAAGTTCACAACCTAGTGATCACCAGAATTAGAAGATATTTAACAATCCTTTACAAGGCCATTCTAAAAAAGAATCAAAAGTACAAAAGGCATATAATGCACATCCTCCTCTACCACATTATGGGCACCCATTAGATGGGATTATTGGTACTTATACACATCATACACCTCCCATGATTCAAAGACATTCTATTACTTTTGATTACAATGAGATTGTGGATGATGATTTAGATCTTCACTCATTATTCAATCGAGCATATCTTGACCACCAACATATACACAATGTTATGATTGGCAATGATGTTGTATCTCTAAGAATATAAATTGAACCACTAGTGTTTGGTAGGGGAGTACATGAGGTACTTACACAACTAATTAGAAGGCTAGAGAGCTCAAGGCTTCCTATGAGCTACATGAGATCTATAGTGGCTATCTGATTTTTCAGCTTGTACCAAGCTATAGATAGACTTGTAAACCAGGTTAAGGCTAGAACAATCAAGCACACAAAGGATGCAAGTATCTCTAACAAGTTTAACCACAGTAAATCAAGTAGCTAAGACTAGAAAACTATTTGTATACAAATTATGGAAATAATAATACTGATTAAAGATATCTAATAAGCAATACGTAAACTTGGAAGCAAAGTCACTTTCAAGCCAAATGAAATACATTTAAAGCAATAAAAAAAATTTCAAGCAAGGTTTTAAGAGCATGCCTAATCTAAGTTTGAGTTAACTCTCTACTTTTAACACTATTATTTCCTAATAATGTAATTTGCTTGTTTAGCAAGAGAGTAGATTGTTTATGCAAATTGTATAAGTTGTTTTGAGCATGTAGGATCCTACTATATAATGAGAAACATTTTTGATGCAAAAATAACATATAATGAAAGATATTTCAAGTAATGAATATATTATTAACCACATACAAATGCAATGAACTTTAGAAACTATCTTAGATAATGCCCTAAATAAGCTAAATCACTAAAATAATCAAATCTTGGCATGTATATTACTGCAAACAAACAAGAATTTTATTTTGCATAGCAAAGTGCCCTCATATCAAACTCAAGAGAAATATGTAGACTTTATACCAACTGATTATAAAAGCTATGAATTAAGAGAGGAAGAGGATCAGGCTATGTGTGAGCTAAGTCTAGATCAAGAGCCAAAAGTTATGGAAGAGGTGAAGGAGAATCTACCAACTGAGAGAGATCTAATACAAGGATCATAAGAACAGGTGAAATGGAGTCTTGAGGGAGCTAAGAGTAACCCAAAAGCTTCAATAACACTATAGAGAGAAATGTGAATCACTAAGATAAGTTGTATTATGGTAGGGCATCCCCTGTCATAATGAAAGCTAAGTGTGCCAAGCAAGAACCAGGAAAAATTCAAGAAAGCAGCCAAGCTTTGAGTGTGATGATCAAGTGGGAATATCAGAGCAAAAATATAGGAGAGAGAGAAGAGAAAGGCCTAAATGAATGATAAAGTCACATATATCTCAACCTTAATCTGCCAAACAACCAAAAACTAGCCATTTCTAATTGTTTAGGCCCAAATAGGGGCCTGTTTTGCTTTTTTGCCTAAATTGTGGCCTAAGACATGTATTTTATGAAGGAAATGTGCAACCTAGGCTACAAGTTTCCTCCATAAGCCATGGTCTGGGTCAAATAGCCACTCTAGGTGGTCAATAGGCCTTTGAAAGGGCCTTGGGAGGCATCTAGAGAGCATGTTTGGCATGCAAAAGGTTAGAGATGTGCTGAGGATGTGCAGGAGATGCATGTATGATGTAGGAAAGGTCAAAGTGAGTGACATATGCCTCAAAATGGGATAACTAGGGTTGGTATTCTAGATGTGAACTAATGTGTAATCATGGGGAGGAGTAGGATCATGATAAGTACAATTTCATATGCCCTCGAGGTATAACCAATCAGTGTTTGAATGAATAAGGAGTATTGTGCAATACCTAAAAATCACATAAAATCAAAAGAAAGAAAGAACTAAAAATATAAAATAAAACATTACTTGTACTTACCAAATAAGGCTGGTGGTGGAAGAAGTCAATGGCATGATCTATGAGGGAAATCCAAATCCAACTACAACCCTAACTCTTGCAAAGAAGGGAAATAAGTGATATCAAATCATACAATCTAGAATGACATTCACTAAGGCATCATCCCTAGTGTTCTCCCTATGAGGGACATGGATGAACTATATTTCATCAAAGAAGGAGATCAAATTACATGCCACCTTGAAGAGGGGGAGCAACTCAGAGCTAAAGATGACCCAGGCACTGGTGAGTTGAGACAAAACTAAAAGTGAGTTAGATATTAATTGCACATAACACACACCTAATTTTTGGCCATTGATCAAGGCACTAGTGGTTGTGTGATTCTCAGCTATATTGTTTGTCTCACTGGTAAGGAGGGAACTAGCTATAACAAGCTTGTAGTTATATGGGTCATCGATAATCCAAGTAGGAGTGGTGGGTCCTAAGTTTCCTTGATTATAGCCATCAATTTAGATCACCACTAAGAGGTGTACCATAATGGGCATCAAGGATACAAAAGGATGTTGTGTATTGATTATCTCAACATAAAATAAGATAAATAAATTATACAAGGGAGATAAAGAACACAATCAAGTCATAATTAAGGGGTGAATATCAACACTAACTATGGGATAAGGTGATCAAGGATGTCCATGAAAGGATGAAGACTGGTTGATGAAGACTAGATCAAGTCCTGTAGCAACCAAAATGATGAACCCACACTTATCAGAACCATAATGAAAGAGGGAGAGGGAGTCAATAGGGATTAGCTATAAATGAGACAAGAAACTACTGAATGAAAGAAGAAGAGAGATCAAATTCTATCCCAAGGTGTACCAAGGCAAGGAGTACATGGGCTTAATAGGCTAGAGGACCTAGGGTTCTATCAGACTAAAATGGTCCCAAAACACACCCAAGGAGGCCTCAAATAGATAAATGAACCCCACCATCACATCCATAATGGGCCAAAACCCCTAAAATGAAGGTTTGATCATTTTAGGAGCAATAATAGGATGAAATGGAGGTTGGGAGAGGGCAAAAAGAAGGCTCCAAGCCTAAGTCATGGCTTACTTGGGTAAACCCATCGCCTGGACCAATAACAAGTCATGTGAAACATGTCTTAGCCAACTACTAGGCCATAGCTCATCCCAAAAACCCACAGCCTGGGATAGAAATAGACAAAAATAGGCTCAAAGAGCTCAATAGGGCCTAAAACTTGCCCAGAAAGGAACGAGAGGGGGGACAACAAAAATAGTTATTGAGCTTATCAAAACATGTTTTTCTCATTCCAATATGTATATGACTAATATGTGGTCATGTTACTTTATTGTGTAAATGCAAGGAGGAGTCAGAGTGCTAGAGGTAGGAAAGGCACCTCAGTCGGTAGAACTGCCATTGTTGATATGCGATGGCCAACTGTGAGAGAGTGTCTCAATGCCAACCACAAAGAGAGGTGAGGAAGGCTAGTAGGAAGCCCATGATAGATGAAAACCAACTAGGTAAGGTCATATCAAGTCATAATCAATAATAACCACTAACCCACACCACCTATAGGAACAATAGAAAAGGAGAGAGGGAGTCAGTAGAGGACTAACTACCAACAAGCAGTAACCCAACCAACTAAAAGAAGCAAAAGTCTCTACTTCTATACTAAGGGGCATATAAAGAGCAGTACATAAGTCAAATGGTTATGGATACCCATAAGGTTTGATGATGGATTCCATGAGAGGGGCAATCCACTGAATGGGGGCTTGGGGAGGGTATTCTAGCAAGCTTTGAGGCTCACCAAAGCACCACAGGCCCAAGCACAAGCTTGCTTTCGAGGGTAGGCCACCACTTCACCCTAACTAGATTCCTACCCTTAAGGTAGGCCACTATTTAACTGACAAAAAGGCCAAATAATAGGGAAAATTTGAGACGGAGATGGAGCATTCATATCTTTAGGTTCACCAGTAATGATACAAAACACAAGAGTGTCAAAGGTGAGATCATTATTGGTGAACAAGACCTCTGAACCAAAATAAGTAAGAGGATGGTAGCATGTATGATGTATGAGGATGCACTTTTTGTAAACTCTCCTCTAATTAATTAGGTTGCATATTATACCATGGATGGAATAGCACTCAAGATTGAACTCAAGGACTCTAGCTATCTCCATGGGATATGCATTGAGAGAGTCGATACTACAATGGGAGAAATACAAAGAGAGTGAAAGCTCGACATTCAAGGAGACATCTCAAAAGAGGTCTTTAAGAAGGGAAGAGCCAACTTGGCATCATGGACCCAGAGAGGGAGTTGACTAATGCATGCCAAAATTGAAAGGAGTGAAAAATGGTCAATACTCAGCTAAATCATAATGTTCATCCTTAAGAAAATAAGACTTAGAAGCTAGGGGTGGTGGGATTTCGTTGAAACACCATGAGGAGATAACTAAAGCCTCACCTAAGGGATTTGTATTTTTTTACAATAGTGCCTAGGGATCTAAGTTAACCTCCATGGTATGAACCTCACCTTCATGAAAGAATTACACCATGCAAAATGTGGTTGACATGATGGCCTGCATGGCAGCAGTCCAGGGATGACGAATCATCATATCGTATGTAAGATCCAAGTCTAAAACATAAAAATCAATAATGACTATCTTGGGGGAAAAATTAACCTAGAGCTTCACATTTCCCACTGGTATAATTGTGTGATTGTTAAAAATAACATAATTATGGAAAGAATTGCAGAGCTTCTTCTAATGATCCCAATCTCATTGAACACACATACGGGCATGATATTCAATACAGCTCCTTCACCAATGATGCATCTCTTAACATGGAAATTGTTAATGGAGGTCTCAATATAGAGAGGGAACTAAGCCCTCTTTGTAAGAACCAAATCATCTGGAATAGAGGTAGGATCAAAATATAAGATGGGAGGATGAGGTTGCTCGGATTCATCAGAGTTAAACAATGCTTTGACATCATCTAGTAGCAGACCCTCAAGAAAGAGACCAAGATCATCAAAGATAAGGTTCCTTTACTCAGGAAAAAGTTGAATAACATCTCAAATAGAGATCCCAACTAAGAATCCATCTAACTCTTCTATGATGGATTAAGGACATTGTCAAGCCTCAGAAAGGAAGTTACATTGCAAGTTAAATATGACTTTGGGATTCCTTGTCCCTATGGGCTGAACAAGAGGCCCAACACCACTAATCTCTCCAATAGGGTTGATGACCCAACTCAAATGCATGTTAACAAAGCACTCATACCCAATAGAGGCTATGTCAATGGTAATAATGACCTTTCTACTCTCGCACTGGGTTTTCCTGCTTAGGTTAGCCTAGGAAGAGGAGTTAAAAGAGGTAAAATATCAAGAAGGGGAATGAGGGGCCTTAGCCTTTGATTTCTTATTTTTCTCCTTATCATGGTTAGGTAGAGGCTCCTTTAACACATTTAATTTATGATTGGGTTTTTCAAGTGGATAACTCTAAGATGGAGGTGAGGTTTACATACCAAACTTTTTGGTAGCACAATTGGTATCATTGTGCCCCTTCATCCATTAGAAGTTATAAAACTTGGTGGGGTCATAAGGAAACATCATCTATTATTTTGTTGTGTTTGATTCAAAAGCCTTCTTTTCATATGGCTTCTTGTTCAAAGCATTCACCTTACAATTGTCCTTATTCTCAAGAGGAGAATTAGTGACACCATCATCAGTCACATTATAATTATGATCATGCAAAGAAGATAAATTTTAGGTTGGCATGAGCCACATACCTACATGCACCTCAAAGACTTTTATATTCAAACACTCATTAATATCTTCATCATAGGAGATGGGCTCATGCTTCAGGACCTCAAGGTGAACCTCATGCCTCAATGCTGGCATGAACATGTCATAAAGTTGATCATCTAAGAACCTTATTCTACATGTATGAAAAGTTGAATGCCACCTACACACAAAATCAAAGTTTGACTTACCCTTGTCTTATGCCATGGAGATGAGTGATTGGATGCTAAGGTTCAAAGGTCTAGAGATATCAAAGTACTAGAGGAAGTCATCTAGAAGGAGTTAGAAATTAGAGAGATAATCTAGAGGTAGATTCTGAAACCAAACAAGAACTTCAGCTCAAAGAGAACAAATGAAGATCTTAAACATCATGTCTTCATCTTATTCCCAATCCATACATGCCATCATGAATGTTGTAATATTATCCATGAGACTAGAGTCCTAAGTCCCATTAAACTTAGGCAATTCAAAGATAGGAGTAGGAAGGGGAATACCATGCACCTAAGTGGCTAGAGGATTCCTATGGATATCGTCATAGGCATGGTTAATAGTGGGTTGGTGATGAACTCTAGGAGGGGGATCATGATGGTGATGATGTTGCCTATGATAATATACATCATCATAACATTGATTATAGAGAGGATAATGTCAAGACAACTCCTGATATGGGAGATGTTCATGCTAAAAATCATCTATACCATAAGGTGGGGAATAACAATGGGAAGGTTAATGTTCCCTATGAGGATGATGGGACGATGTGGCATACTCATGGAAATGGTCATGGTGACCTAAATCTCTATGATTCTAGTCACATGCCATCAAATGAGGGTCAACTTAAGGGTACTGATGCTCGAGATAGGCATATCATAGATCTCTAGTCCATAGGTGGTGATCAAAATCAGCATGCTCATATCAAACTCTAAAAGATGGGATAGGAGGATGGGAGGACTCTTCATGATGAATATGCCTCACCAAGTTGGAATACCTATGACCCATAACATGGACATGAGGGGGTTCTTTCTATAGAGTCTCCTACAAGAGAGAGGAGGGTAACTCATGTGAGAACTGGTCGAGGCATTCAAAACTAAATGGGTGCAAACTATGTCTCTAGAGGAAGCACGTTACCAACTCTTAGGGGGAGAAGAATGCACTTCATTCACCTGAATATGTCTACAAAAATAATCAATGATCACACATAGTTCATTAGGTCTCACTCATGTAAGGGGATCCTCATCACCTTGAATAGGTGAATGAGTCATCGCATGAGGCTGAAGGGAAACATCCTCAGATGAATGATGCTCAGACTAGTTAAAAGGGGAATGATTATGCTAGTTATATACCTATAAATATTATTTCCTTTGGAACATGAGAGGGTTTAGATCACCATGCTTAGTCGAGGGAACCTCTTGGATCTTGCAGTGTCTATGGCATTCCATTGTATCCATGGCTTGCTCAAGAGTGAGCTCAGGGAAAAGGCCTTGAATTTGACGGGATTGGTATCCCAATGATGGGAGGTTGTCCATGGATTCAATGAAACAAGATCAACATGGAAGATAATAGAAAAGGCATACCGATGGAGAACTAACAAGTAGAATAACATAAAACTAAAACAAGATAAAACAACTAAGGTGAGAGCCAAAACATAATTGAAAGCAAAACCTAATAGCTAATAGACAAGAATTGGCTAAGAGAGATCTAAATAGGATAGGACTAGAGTGAAATCATATGTGAGGACCCATCAGGCATGTTAAAATGTAGATCTAATAATCTGAATGGAAAAACTAGTGTTTGGTAAGGGGGTACATAGTGTACTTAAACAAACAACTAAAAGGCTAGAGGGCTCAAGGCTTTTAAGGGCTACATGAGATCTATAGTGGCTATCTGGTTTGTCAACTTGCACTAAGATATAGATAGATTTTTAAACTAGATTAGGGATAGCATGATCAATCACACAAAGGACATAGGTATCTCTAGTGGGTCTAACCATAGTAAAGCAAGGAGTTAAGACTAGAAAATGATTTACATACAAATTATGGAAATAACAATACTGAATAAAGAAAGCTAACAAACAATATGTAAACTTGGAAGCAAAGGCATTTTCAAGCCAAATGAAAGACATTTTAAGCAATAAAGATATTTTAAAGCAAGGGTTAAAGAGCATGCCTAATCTAAGTTTGAGCTAACTCTTTACTTTCAACACTATTATTTCCTAATAATGCAATTTTTTGATTTAGCAAGAGAGTAGATTGTTTATGCAAATTATATAAGTTGTTTTGAGCATGTAGGATCCTACTATGTAATGAAAAATGTTTCTAATGCAAACATAACATATAATAGAAGTTATTTCAAGCAATGAACATATTCTTAACCACATACAAATGCAAGAAACTTTAGAAACTATCCTAGATAATGCCCTAAATAAGCTAAATCACTAAATAATCAAACCCTAACATGTATACTATTGCAAACAAACAAGAATTTCACTTTGCATCACAAAGTGCCCTATATCAAACTCAAGAGAATTATGTAGAATTTCTACCAACCAATTATCCAAGATAGGAAGCAAGAGAGGAAGAGGATCAAGTTGTGTGTGAGATGAGTCCAGACCAAGAGCCAAAAGTTATGGAAAAGGTAAAGGAAAATCTATCAACCAAGAGAGAGACAATGTAAGGAACACAAAAATAGATGTAATGGAGTCTTGAGGGAGCTAGGAGAAACCCACAAACTTTAGGAACACTATAGAAAGCAATGTGAATCACCAAGATAAGTTATAGTATGGCAGGGCCTCCCCTTTCATAATGAAAGCTAAGTGTGCCAAGCATGAACCAAGAGAAATTCAAGAAGGCAACCAAGCTTTGAGTGTGATGATCAAGTGGGAATATTAGAGGAAAAATGTAGGAGAGAGAGAAGAGAGAGGCTCAAATGAATGAGAAAGTCACATATATCTCAACCCTAATCTATTAAACATCTAAAAACTAGTTGTCTCTAGTCATTTGGGCCCAAACAGGGGCCTTTTTTGCACTTTCTACCTAGGCCACAGATTTTATGAAGGAAACATGTAGTCTAGGCCATGACTTTCCTCCCTAAATCATGGATTGGGTCAAATGGCCACTCTGGGCGGTTAACAAGCCTCCAAAAGGGCCCTGGGAGGTGTCTAGAGTTCCTGTCTAGCATGCAAAAGGTATGAGATGTGTTGAGGATGTGTAATGGATGGATATATGATGTAGGAAAGGTAAAAGTGACTGGTAGATTCCTTAAATTAGGATAACTAGGGTTGATAGTCTGCATGTGAGCCAGTGTGTAATAATATGGAGTAGGGTCACATGAAGTATGATTACAAGTGCTAGTGAGAATGTTTGCATCATGACATTTCTTATGCATTTGGGATATACACATGATGATTTACACCCTTTGACCAAAATAGTCTGATCATTCGATGGAACCTCATAGTAGGGCATTGGTGAGATTGACTTACCTTTACAAGTTAGCCCGATACATGTGGTCACTACTTTCTCAATTATACCATACATGTTAGTATTTGATATGTTATTAGGATGACTTTGGATACATACACTCACACAATACCTTTTATAGTGCATGGGTGTGTTAACTACATTCATGCCAACAAGGTAATTACAATTTCTTAAATTCCATATGAACATTGATTCTTGCACAGTCCCTACATAGTCAAGCTTACTCCTCATTCACCCTACTATGCAGGGTGAATACCTCTCACCCAATCTTGCACACTCTTTTCTAAAAGTTTACTCATAGTCATATGCACAAGAATTGTACCATATCCTAGACTTTTGTGCACTAACCCTTGTGCACTCCACACTACACACTCATTATTGCACACACTATAGCTCACAGACTCACACACCACACAAGTTTTGCACTAGCTTGCCAACTTTCATGCTCTTCATAGCCCGTAGCCCTGCACACCTCATAGTCCCATGCTACAGCTTAATTTTATGCACCTATCTGACTCTTAAACTCCATAACACATCCATGTGTCACCTCACCTAGGCCATGTGCTTCAATGGGTTCACCAACCATCATCCAACCTAGAAGATGAATCGATGCAACTATCTTCTTAGTAACTGACATCAGTTGTAACTACTATTATATTATACTTGTATAAGTATCTAACATACACATCTAACCTAAGGTCAATTCCCCCATAGTCATATCATACATAGCATGCTCTATGTATCTACTCTATAAAACATGCACTGTAGTACATTATACCAATGTTCCCTATTATTTGTTAATGAATAGAAGTTGTGTTTTATGTAAGTAAGACTTCTACCCCATTTAATGGGTTTAGTTATTTATTTTTTGATTAGTTTTTCCCATTCATTTTACATAATTAAAACTCAATTATCCCCCACATGCTTGCAATTGGGCCCTATGGTGTGGATAATTGGTATAAGATCTAAAAAGCTCTATTCCTTTTTTTGTCTATAAACACGCAAGCACCACTACAAAAGGAAAGTTTGTCAATTGATTCTATTTTAGAATATCTAGAAGAACATTGTATTAAAAGTAAGATGGTTGACACCTAAAAATAACCTAAGGTAGCCTTTGAGGTACGAAAGCTCATTGTTGATGCACTAGATCACAATGCACTAAAATTTTTGGCCACTTCCATGAATTGATGGCACATCTTGATCTAACACCTTCTACCATACCTCCATAGTTCAATCAATAATGGTTTCAACAACAAACCCACTTCAAAGTTCAAGTCAATATTGACATCCCTCTATTCAAAGGTAAGGTCAACACTAAAGCATTAGATGCTTGGATTCGATAACTCAAAGCATACTTATCAGTTAATTATTTCATTGATGTTGAGAAGATCACCTTCATAGTATTGAAGATGTCCATACTAGTCATTCACTAGTGGGAGAGCTTAAGTGCACAATGCATGGAAGAGTGTGTCCAATTAAATCCTATAAGACTTTTTATCAATATGTTGAAGGAGGAATACTACCCTCTACACCACTCTAAAGATGAATACATCAAGTTCTAACAATTGCTCTAGTGAAAAGATCAATTCATGGAAGACTACACCAACATTTTTCATGACTACTTTGGATACCTATATGATAACTTGTACAAACAACATAAGGTGATGAAGTGCATCAATGGAATATCACCTTATATCTATGTGAAGATGGAGTTATTGACTTTTAACACTTTGGGGCAAGCATACCAATATGTTGTAAAGATCGAATCCAAGGCAAAAATGAATCAAAATGTCACCTCTTCATCCAACATAACATAAAAACAACCTAATGTTCACAAAACTCCACATTACAAGCTTCTGCATAGAAGGAATAACATACTTCTCACAAAGGAGAGAAATACCAAAAGATGGATCAACCCTCAAAGGCTCGAATACCTTCTACTTTAGATAAAAGAAAGAATAATAAGCCTAGTGATAAGTGGTGTCATCACCATCACTCATCCACTCATAATGATTCTAAATATCATGTGTAATAATCCTACTTGCATAATCTGCATTAGGACCCACATCGATGGATAACACTAATCTAGATGCCTCTTGTCTAAACACCAGCACCACTATGATTGATATCTCTAAAGAGTGTGAATGTCTCTTCCACACCAAGTTTTGGGTGAAGGGTTAGTCTCTCCACATCATCATTGATAGTGGTAGCTAGAAGAACATCGTCATGAAATCCATAGCTCAGTGCCTTAGTATTACCATTATTGTGCATCTAAATTCATACTCTTTAGGGTGGCTCCAACAAGGGAAAGATATACAAGTATGGTAGTAATGTACTTTTCATTATAAAGTGAAGACTATGGAGGATAATGTCATTTGTGACATCACACCTCTAGAGGTCTATGATATCCTACTCGAGAGATTGTATTTGTATGACTATGAAGCTACATATCAATCCAAGCCAAAACATTAGAATATTCACATACAAGATCACTTCTACAACCTGTTTGAATCAACATCAATGACCAAAGTCACCTTGGTCTTTACCAAGCAATGTCACAAGCTTATCTTGCATCCACCCTGATACACTTGTGTATTTGAAACTAAAACACACCTTGGTAATGCATAACACTCTCACATCATCACAATAAAAACTTGATAAGTTAATAAAGTAGAGTAGCAAAGTCTTCACAAAACCTAAAGGCCTTCCAACACACTATGCAATAAATCACCACATCAATTTGGATCCTAGATCCCCCTTTCTAAATAGCCCTCTCTATTATAAATCAAATTGGGATAATGATGAAGTCCAATGCCAGATTCAAGAGCTTCTTGATTGGGACAAGATCAGGCTTAACTCTTTGCTTTACAAGAGTTTGATAGTCCTCGCACCCAAGAAGAACAGGTCTTCGAAACTCTTCATAGACTATTATAAACTCAACAAAATTGCAATGAAAAATTAGTATCCACTACCATGCATTAATAACCTTATAGACCAACTCTGAGGTACATAATACTTCGCCAAGATTGAGTTCAAGTCAAGTTACCATTAAGTTCTGGTTTATCCTAAAGATGTTTGGAAGATAGCATTCAAGACTCAGGAAGGATTGTATGAATGGTTGGACATGCCTTTTGGCCTTACCAATGCACTAGGCACTTTTATGCACTTGATGGATTATTTACTTAGGTCATTCCTAAACTCCATCATCATCTACTTGGATGACATTCTCATATTCATCAAGACTTGGGAGGAACATATGGATCACATCTCATGTGTCTTAAACACTTTGTGCTAACACAAGTTGCAATATAACTTAACAAAGTGTACATTTGGCACCACATAGATTTGATAGTTGGGCTACATCATTGATCACACCAATATTAGAGTAGATCTAGAGAAGATTAAAGTGATCCAAGATTGGCCTACTCCATGCAATCTCATAGAATTGAGGAGTTTTCTTGGACTTGTTAACTTCTACCAAAGGTTCGTCCTTATTTCTCACACATTTTTTGGGCTCTTAGCTAGTTCACATGTGCCAAAGCCAAGTTTAAATGGACATATATGCAATAACATGCTTTTGAGGCACTCAAACAATGCCTATGCATAACACCTATTCTTGCAATACTCAACATTATGTAGACATTTGAAATACACATTCATGCATCTAACTATGAACTTAATACAATACTTATATAGCATGGGCATCTGGTCGCATACCACTCCAAGATGTTCAACAACATGGTCCAAAGGTAATCCACCTATGAGAAAGAACTGTATGTTATTGTACAAGTAATTAAGTAATGGTAACGCCACATTCTTGGGAAGGAGATTGTTATTCATTCAGACCATAAATCACTTTAATTACTACAGTAGCAAAACAAGCTAGAAAATGTGTACCACATGAAATGGATGACTTACTTGCAATAGTTCCATATCATCATCAAGCATAAGAAAGAGAAGGACAATAAGGTGGTAAATTACCTTAGTCGATAGTTAGTTCACGCACTCATCATAATGCTTGACACATGTAGCCATAGTTTTACAAAGTGGTTTCCTCTTTACTTAGTTGATTAGGTCTTCATAACAACTTACACATCCTTACACAAGTTAATCAAGTGAAGGATTTATATTTATTTGACTAGCTTCTCTACAATCTTAAACATCTTTGTGTTTCCTCTAGTGCACTTTGTCAACAACTCGACTGAGAGGCACACTACACTAAAACATCACGACACTTCGATGTGAAAAAGACTCTAACCATATTATAGTTGCACTTCTACTAGCTACACATGTGCACAAATATGGAGTGCCACATTAAGTCTTACATTCCTTGTTACATCTCCAAGCCCATGAATAGGAAGCTCGGACTTTACACACCTCTACAGGTTTCATCTAGACCATGAGAATCTATCAACATATATTTCATGACTAGATTGCTTATGACAAGATGATAACATGATGTTGTGTTTGTTGTAGTGGACAAGTTTTCCAAGATGGCCATCATGGTCACATGCAAAAAATACATTGACACAGCTAGCACTGTGTAGGCATCCTTTAATCATGTTTATGTTCAATTTGGGTTACCCACATCCATCATAGTTGACTATGATACACAATTTATGAGTTATTTTTGGCAATTATTGTGGGAATTTATGCGTATACAAGTAGATCGGTCGATGGATTTTCATCCTTAAACAAATGGGCAAATTGAAGTGATCAATCACATAATTATTCATCTTTTATGAATGTACAAATGCACACATACTTTCACCTATGATGATAATCTCTTATACATTTAACACACCTACAACTGGGCTCTTCACAGTTCTACTGGCCGCAGATCATTATAGACATGTCTTGGGTTTCAATGTTTGACACCTCTAAATATCTCCTACCATGCACCATCAAGTAATGAGTCACACACATAGAAATGAGAAGCAAAAAAAGCTAAGAAATTCTATGCCACATCCAATTTATTCACTAGCAGGTTCAGTAGATTCTCTATCGCACTCAAGCTAAGTATAAGGAGAAGCATGACTCACATCGCACACCTCATACATTCTGAGTTAGCGATAAAGTTTGGTTATAACTTCAAATGGAGTATTTCAAAGGTACACACTAGAAGATCAAGCCTCTACGATATGTTCCTTACACCATTTTGTGCATAATTGGTGAGAATTCCTTCATTCTTGATCTACCTCAGTACTTAGGCATGCACCTAGTCTTCAACATGGAGCTTTTGAAGCCTTACACTTTGTTACTTCTTGATTTAGTAGTGATGCAACATCTTTTTTATTTGGATCCTGAACACTTGTGTCCTACAGAGAAGGACCAAATTATCGAAGTGACAGACACATGCACCTATTATGGCACACAAACTTTTTGAGTGGTCAAAGTTGGGCAATATGCTAATCATGACAAGTGGTATACTTCACAACAAATTTAGGTGTAGTTTATGCAACTACATAACAACATAATGAAGACCATTGCTTTTTAATAAAGGGTGAATGATCTGTGTGTAGTCCCTACATAGCCAAGCTTACTCCTCATTTGCTCTACTACATAGGGTACACATCTCTAACCCAATCTTATGCACTCCTTACCTAAATTTTGCTCATAGTCATATGCATAATTCCTATGCCATATCATAAACTTCTATGCAATAACCCTTATGCACTCCACACTATGCACTCATTACTATGTAGATCATAGCTTGTAGACTCGTGTTCTGCATGAGTTCTACACCAGATCACTGACATTTACACTCCTTGTAGTTTAAACTTTATGTGCTTCATAGTCTTGTGCCAAAACTTAGTTCCATGTGCCTAGATGACTCTTGGACTCCAAAACACATCTACATGTTGCCTCACCTCAACCACGTGCTTCAAATGGTTTACCAACTATCATCTAGCCTGAAAGATGAATTGATGCAACTATCTTCTTGGTAACTAGCAGTGGTTGTGTTGGCATGTTGTTGTCATTAATGTTAAAAGGGTACATCGTACAAAGGCATAATGGTCATTGATGTCAAATATGTATCATATCAATATTGTACTGTCAAGGTTGATGTCAAGAGTGGCTAAGGACGTATGGTATTATGTGATATGTCAAGGCACATAAGAGTGTTGCATTAAAGAGAATTGTCATGAGTGGTGTGAGCATAAAAGGTACAAGTCATAAAATATGTTTGTAAATAACTAATGTCTACATAAGAAGCCATGTGACAAGATGCATTTGAAGGCAAATAATGTCTTATGGTTGCATGAAGGCACGATTCAAAGGTGTTCAGGTGCATGGAAAATAAACATATGATGTTTGGTCATGTGGTTTTAAGTTTGTATGAGGCTGTGGAAGATTGTTGTCATCAAAAAGAGAATGGTGCACTGGTATGAGTGAGGTATAATGTCTTATATATTCTTGGTTGATGTTTTGTTGAGGTCATGACATGGAAGGAACATGTCAAGACATCAAGTGCTTAAGTAGTATAAGCCTAGTCATGGCATGAAAAGACCTTATGAGAAGGTTTGAGCATGGTGGCTTGGTGAGATGAGTGAACACAGGAATGAGTGGTTTTATGAGGTTGTTTGAGCATGTATGTGAGGCATTGAAACACTCATGAGAGTTTTAGGATGAGCCTATAGGGTTAGGACCTTCAGTCTAGGTCTGCATCTAGACCTCTCTTAAACCTTGCCTGGCCTAATGTGGTATCATGATCTATTGTCAAGGCATGTGAAGGATGTATGGTAGTGTTTTAGCATGAGATAGGTTGTTGAGCATGACAATGAGGTGTTGAGAGCATGGAAAGAGGCATGAAGGTCAGTTTTAAGGCCTAATGTGCTTTATAGGTCAAAATCTAGAGAGCAAAGAGAGAGAGTGTGGCCTAATGAAGGGTCATGATCAGGTTTCAAGGTTTTTGAGCTCATGTAAGCATTTTAAAAGGTGAGATATGTTTTTTCAAGTTTGTTCATGTAGTTTGAGGTTCTAGTTTGAACTCGAGTGCTCAGAATGAAGGGTTCTCAACTCAAGAAGGATTTTTTTGTGCTCATCAACTCTTTAAAACTTTGCATGGGAACTTAAGAAGTTAGTGTTAGATGGGGAATAGTCCTAGCTCAAAATTCCAAGCATTATTTTTTGGATTAAGGGGCTATGTTTTATGAATGATCATTAAGAGTGAAAACATGTTTAAACCCTCTTAGAACCCTAATGAAGACCCGATGTTGATTATATATTGATCAAAATTACTTAGGATGGATTGAATTTATTAGGTAATCTATTTTATCTTATAGTGGGATCTCCTAGGTACCTCTAGGTGGTATTGGTTAGAGAGAGGAGATAGAAAATGTTGAGTTACAAGCTTGTTTCTAAAGAAGTTACTATAGAAGTCAAAAGTTGCATTAGACAAAATAAGAAAATAGATGGAGGAATAAGTTAGAGACTCGCATTTCATGTACATGAATATTTTTGTATAGTTTCTATCCCTCAAATGTGATAAACTGATCATCTAAGTTAACTAGTCGTTAATAGGCCTATTGGTATAAACAGTGAAAAACCCAAGCAACAGTGAGAAGATGAATTGGAATATGTTTTCATGATAATGATGAAACCAAGTGCATAAATATGTTTTTTATGACTTTTAAGACATTTTCATGTTTGGTATAAGTTTTTGAGGTCATTAAATATGGTGAAAAAATTGCTCATAAGTTGACCTGTCTGTTTCGGATAAGACAATGGGATATAAGGTCATGAGATTGGTCTTCAAGACTAATATTTGCCATTATAATATATGAAATTTATATATGAGGATGGTTTGGAGATATCATAAGACCATATACATGCATCGTAAATCATGAAAAGTGTCTATACAGGGGTTGGAAGTCTGAGTCACCATGACTGGTCTTTAAGGTAAATTGGTAGTTCTGAGTAAGCAAGTTGTAGTGATGAGTTTGAGGCTCTATGCCTTGAGTTGAAGTTTTTAATGAATATGGTGATATTTTTTAGGTCATTTAGTTTCTATATAAGTTATTTATTATCATGGTTGTGTGTCTAAATTATGTGTTATCTTTAGTTGTTTAAGATATACGTTTCTGTGTGATAAAAGGCCTAATGTGAACAATGCTAATGGAATATTTCAAGTGGTGGTTGAACCTAAAAAGTGTCATTGTGATTATAATATGTTGGATAAGACCTATTTTATTATTTTATTAAAATTTTGTGTCATTTATATAGGTGTGAAGTGTTCCAAGGGGTCATAAGGTAAACATGTTCTAAAGTAGGCCTAATGGAATTAGGTCTTTATATGACCTAAAGAAGGATTTGGTCTATTTGAGTTATGTCCAACCTAATATAATGATTTATTATTAATTTTAACATGTCCTAAGACCTATTATGTGGCTAATTTAAGTGTTCAAGTGTGTGTGTCAGACTAAGAGGTGTATGACCAAGAGGTTTCTATAAGAACAAGACTTTTTAGGCTTAATTGGTGTGTTAGTGGATTGGATTGAGGAGCGAATGAGATACAAGATTCTTGAGTGGAAGGAGATCTTATATACCATAAAAAGAGAGTATAGATACTATCATGAATATCAAATATAAGTTTTGAGTATGAAGATCAAGGTTGTATGACCTAATTAATCTTGAAGATACCTAGCTGAGCAAAGAAGTCTAGAAGGCAGTTTGAGAGGGATAAGAGAGTGAAGAGATAAAGAAGGTGATCATCATATATTGTATGAGAAACATAGTGTTCTAAAGGTGATCAAATCAATTATGTGGTTAAGCTGGTGTTGAGTTATTTAGGGGGTTGGTGCCTCCTTGTAAGTGGGTGCTTAGTTGGTTGGGGTTGGTGCTTCATGTGGAGTTAGTGCTTCAATAAATTTGGTTTTTATCTTATAGGATTGTATTCTATTTGTAGAGATCAGTGGTTTCTCTTCCCCTTGAATGTTTCACACATATGTGATGTGTTATTATTTTTAATGTTCACATGTATGGTTGCTTATGCTTTGATTGATCTATATGTTTGTATAAATGGCTCATGAATGTTAAGTGGAATTGAATAAATATTTTGAAGACTGATTCAGCCCCCCCTCTCAATCATTTTGCTTCAAATAATTAGTATTATATCCTAGTCCTTTGAAGCAAGCCTAACAGATTGAAGGTGATCATAAGAAGCACAAGACGTCTAGTGATAAAAAAGAAGATAACATGTATGATGAAGAAGTCTACTATGATATTGAAGGAGTAGCTAAAGTTAATCTTGAGGAAGAATTGGTGAGTACTTTAGAGGATTTGAAGTTCCAAAGAAGGAAGAATTAGAAACTAAGATCATTGGTTAAGACTTATGAGTATCAAATGAATTTCTTTGAAGAAGACTAAGCATCAACACCAATGAACATGAGGAGATCATCAAATAGCTAGAAACTCATATTGAAATTGTCACTATAAATCTTAAGACCAATGAAGAAGAATGCATCAAGTTTGAAACAAAATAGAGTCCTTAAAGGTAGAATTGGATTAGGCATCAGTTAATTTAAAGACACATCAGAGATTTGAGAAGAGTACTAAAGTTTTTAGTGATATTTTGAGTAGTCAAAGGCATCCACATGACAAAACAGGTCTTAGGTTCAAGGAAGATCAAAAAGAGAACAAGGAGAGTCAGACCTCAAAGACCTATGCAAAAACTTTCAAATCTAAGACTCAAAGTGATCATCATCAAGATAAGAGTACAACATGAAAGCCAACATGAAGATACCAATCAAGTAGCCCAATGCAATAAGGTATTCCAATTATTTAAATGGTTATTATTTTGTTTATCATAACTTTGGTTATAGAGCAAAAGATTGTAGAATGGTCTCAAGGAATGAGTTATCATAGGAACATGGGAGAATGAATGATCAATCAAGAGGTATGTACATAAATGTTGTTTGTTACAGTTGTGATAATATAGGACACATTGCAAGATTTTGTCCTGATGGATTTAGAAGGCCCTCAAGACTTAAAAAGGTATATGGAGCTCTTAGAGTGCATGATAAGGGTCAAACATTGGTATGGAAGCCAAAGAAAGTCAAGACTGATCATATTGATCCCAATGGTCAAGATGGATTATTTGCTAAGATAGATCAATGATCATAAGTGAAGGAATGTCAAGAACACTTGTTATCTTCATGTGTTGACAAGGCAGTCAAAGAGAAGAAGAAGGATGACAAGATGGATGAGTCAAATGCTTCAGTCAAGCTTAAGTGGATTCTAAAGAGGGACTATCAGTCTCATGATTGCAAGGTAACTAAGGAAAGGGGTTTGGAGATCTAGGAATCTCTTGAGTTCATGGAGTTTTGAGAGCCCTATGGAAAGGGGTGACTCCATTAGGCCTCATAAAGACACTCTTTTATATGTAGAAACATGAGGTTGCAGTCAAAAAAGGACTCATCTTGAGAGGATTTCATGTTGTTTGTGTTGAAAGATATAAGTTGTGTGTCTATGACAAGGTGAAAAGAGTTTTGGCATTGATTATGGGGATTAGTTCATAATGAGTCACGGTATGCAATGCAAGTCTAAGCACAAGATTGTGTCTAGAGACATATGGAAAATGGATTGGTCTACAAGAGAAATATGACCATAGAGACAAGTTGAAAGTTGTTGATAGAGTTGGAAGTGCGATGAAAGGTTGTGTGTAACTAATTTGTATTTGAGAGATGCTTGAAGGATGTTAAGAAAGGTCAGTGAGTTTTGATGACTCATATGATGAGCACAAGCTATGAAGACAAAGGGGGAGCATGTTTGTATAATGCTTCATAAACTCTATGATATTGTTACTCAGAAAGGGAGAATTAGCCTATTTAGATATATTTCTAAGAGTGGCTTCCATCTTATTACTCAAGAAGAGAGTATGGTGTTATGGGGAGATTTGTAGCTCTTTGTTGTTCATTGAAATTTAGGTTCAAGGATTAGATGGCAATTTGTAGAAGACCCTTTATCATTCATGTCAAAATGAGGAGAATGAGAAGATGGGAAAAGTATCATTCTGAAGTGATTTCATTTGTGTAGTGTCTTTTCCATCAATGTGTTTGCCATCAATGACAAAGGGGGAGTTTGTTGGCATGTTGTTGCCATTGATGTCAAAAGGGTGCATAATGTAAAGGCATAATGGTCATTGATGTCAAAGATGTATCATATCAAGATGGTATTTTCAAGGTTGATGTCAAATTGACTAAGGACATATGGTAGTATGTGATATGCCAAGGCACATAAGAGTGTTACATTGATGAGAATTGTCATGAGTGGTGTGAGCATGGAAGGTACAAGTCATGAAAAATGTTTGAAGACAACTAATGTCTGCATAGGAAGCCATGTGATAAGATGCATTTGAATGCAAGATATAATTTTAAGGAAAGAGAGAATTTGAATGTAGATAATGTCTTGTGGTTGCATGAAGGCATAGGTCAAAGGTGTTCAGGTGCATGGAAGAGAGATGTCAAGTCATATGATGATTGGTCATGTATTTTTAAATCTGTATGAGGTTGTAGAATATTGTTGTCATCATAAAGAAAATGGTGCAGTGATATGAGTGAGGTGTAATGTCTTATATATGCTTGGTTGATTTTTTTTGAGGTCATGACATGGAAAGAATAGGTCAAGGCATCAAGTGCTTAACTAGTTTAAGCCTAGTCATGGCATGAAGAGACCTTGTGAGAAGGTTTGAGCATGGTGGCTTGGGGAGATGAGTGCACACAAGCATGGGTGGTTGTATGAGGTTGTTTGAGCATGTGTGTGAGGCATTGGAACACTCATGAGAGTTTTAGGATGAGATTATAGGGGTAGGACCTGTTGGGGTTCTAGATTTGTACCCTAGCTGAGAAGGGGATTGTTCAGATCTTCCTACTCAAATCTAGTCCAACATGGGACTGATCCTAAGCTATGGGTATCCTAGAAGTGGATCAGACCTCTGGAGAAGGCCAAATTCTTTATGGATCTATCACTTACACTAAACATAAACTAGCACCTACTTGGAAAGGGGAGAGATAATTGACAAAACTTATAAAAACATGTAAAAAAATAGTGATACACCAATGATTTGATCGCTCTAACTCACACAAAACACACTATGAGACACTTTTTAGACCAAATAACATCAATCTCACTTAAATATTTCAAAACAAGGCATTAATCAGTTTTTAAACTAGCAAGAGAGTGCAAATATCCACTTTCAAACTAGACAATAAACTATAGATTGCGCTTATAATGACCTATGAGACTATCAAGCTTTTCTTAAAGGTGATAAAATCTCAGACATAAGTGAGGAACATGTATTCACTCAACAATAGTGCATGAATTCATAATACACACTTCAATCTGGCTTAGAAAATGATGGAATTCAGTCTTTATTGCATCAAAGAGGTGTCACAGTACAAATTTTGGCAGAGTATGGTCATACCAAAAAGAGGGATAGATGATGATTTTAAGGCTTAGAAGCCTGCATTTATATAAAAAGGAGAGAGAGAGAACTATGCATTAGAAAAGGCCCAATGGCTTCTGATGGATTAGTACCAATTTGAGGATGATGTTGAGTCAAGTTCTTATCAAGAAGGCACAATTTCAAAGGCCTTGTAAAATAATTGAATGCTCACTACTCTTATCCAACCACCAAATATTTTCTTGGAACTCCATGATATCATCTAACGATCTGTTGATAAGGATCATGTCTTGGAATTGGCATAAATGTACCACATCTGCATTAGGTGGCCATCTGAACCTGAAAATGTGAACCATGATGAAACAAGACACAGGTCCACTATATATGAAAACCAATATTAGACCATTGGTTTTCACCCAGTCATTGGTCTAGTCTTATCTTCTGTATTAGACCCAAAGGATCTATTTCACCTATATGGAGCTTTATTGATGATGTTTAGTCTCTGAATTGTGGCCCTAGTTCAACAATGGTTTACCTTAAAGCTTGGCTCTTCTGCATTTGCTTTGCCTCAGTCCAAAATAACCTCTTTGAATTTTGTCAAAAATGTCTCAAACTCATTCTCGCTTATTGGCTTTCAATTGCCAAATCAAACTATCTACATCATGCCTAACTATCTTTATGCTTATTGGTTTCGTAGATCCTTTTGACTTATTGACTCCATGCACATTGTTAGATCTGGATGTACGAATGCATGTGAGTCTTCGATCTTATGCTAGGACCCACTGACTTTGGGCACTTGTCCTCTTTGTATTTATCATTAAGATCTTCTAACCCTTTTTGACTTGTATCACTCCATTGATCTTGATGTGCATGAATGCTTATGAGAAGTTGATCTTCTGCCAATTGAATGTGCTTTTTCCACTTATCCTTGACTCATTAGCTCTTTGGATTCACTGACCTCTTTGACTCACGCATGCCATTCGATCAAGATGCATAAGTTCATGTGCACCATAGATCTCCCTGGTACCACTTTCTTGTTAGTTCTTTCACTCTATCGTATCATTTGTACGATTAAGTGTGAGTCCTTAATTTAACTTAGAACCATCCCTTTGTCAGTGATTTTGCTTCATTGGATCTTAGCTTGATTATCTTGCAGCATTATATTATATCCAACTTGTAGGTCTTTAAAGGCTTTAACCTAGGGACATTTTGACTTGGTTGACTTAGTGCAGATCATTAAATCTTATGTGTTAGTATGAGGGTTCCCATGGACCATTAGATCTCGACCAACTTCAAACCTTTTAAGGGCCTTTTGAACCCAAATAGTTACTTACCCTGATTAAAATTAATGTTCATGCTAAAATTGATGTCCATGCAGACGTATTTAACATTTTGAAGACTGTACAATTTAAGCTCGTATGGATTTCCACTCGATCTTCATTTTGACTCTCGTGTGATTGTCATTCATTATTTGATCAACTTTGACAATTTACATCTTGAAGCGTAGGAATCATGGAGGAGCCAAATTTGATAGAGATGTTCATGATGTCAAAAGGAACCAACCCAATTGACCTACTGGTCTCAAAATCCTTCCGAGTGAAGATATAAAATATATGAGTTGACTGGTTCATATCTAGTTCACATGACATCCTGGCAATGTTCGAGCTCAAATGACTAAGTATGGAAATCTTAGTGAAAACTAACTGAGGAGACAACTTTGCCTATGCATAACTTCCTTCATGCTTAGGCAAATGATCTAAAACTTAGCGTGTATCAACTAGGGACCAAGTTGGACAAACCCATGTGATCACTTTTTCTTGAGACTGCCACATGTGTGAGATATGACCTCTACAAATTGCCTATTTAGACTTTCTATTACTTCCACTAAATTCTTAGACTAGGAAAAATTTGGTATGTAGACCAAAATTGGTCAATAGGACCTTTAGTCTAGGTCTGCATCTAAACCTCTCTTAAACCATGTCTGGCCTAATGAGGTATCATGATCTATTATCAAGGCATGTGAAGGATGTATGGTAGTGTTTTAGCATGAGAGAGGTTGTTGAGAATGACAGTGAGGTGTTGAGAGCATGGAAAGAGGCATGAAGGTCAGTTTTAAGGCCTAATATGGTTTACAAGTCAAGGTCTAGAGAACAAAGAGAGAGATTGTGGCCTAGTGAAGGGTCATGATCATATTTCAAGGTGTTTTATCTTATGTAAGTATTTTTAGAGGCGAGGTATGTTGTTTCAAGTTTGTTCATGAAGTTTGAGGTTCTAGTTTGAAGGACAAAGCGTGAAAAGTTTTTTGGAGGTCTCTCGAGTGCTCAAAATGAAGGGTTTTCAACCCAAAAAGGATTTTATTATGCTCATCAGCTCGTAAAATATTTTAATGGGAACCTAAGAAGTTCATGGTAGATGGGGAAGGGTCTTAGATCAAAATTATAGGCATTAGTTTTTTGATTGAGGGGTTATGCTTTATGAATGATCGTTAAGAGTGGAAATAGGTTTAAATCCTCTTAGAACCCTAATGAAGACCCAATGTTGAAGATGTTAATTAAAATTGCTTAGGATGGATTTAATTTTTTAGGTAATCTATTGGATCTTATAGTGGACTCTCCTAGGTACATCTAGGTGGTATTGGTTAGAGAGATGAGAGAGAAAATGTTAAGTTACAAGGTTGTTTCTAAAGTTGCTATAAAAGTCAAAAGTTTAATTAGACATAGTAAGAAAATGGATGATGGAAGAAGGTAGAGACTCATATTTAATGTCCATGAAGTTTTTTGTATAGGTTATATCCCTCAATTGTGCTAAACTGGTCATCCAAGTTAGTTAGTCGCTAACAGGTCTAGTGGTGCAAACAATGAAAAACCCAGGCAATAGTGAGAAGATGAATTGGAATATGTTTTCATGATATAATGATGAAACCAAGTGCATAAAGATGTTTTTTAGGACTTATAATACATGTTCATGTTTTGTATAATTGAATATGGTGAAAAAGTTGTTCACAAGTTGACCTGTCTGGGTCAGATAAGATAGTGAGATATAAGGTCATGAGATTAGTCTGCAAGACCAATATTTTCCATTAGACCACATGATATTTCTATTTGAGGATGGTATATAGATCTCATATGACCATTTACATGCATTAGAAGTCATGAAAAGTGTCTATATAGGTGTTGGAAGTTTGAGTCACCGTGACTGGTCTTTAAGGTAAACTCTGACAGTTCTGAGTAAGTTATAGTGACGAGTTTGAGGCTCTATGCCTTGAGTTGAAGTGTTTAATGCTGAATATGGTGATATTATCGAGGTCATGTAGGTTTTTTATAAGTAATTTATTGTCATGGTTATGTTTTTAAATGATGTGTTAACTTTAGTTGTTCAAGACAGACTTTTTTGTGTGTTCAAAGCCCTGATGTGAATATTGCTAATGGAGTGTTTCAAGTGGTGGTTATACCTAAAAAGTGTCATGGTGATTATAAGATGTTGACTAATGCCTATTTGATTTTTGTATGACAATTTTATGTTGTGTAAGAGGTGTAGAGTGTTCCAAGGGGTCATAAGGTAAACGTGTTCTAAAGTAGGCCTAATGGAATTAGGTTTCCATGTGACCTAAAGAAGGATTTGGTCTATTTGAGTTATGGACGACCTAAAGTAATGATTGATTCTTACTTGTAATGTGTCCTAAGGCTTGTAATGTGGCCAATATAAGTGGGCAAGTGTGTGTGTTTGAACAAGAGGTGTATGAGTAAGAAGCTTGTATAAGAACAAGGCTTTTTAGGCCTAATTTGTGTGTTAGTGGATTGGATTGATGAGCGAATGAGATAGAAGATCCTTGAATTGAAGGAGGGATTATAGACCATTAGAAGAGAGTAAAGAGACTATCATGAATATATAATAGAAGGTTTGAGTATGAATATCAAGGTCATATAGCCTAATCAGTCTTGAAGAGACCTAGTTGATTGAAGAGGTCTAGAAGGCAGTTTGAGAATGATAAGAGAGTGAAGAGCTAAAGAAGGTGATCATCATCTATTGTGTGAGAAACATAGTGTTCTAAAGGTGATCAAATCAATTAGGAGATTGAGTTGGTGCTCAATCATCTAAGGGGTTGGTGCCTCCTTGTAAGTGGGTGTTTGCTAAAGCCTAGTCAAGTGGGTGTTTGGCTAGTTGGGGTTGGTGCTTCATGTGGATTCGGTGCTTCACTAAATTTGATTTTTGTATTATAGGACTGTAGTCTATTTATAGATATCAGTGGGTTTTCTTCCTCTTGATAGATTCCCACATATGTGATGTGTTCTTGTATTTCATGTTCATATGTATGGTTGATTGTGTTTTGATTGATCTATATGTTTGTATGAATGGCTTATGAATGTTAAGTGGAATTAAATGAATGTTTTGAAGACTAATTCACCCCAACTCAGTCATTATGCTTCCAATAGGTTGTAACTGCTCTTTTATTCTAATTGTATAAGTATGTAATATACACATCTGGCCTAAGGTTGATGCCCCACACAGTCATAACACATATAGCATGCTCCATGTATTTACTCTATAAAACATGTACTATAGCACATTGTACCAATTTTACCTATTCTCTGTTAATGAATTAAAGTTACATTTCATGAAAGTAAGACTTCTACTCTATTTAATATGTTTAGTTGTTTATTTTTGAATTAGCTTTGCCCATTCACTCTGCACAATCAAAACTCGATTGTCCCCCACACGCTTGGTCCTGGGTCCCATGGTGCAAATCAAACATCCACTTTAACAAAAAAAGTTTATACTCAGGCAATTAATTATCAAACCTACTAAGGTTAATCCTTCGCAAAAGGGTAAACAACAAGCAATCCCTTTCCTAGGTGGCCAATACTTGAGAAACCATTGCATCAGAGATACATAATGGATTCCACAAAATCCTTATCTATTACTACACACCATATGTAGAAACTAAACATGTTCCTATTTTTGCTATTCCAAGGAAGCCACATAACACTCAATGATGGGTTCCACAAACCCCCATTACTTCTATTGTTGCTTCATGACCACTGAGTCCTATTATACATATATAGACCATCATAAATCCTACAATACCAGATATTACACCTATACATGTTCCTTGGCAATACCACTAGTTTATAACATCATGTTTCGAGTTGGTAGATGGCATATCATTTTATTATATATACACATAAATATTTCATGTATCTTTTGAGTGTGATACAAACATATCTAGACACATGATATATGCACATACAGATGTTAGTTCTTCCCTCTACTCACGTTATTTGTATGTTGGGGGCATAGTTTTTTTTATCATGATACACCCTTGTTACATTATTATATGATAATTTCCATTATCATGTTTGGAACTTATGTACTTACACATGCCTTTATTCGTGTTTGGATATTTCACAATGTACTTGATATGGTATGTACTTAATATTTTTTTCTAACACATATATTTAGGGACTAATATGACATGCTTATGATTCCATGCTTTCCTTTTTGTACTTCCTTGAGCGCATTCCTTATTTATTATTGTCTCACTTTGTATTATTTTGTTTGAGAATTTGAATATGCTCCATTGCTCATGGCTCTCGTGCCTATGTTTGCCTATTTTGACATTAGAATATGCCATTTTTGTTGTATGTGGACATTTGAACATGTCATCCTATGCCTCGTAGACATTTGACCAAGTCATGTCCCTTCGATTATGTGATATTTGAACATGTCCCTTGTATGCAATCTCTTTGGACCATTACCTTTTGTATTTATTTTGAACACTCTTATGTGTGTGCTTGATTGCTTACTAAGCTTGTATTATTGCTTTCTAGATGTTGTCATGATTAACATCATGCATCTTGGGACTTGATGTGATCACATACTATGTTCATCGTTGTTATATTTGCCTAGACATGCTACTCTTATATGTTATATGATCCATATATAGATTATACAATTGTTTTATCTTTTTGAGGTAAGGTAACTACCAGTTTATACTTCCCCTCACCTCAAGGGGGCATATTAATGGGGGCATGTCATAGAGGCATGGCTTCCACACCTTCACAATTTCAAATTTTCAACGAGGGCATGCCAAAATGGCATGACCTCCACACTTATTCAGTACTCAAAATTTTCATATTACAATGGGGGCGTGTTACAAAAATGTGTTCTCCACACTTACACCAGTTCTCAAATTCTTTAGATTCAGTGGGGACATATCATGAGAACATGTATTCCACACTTACAAAATTGGATTTTTTTTACAATTATATGATTTAAATACTTATTTGTGGCAATATTATATACATTGGTACCATTATTATATCCATGCTTTAACTTGAGACATATATGAGGTGCATATTCCATGCAAAGGATGCCTGAAATTACAAAATCAACCAACTTTCAAATTTCAAATACTAATATGGATTGTTATCATGCTCGGGATGGACTTCTACAAACTTTATTGAGCCAATCTACCACAATAGTTGGGTCACATTTTGGCAAGGTTGAGGTGATTAAATCACTCAATCTTACCAAGTTTATAAGTTAGACTTGAATGAATCATCTAGCTTCACTAGATATATAGTGTGATTTTATTGTATCACTCACACTCGCTAGGTTATAAGTATGATTGGGTTGCATGATTTAGATATGCTCAATAACTATGTGGCAACTCACCTTTTCATAAAGGTTGGGGGCATGTTGTCCTCCAATCTATCTCTATATATATGCACTTGTAGGTTTGAAAATTATCCTAATATTAACTCCAAGGCTTCACAATAAAGCATCTCTTCAAATCAAATTGTTGAAAGGCGAGATGGTTGCATCGATAGCAGGTGTACTCCTAACCTTGCTTTCTTTACTTTCAAACATTTAAAATTATTTTAATTTTAGATTATATGTATTGATTATATACTATAACATGCTTTTGGTTGCTAGTCAGTCACTAACAAAGCACTCAAGTTGGACTCATGCAAAGGCAAGGTGTGTTATACACCCCCAGGTATGCATTTATTTCTTTTAAACTAATAATTTCATTACTAAATTAAAGTGGGGGAAAATGTAGACATTAAATATGAATTATATAACACCTCAATCTTGTACACTTAAACAATACTTACCATGGTTGCACCCTTCAGTTCTAAGACCTTTTTGTTGCTGAAAGGCTCACGTTCACTATCTCTTTGTGCCAAATTACTTATCTCTTAATTTGACCACTGTTATTCTAATGTCCAAGCCTTTTATACTATGTAAAATGCTCTAAACCTGATCATTATCATTCTCTACAAGTGTTGGACCTTTACCTATTTTCTAGCTTCTTGGGCACTTACATCCCAGTTAGACACCTATGTCGATGCTAGTATCCATGTTCAAACTAAGCGTCTAGTGCCCAAAAGTCATCTAATTTGTAAATAAAATGTGTTCTTATGGTCAACTGAAGTGATTTGGTGTGAGATATTTTTAAAAGGGATTGATATGCATGCAAGATCAACCCTCATTCATTCCTCACCTATCAAAAACCTAACAACTCACAAGGAAACTTAACAAAAACAGCCAATCAAGCATTCAAGTGAGCAAATATGCTTTATTCATCCCTATTTCCATATCAAGCATAAGAGAAACATCCTCCCTTGTCTGAAGTACTAAAGGAGCATCCCATGAGCCATATTTTTCAAGTTATAAGCTAGGTCACTCTATGTAATTATTTATCACACATTGCATCCTTATGCACACACAAGCCAACCTGTAATTGAGAACTATATAAGTTTGAGTCCTTATTTGTAGTATTGGTTATTTAGACAATGCCCATTGACAAAGGGGTCCTTGGGGCAACTCGACACCGTGTGTCCACACCCATTTTTCTCACAGTCACTCCAAGGGTGAAGAAGCTAGAGTTTGATCATTTAACAAAGAATGACAACTTATACGTAGAATCTGCATACATTGGAAGAAAGGTGACACAAAATCCAAAAGGATTTAGGTGGTTGCATCTAGATCCAATCACTATTCCATACTAGACACCTGCGTCCAACTTAGACACCAATGTCGATGCAACTATCTGAATCCAATGGAAGCATCTAATACCACAAATTACAAAAATCTAGAATTTGATGATTGTGCTAGAATCCTGATCCAATCCACTTTCAACGTGTTTCAACTTCGATATGCACATGTATAATAAAATAACCAAATACTATTATTTTTACTTCATTGCAATATTGATCAATAAGTGTACCTTCTATTTTTAACATATATTTGTA
Source organism: Torreya grandis (assembly GCA_037957365.1). Classification (NCBI taxonomy): domain Eukaryota; kingdom Viridiplantae; phylum Streptophyta; class Pinopsida; order Cupressales; family Taxaceae; genus Torreya; species Torreya grandis. The sequence continues at coordinate 592,476 of JARHVA010003886.1, forward strand.
TTATAAATTCAAAATATTGTTTATTTGAGTTTGTAAATTAATTGGCCTACTATAAATTTATCTATCACCCTTGTACTTAGTCATTTATATATTATTAACTCTATAGGTAACCCCATACATACCTATTTGAATTTAGGGTTAAACACCACTTTAATCAAACCATCATTTTTTTCAACCACCTTTTGCTTTTTAGGTGGTCCCTGATTAGTGGATGGCTTCGAGTGGACCATAAGGGGACAATTGTGAAACTTATGGCCGACAACCTAGCAACTAAAGCATGTGTTCGAGAGATTGAAGTAGGTGACCTTTTGTGAGAAGTGTTTTGTCCTTATTGGAATATCAATGATCGCTTTCAAGTCCTTTGTCAAATCAACCTCGACACAAAAATGCTTATCAACGCATGCAGAATAAAACTTAACAACTTCAGGCAAAGCACTTGCTCTATGGGGTTTGAAGTTCTCGTTGAGGAATGCCCATAAAGGAAGCAAAAGCCCTGTAAGATCAACCCAAATAGACACCTTAAGGAAGGTCTACTTAGATACTTTGAAACTAAGGGTCTAAGGGGACACAATCATGAAGGTATTTCTTAAGAACCAATAGTTTGATATAGAAAGAAAGGTCTGGACTTGAGAGTGTTCTTTCAAGGAGAATATTAAAAAACCCTTAGTAAGGTTATAGACACCATACCCCTGAAAACCCCAGGATTTGTAATGGTGTTGAATCCAAGGATTAAGAGAATTTTCAAAAAGGATATAATCAACATAACAAGCAATAAGACAATTATTTTCATACTATTTACATACATTATCAATAACATCTACTTATAATTAAACATTAAATTTAGGAAGAATATTAAAATTTGTACAATTTTATAAATTTTAAAATAAAATTTTGAACTTATTTTAGTGATATCTTTCCTAATATTAACAACAATGATACCATTTAAAAAAAGACAATATATCAAAAACATGTAAAATACATTAAATACAAACTTAATCTTAGAAGTTCTCCAAAGATAATATGAAAATAAAACGAGACTAAATAACAGAACACAGAACAAATATGCAAACCCTAACAAAAACAAGTTTTTTAGTTTTCCCATGTACGTCACGACAAGTCGTAGAATAATCGAAGTGTTTATTTTTATGTTTCTTGATAATCGATACAATAGTTAAGAGTATGATTTTGGAACCAATTCTTTGTGAACATGGCGACTCTGGTGAAAACCAGCGCTCTAACATTCTCAAGGCACAATATGCTCTGTATATCTATTGTAAAAGAGGGTTACAGGCATAAAACACAATGTATATATCCTCTGAAAGTGGGTTTCACCAGCTCCAAGGATACATTCTCATTTGGGCAGTGTAGAAGAAGACCCACACGTACCAAAGGCCAAGCTTCAGCTTCGTGTGAGAGTGGAGGCGGCGGCGCAGTGGATGAATGGATCGAGAGGCTTCCAGACAAGAAAGAGCCACTGTATTCTCACAGTTTGCCTTGCATTGAGGCATGGTTAAGAAGCTTGGGATTCTTCCAAAGCAAAGAGGACCGTGCTGTTTGGCACATTGAGAAACCTGATTGGCGTGCTCAGCTTTCTCTTGACATTACAGGCCTTTATATCAGGTAACCAACTTTCTCAACTTTTTGGCCATTTAATTTGGTTGCCTGCAAAAATTCAAAGCCACTTTTATTAGCTATTCTATTACACCATTTTTTTCAAATGAATTTATTGACTGCGGAAAAAATTGGATGATAAAATCAATTTATCGTCGAAACTTTTCTGGGTAAAGTGCTTAGAACCTATTGATGCTTTAGTCCGGTGTTTCTTGGGAGTACCAAACTTAGTTTCCCTGAAGACGATTACGAGTGAGAAAGCTCACTTTAAGCGCCAGGATAAAATCTTCAATACCTTCTACTCGGTTTATCCAGAAAACTTTCTACCATATGTTTTCCTACGGAAAACTTTGATATAAATAATCAATTTAGCCAAATGGCCAAGTGTTAGAGGAAAAAAATCCATCCATTCCTTAAGTTTTTTATTGAACTTGTATAAATTTATTATACTTGGTCCAACGTTTCAGAGATTACTAATGGATTTTATGTATATTATGAATCTTTTGTATACAAGAAGTTTAAAACTTTGCCAATTGTATTACACTTGATACATATTTTAGTCCTCAAGTTTTACCAAAGCAATTCTCATTTCCCCTCAATCAAAGATTAAGTCGTATGTTTCACCAAGTGCCCTGTTTAGGGGCATCAATATGCGGCAACATAAAGAGTCATCAGCTAAAGGTACCCTCAAAATCCTAGGAGCAATATTTGATTAGGAAAATACCATGGGGACTGAGATGGGAAGACCGGGGCAAAGGAGCAAGGATTGAAGACACATGTTCCCATGCAAACTAGAAAATTTGTCTAGTTCACGGGCTGCATTGCAATCCATTCCGAATTTCTATCCTTGAAAGGCAAGTTAGACAATTTGCACAAAGACTTTTTTTGGGTTCATAAATAAAGTAAAATTAGTTTAATAAAATTGATAAGAACATAAGATTCTGCCCCGAATAGAACATAAGATAAGAATATATATGCACCCTTTCAACCATAGTCACCACATTCAAATTTGTTGAGGAAAAAAATCGGAAAAAATTCTGAACTAAAAATTTTGAGAGTAAATTCGTGATTAAATTCGGCTGATAAAAATTTACTTATTTTTTTAAATATTATATTTTTCTTGTACATTTAAAGGAATCTATATGTTCTTTTCCCTTTGTTTTAAGGCATTTGTGTGTGTTTAGGGCCATTTTTGATGTAGCCCCTTCCTGTTATTTTCTAGCCCACCTTTGCAATCTCCGTCCGAGACTTTCAATAATCATAGATACTTGTAACTTTCAAAGGACTTCTAAAAGTGTTGGAATCATTTCCTTCCTTTGCATGGAAATATCTAAATTCCACGCATCTGATTTTTTTGGAATTCTAGAAATGAGCAAGGCATAGACATATTGATAAGGTAGCTAGCGTCTGTAATTGGCCTTACAGTTATAAAATGTGATAAACTGGAAACTACGTCTCTGTCTTTACATCTGCTCGTTTATCAAAACACAAATTTAAAAGTGTCAAAACAATGGCAATCACAATAGTATTTTCAGAAACCATTTGTTTCTGCAAGCTGTGCCCTTTTTCCTATAGTAGGAAATTTTACTTGAATTTAAACCCTAAAACATGAATTTAAATGAATTTCAGCGAATTTGAAATGAATTTAGACGATTTCAAGGATTTTTTTGATTAAATTCATTTTAGAAATCCTGGCTGAATTTCTAGACGAATTTAAATGAATTTTAAAGTTTTCCTCTAAGTTCGGCGAAGGGCAGAATTTCTAGACAAATTTAAACAAATTTCAAAGTTTTCCTTCAAGTTTGGTGAATTCTGAACTTATTCCTTCAAGTTCGGTGAATGCGGTGACTATGCAAGTTTCAACTACTGATGGTATCCTCTCTTTCCTACCTTCAGACAGATGCAGAACAAGCCTACTTACCCAAATGGGCTTGTAAAAGTGCCCAAAACATACATCATTTTACAACTCAAAAAATTGTATCAGTATTTAACAACTAACCAATTCAACTGAAAGCATGTACATACACCATATGTTAACCATAACACTAGGTGCTGAAACTTCCTCTGTAATGGTGACACATCTTCTAGGTTGTGCTGCATTTCTGATCTTCCATTAGGACCAATTCTACATCCCTAGAGGCAGTATGCAATAATTATCTGTACTTGCCTTCAATTACTTCTTCTGGGGCTAGCACTGTGTTCTGATGATAGCCAAGTTCCGTAGCAAAGTTCATGATGCTTGCTTTGACACATTGTCACCACGAGACTTTAGCATAGGGACGAGGACCCTGTCCCTGCCCCCCTACCCACATTTTCTGGTGACTATATTTATATTTAATATATCCGTTTCCTTATTCAATTGCTTTCGTACCCAGATTTGAAATTGCATTGACATCCCTGTTCCTGCACCCGTATCCCTACATCAACATTATTACTCATGTTCTTGACATGTTGTTGCAAATGATTGTCACTTTTCAATTGATTAGTAAGACTACTAACAATTTGGTCCATTTTCAGTTTTGGGTATCTTAAGTGTTCGTGGTGCTTTGAGAACCCACATCCTAACATAAAGCCAAAGGTGCACTCATATGCTGCCTTTACAATTTTGCAGGCATGGCTTTGAAGAGTACTGGGTCAGAAAGTATTATACGAGTTCCCCAGGTAGTGAAACCCATTGCTGCCTGTCTAGAAATCCTAATTTCAAGTCCAATGGATTGCCATTGATAAAGTTATTTTCAGTCCTAAGGTGAGAACTAACGCTTCTCAAGATACTGATTTTCCTTTACTACTGTTGCCCCATTGAGGTAAGGCCTCTGCCTGTGATGACCACTACTACATATATCTTTGGCTATGATTGGTGTATGCACTGTTTGTGCCAAGGCTTCCACGGTTATCCAGACTTCTACAGCAATGTCAAGAACTTCACTTGAACTGTCAAGAGCACCTGAAACTTCTGGTGATATAATTGAATCCATTATAAATATTCTTCCTCTCCTTAACTTCAAGGGCAGAGCTGCTAAAATTTTGAAGCATGTGGGTCAAGAGGGGTTTTAAGAAAGTTTAATTGTTCGTCTTTAATCTCTCAACTTCCCTTTGCATTAATGTTCATGTCCTCTATGCTGGGAACTTCCAGCTTTTGAGATTCTTCAATAATTTTATCACATGTAATTGAGCTGTAAGGTGATGTCCTACCAGTTTCACTAATCAAACTTCTCTAGATTCAAATGCAGATCCATGGGCTGGAATACTATACTCAAATGTAGTGTCTCATATTGGTCTGCGGCGTATAAATGGCACAGGCACAAACAAGTCTAATAGTATTCTAGACTCAAGACTTTGCTTACTGCTGGCGTAGCTAACAACCCGATTTGAGGACTTTGCATGTCGTTACTGTACTTTCATCCATCTGAAAACTATTGATGAAATGTGGTTGGGAATAATGTATTTGATCTGAGTGCAGCCATGCCATTCCACACTCTTCTCCTAAGGGCACTGTAGACCCCGTGCATGCAGCACAAGCCTGTGCAGCACTGTGCCAACTCATGCTATCTGCGCAACCTCAGGGCAACATTTGCTTCAGCGCAGCATCTGCAGACATATCTCACAACTCGGTCCCTGCACAGAACATCTAGAGCACACAGCAGATACCTGGAGACTCTGTATCATGTTGCATCATGTTAGACGACACTTTCAAAGCTCGTGCCATGCCAACGCACCTGTCAGCATACTGCACATCTGGAAGTCGAAATGTCATTTCTACACGAAGGTGAACCATCATCCATTGCAAAATTTAAACTGTTTTGTAACTGCTTTCTTGTAATAATATATTGTAAGGCATCTTACCCCAAGAGGGACAAGCATCAAATGGTCATCTATTCACTTTCCAGTCCAGGAAAATCAGTTGGGAGGTGTTTTCCCCCTTTCTGACCATGGGAATCCTCATTCTCAGCCTTGCTGCATATCATATTCATTCAGATTGTATAAAAGTAGCAATATTATGCTAATCTCATTCATTCAAATGTGTAATGGTTTATTACTGTGTTGTTTTCTATTGCATATTCAATAACTCACTGATTTACTAGCTAAGTATCGGGTTGTCCTCCGTGCTGCCATCCTGGGCTCCGTGGTGCAGTTCATATGTGCAAATTGAGTCTTGTTGCTCCTCATGAGAAGTCTACAAACAAGTTGGCCAGTCTCATTTTAGCAACTTATAGAAACTTATAGCAACATAACTACCACTACCATAGATACATATAAGTTCGAGTCTGAAAAGTCTCACTGATAGTGGTACTTTTGATCTCATTGCTTCAATGATTGTGTCCTTGATTGGGCCCTTCAGACTGAAGAGCTGGTTAAAGGGTACCTAAATTTATATATTGCATGGAAGAGTCTGCTCTATAATATGTTATATTTTCTGAATGCAAAAGATCTAAAAGTCCATTTTAGATCATGTTTGGACAAGAAACGAGGATAATGGTTTCCAACTTTATAGGAAAGCGTAATGTATGCACTTTGTGGTAGTGAAATGACTTTGTGTTTCTAAGCTTCCTTGTAAAAGGCATATGACACAAATCTTTGACTTTCAAAGACAAAGAAAGAAAGAAAAATATAAATATCAACAGATGACCGAAATAGGTCAATGAGATTCAAGCATACAAATGGTATAAATAGCATCGGGAGAGCAAAGAGAGGGTATGAGCCAAATCTAAAACTCAAAGTGCGAAAAGAGTAATTACCAAGTAGCATGAGCCCCAAGCAGGCACACCATAAACATGTCAATGATAATGCCCCCTTTTACAAATATTATAAATAGCCATGAGAAAGGAGGACAAGTGGCCAAAGAAGTTAGGGCTGATGATGCCATGGCTAGAGGTGAAAACTGCCCTTAATCTGAATCTTGCAAAATAAGGACTGACTCCCTCATCATCAACCACTATGAATGAGTCAATACAAGATATGATGATATCTATGGGAGAATAGCCATGATGAGGTGGATCTGGCTGGGTGATTGTGGGGGGCCACAAAGAACATCCCCCTAAAACTCTCCTAATATCTCATGGTAAGCAGAGCTTCTTTGGTGATTGAAGCCCTAGGTACCAATTATTGGGTACAGTCAAATGTTGATCTTGTAGCCTATAACCAGTGGGCAATGTTCACCTAGAGAATGCAAACTTGCAAGGACAGCGGACCATCCAAGCAGGCGTGCTCTTAGCCACAAAGCAAAACAACTAGAGCCAGAAAATGTATTGCATGGTATCAGGTATAGAAATCTATAACAATGTCTGCACTTCACCTGTCTTCGCTGTCATATTCTCCTCTCAGTATCAAGATACATTACTTGTAGCAATAATTTCAATGTTTAATTGAAAGATTGAAACTTCGCAAGCCTTCTAATAACTCTTATCAAGTAGTTATGTCTTGTGGTTTGTAATTAACACAACATAATGTGGACTTACTTTGAGAGTTAAGTGCATAGTCATCGACATGTCTTAGAATCTTATGCAGGTGACAATATTTGAACCTTATGCACACATCCTATATAGTATGCAAAAAAGTTTACTGCAGTGGATAATCTTTTGCAGATGGAACCAACTTTAGCTTGTAACCCTGATATCTGTATGCAAAAAAGTTTACTGCAGGAGATAATCTTTTGCAGATGGAGCCAGCTTTAGCTTTCAACCGTTATTTCTTTGCAAGGAATAGTTATAACTTGACCTCCCAAATGCAGTAATTCCAAGTCTTATAATATACCACATTTACTTAACTGCCAAGCAAGTTATGGAAAACTCGTGTATGCTCATCTTGGCTTTCATTCATGTGCATATTAGCTCTTTGAAGTACACTTGAAAAATGTAATGCCCCCAAATGGGACAATTAAGACAAGTTGGGGTTTTCCTACAAACCCTTATGCAAA